>CABFOW010000387.1:230597-290798 GCA_902141385.1 Timema californicum
CTTACGTAGATGTCAACTTTTTTAATTTGTTCACAGCAGTAACAATTCTGTTTTTTCGTACAATTTAGCTTATAGCCTGAACAAGTAGTAAGGCGCAATGATAAAAAATAATAATTTACAATTCATACAATTTATAAATTGCTGGTACTTAAAATAGAAATTAATATTAAATTAATATTACAAAATAATTGACAGTTAACACTGGTATACAATGAATTTAAATTTATTGAACAGGTAAAATCAAAACAAGTTATAACATAACGAAAGTTTAACATTTTAATTTACATTTCATTGAAGATATAAAAAAAAGTTTTATTAGGGAATACGTGAATATATTTATTTAAAAAAACACAGACCCTAAACTCAATTTAATCCGATGACCAAGTTCCTTGAATCCACGTCTCAACACTTTCAATTATTGTGTTTCTTTTTGTGGGAAGGGGACTAGGGCTTCTCCACTTCTTCCTTGTTTAGCCACTCGGCATCTTCATTGCTGCCCAAAGCTGCCCCAAGTCCAAGCGGTTTGCGAGGCGCCATCCTTAGATTTTGCCCATCTTTATTAGTCTTACGGTAGGTGACCTGGCGGTCTAGGGGTAGGGTGTCAGACTTCTATGCTGGCGGCCGGGGTTCAATCCCAGGTCCCGGCATAAATTTACCTGATTACCAAACCCTTCCTCCACCTCTGACAAGACATCTTGTGAATGTGGGGAATGCCGGGCCTCCACCGTGGTTCGGATTCCACGTTAAACTGTAGGTCCTCCATTTCATCTCACAATCACTCTACCATTACACATTAGCGTAAGTACGTATAGCCCGAACGGGTAGTAAGACGCGGTGCTAATAATAATAATAATAATAATAATAATAATAATAATAATATTTGTCTTACGTAAGCATTGTTCTGAACCTCCCTCCCCCCTTGTCAGCAAAAATAAGCAAAGCTCAAACCTTAAGGTGCTTACGTAATGCTTGAAAGCCCCCTAAGGTGTCTGACAAAATAATGGGTTATCTCCTATTGTCAATCCAACTGCATGACCTATACAAATGAACTGCTAGCAAAACCGATTAGTAGTGTTTCGCTATAACTTGAGATTTTTTTAAATGATCAAGTTGCATACACACCTGGCAAGGGCATAATAAAGTTTGAGCTACTGATTTTGATTTGATTTGAGCTATAAATGTTTTTTTGTCATACATTGTGGATATTGAATATTTAAATTATAATGTCACCTTTGTCACGTATAGGTCTATACATAAATGCAATTAATGGTAAATAGAAATATAGATTTGAAAATTAATTTAATCATAGTTGTTTTACGAAAATAAAAAAATACATGAAAATATAAAACTGTTGAAGCTAATTATTTTCACTTTTTGACATGGAAATTTTAAGGAAATAGTAACAAGGGGACTAAAGCTCTGAAAAACCGCGAGGTAGAATATTTTTCTAATCAAACTCCTTGATAACTCTTAAATAGATAAGATGTTCTAAATATATTCTAACTAAGGCATTCATTTTTACTCTTGTTTTGCAAGTTTTATGGGAAGTAAATAATTTACATAAAGCTTTGAATAATTAAAAATGTTCAAAGTTTTTAAATAAATTTGTTTGGCTTTTGTACGTTGTAGGTTATTAAAGATTTAATCTAATAAATACGGGTGGAAGAGGGTAGTTTAGAGGAAGAAAGGACTATTCACACACACGCCTTTGGTGTGACCTGTTACTGGTAAAGCCGGTCTCTGCAAGCTTGACACCTTGATCACGTGACTGTCGCGCTGGTGCGAGCTATCTTCTATAAACTAGTTTGAAATAGAACAAAGCGAACACATTTTTTTGCGATCAACATTGATAATATTTTAATATAGTGTTATGTTAAAGGTGTTAATATTTTCAAGAATTACAAGCTTCGTATTACAAACACATTGCTTGACGTATGAATACATGAAAGTAGATATATTAGTTTTTCTCTTCGTCAGTTAAGT
Organism: Timema californicum; assembly: GCA_902141385.1. Lineage (NCBI taxonomy): Eukaryota > Metazoa > Arthropoda > Insecta > Phasmatodea > Timematidae > Timema > Timema californicum. The sequence goes on from CABFOW010000387.1 coordinate 232,581, forward strand.
TTTTTCTTATGAAAATTGGACTGTACATTGGTGCAAAGAATGGCAAATGTGACGTAATGAAAACTTGTAAGGTGAAGTTGTGTCTTTGTGTGTATAAATTTACATGAATCAAAAGTTTTATAAATACATAAGTTACTAATATAATAAAATAATGATAAAATAATTTGAGTAAAAATATTATTTTATTATAAAGCTGTTGATATTATGATTTGATTTACAAACATGTTTAAACATATTTGAACTTTTTATTTTTAATCTCATGAGCACGCCCTTATCTTTAAAACTTCTCGTGAATTAAACTTTGTTCTTTTTCTTATGGAAGTTTTACTTTCCCCGATCCCCTTACCTTATTGTAAGTTAATAGTCAACAAAGTTGACCACAATTTATTTCTTAAGAAAGTTTCCTTAGTAACTTAAATGTATCCTCCATAAAAACTTCACATTGACCAAGTCTTCAGCCTTTCATTCTCGGCGTTTATTTCACTTGAAATTCTGGTTCTTTTCAAAAAATGCAGCAAAGAAACTATTTCTGAATATTTTGTGTTGGGAGGTAGGTATATTCTCATACACAAAGCAATTTACTTTTCAAGATATTGAGAATTTCAGAATTCTTTATGACATTCCGGGACTATTTTTCTGCCTGCTGTGAGAAAATATATCCAAACATAAAAAAGTGGATAATATAATATTTTCCCTTGAACCGACCCCCTACTAGCAGGAAGCCAAGATTTTCTTTTATATTACCTTTTTTTAAATATATACAGAGCTTCACAATGGAGACCAGGCTTTAAATTGAAATCGTCTCGAGAAAAACTTGCATTAAACCCACGTTTTTAAACACCTTTTGAAGCGTGTCTCGTCAGTTTTATATTATTGGTGCTAGTCCATTAGTATAATTAATGTAATTTTTTAAAGGTAAATACTAAAATATGACTCGTTTTATTGTACCGCATTTTCATAAAATATACTTACTTTGCATTTTCATTATCCATATAAAACTACAGTAAAATGCCGTTGAAAAAGAACTCGTATAAAACATATTCTTTGGCGGTTAGCGTTGATTTAATTTTACTTTATTAGAGCATTATTACATAGGTGTTGGTACTATCTATAAAAAGTGACAGTTTAAAATCACATGAATTTACATATGAATCTATTAACATTGTTTTAGAAACTTATACAATGGTCGTACTAGTTCCTTTCAATCAATATTGTCCTGTATATTATGTATGTGCTGTATACATATTTTTAAAACGCGGACCAAGACACCATTCTAGTTTATTTTGGTTTTCCGGTTGAAGGTAGGTCGATGTTGTTATATTGAGACTTTTTCTTGGAACTGTTTCCCCCACTTCCTCCACGGACTTGCAAGTATATTTCTTCTAAATTCGACATTCCTAATTTCTGGACAATTTTTGCCAAAATGCAGGTAACCTGGAGGTGTAGTAATACGCGGAGTACGGAAGATGTAAAAGATCTACAGAAATAAGTTTAGGGCTCGCATTGCCTTAATGTTCCATTATAATTTAAGACGCTTTTATTTTTCTGTCGCCGCGTCTCACTGACCATTCAGATAAAACCAGGTGGCAGGAGGATATGTACTCATACAGAATATAGAAAATAAAATTCAGAAAATAAATTTGTACAAACCTATTTTTGGGATAAAGGGAAAAGTGTAGTTATTTTAAATGAGACATACCTACACTTAATTGAGGTTCAGTCTTCAGAGTTACTGTTTTATCATCAAAATCGATTGCATATTTTCATCTGATAGTAATGGTAATAAACACAATTCTTTGTTATTCAATTCAATAACACAATAATCCACAATCCAATGTTCATTCAAAAAACGCAACATTTAGACATTGTTTCTCTTCATGTGTTGTGAGATGATGGGTGCATATCGCTCGATTTTCTTACGAATATATTTTATAAAGGCCTTCTTTTCCTACCAAAATTTTCTTTCTAGTAAGAGCGACGGCATCGATTCAGCTCACGGCGACCGAAATGCAACAACATACGTCACTGTCGCAACTACACACGCGGCGTTAAATCGGCCATAGACATACGTCAACAAATATGTGGGACTGCGTCACATAACTCTGGAGATACGGAAACAGTAATTTCATGATTCTGTTACGGACAGTAATAGTTGGTGGGCTGGATCTGGCCCGCGGGCAGTAGTTCGCTGATCCCTGGGAAATACATGTAGCCCAATAATTAAGTAAATGTGTTAAGAAAGAGGAAGGTTTAATCTAGAGGAAGTGTATGGCCTACCCGAATTTGAATAGGGGAATATTGGAAAAATATCTTCCATACACTTGGCATAAATTTGAAGCCCGGTCTTCCCGTCATAAGGAGTCCTTAGACTAGGGCTGTCCAACTTTAAGTTAGTAAAGGGGCTCATTTTATATTCCTAGACAGTGTGTGGGCAGCACACGTGGAAATTAGGCCTATACAGTATCAACAATTAAGTTTTTTAATTGACACTTTTAAACAGAAAATCCGTTGCTTTTTTACTAAGTTATTTTGTTAGTTTGAGATTGTTTTGAATTTTCTAATCTAATCCCTATTTTGTAATTATTTTGATAATTGATATGACCTAAGACCTAGTGAAAATATATGGATATTTAAGGCGAATGATGAATATAGAAACATTCAGTAAATATTTATTTTAATTGGATACCAAGCATATACAACTTACACTAAAACATTTGGAAACAAAATTCACACATAAACCTAATATTCTTTAATGCCAATGTTGTGGGTGGTCTGGTTCTGCTACAAGTGCTGCTATATTCACGGTGACATTTGTAGCGGCAAACTTCAGCAACTGCATCATAGTCATCTGAGAGAGAGGCTTATGTACGTGAATTGATCATGTTTAAGGAATTCCTGGATGACAATATTTTTTTCACACTTTTCTAATGTGCCGCGGGCCGAAAAATATGCTGCCGAGGACCCCATGCTGCCCGTGGGCCGCCAGTTTGACAGGCCTATCTTAAGCCATACGGCCACCAAAGAGGGTTTATAATAATTACATAATATAATTATATTGATGTATTACTAGGCTTTATCTAATATGTTTTTTCTTTTCTTTCCAGGTGAGTACTGGAAAACTACAAAGACCATCAGGTTAAGAGCCGCATTTTTCTGTAAGTGAATCAGCTTAAGGTCATTCGAATCCTTGTAATGTCAAAAAACGTTAGTTTTCTCATGATGTGAGAATAGGTGAGCTATTCAGAAAGTGAACGTCACATACACATGAGATAAACAAAATCTTGACACGCGCTGCGGTACATTTTAATCAATTAAAATAATAAAACATCATTCAATTAGGTATTATCTTTACCCTGATTGTTTCTCCTGTGCATTGTGAAACTGGCTTGACATACAAACACAATTTTGGAATTATTGATTATTTTTCATTTTACGATAATTTGATAGTTTTTTTAGATACAACCAAGACTTAATAAACTTGTTCTATTAATAATTTATCAGATAAAATAGATTTTTCTTTTAATTAGTTTTCCCACAGTGCAAGTGGTTCCCAACATTTTCCATATTGTGGGACTCCTGACTCCGATGATATTTCGCCTTCCCTCGTCGCCCCCTAGACCCCCCTCCCCCACCCCGCGTGATAATCTCCTACACCGTACGAGGTGTAATAAAAACCTACGCACACATTTCTAGTGTTCTACATAGCCTATTTAATATGTATAAAAGAAAAAATATGTTTAGTTGGAAAGTAGGGAGAAAAACAGATGTTTATTAAATTGTGAATAGTGAATATTTGTTATATTATGTATAAATACAAATTAAAAGAAACTAGTTTACATTTTTTGGTAGAGAAAAATTGGTTAAAAAATGCTTCAGTTAAAGCACCGTGTGTGTGTGTGTGTGTGTGTGTGTGTGTATCTATAAGGAAATAAAATAAAATAAAAACTATATATTTTGCTTAGGCATTGAAAGCGTTTAAATATGAAAGTGATGTGTCATTTCTATTTTGATGGTAATTTTGAAATACAGAAATTAAACGGATCTTACGAGTAACTTTTTTATGATTAAATTTTAATTGACTAAGGTAAATGGTGTCATAAGTCTTACGGGAATTAAAATAATTTACACTTTTTACTAAACTCCATTTGGTAGTCCAATATGTAATGTTGTTTTTTCAACTATACATAGGAACTACAATTTTGATTTACATGAGTATGTATGAACATTTATTTCTAAAATACATTTATGTTCAGCTTAGTGTTAAGAACCGAACGTTATCTTATTAGATACTTAAGGAATCTAAATGAAGTATTTTTAAACGCTTTCAAACTTTGAGAGTTGTCTTTTTTTTTAAACTGCACAATATGTTACTGTGGTCATTAAAATACATAAAATAGATTCACATAATTTTACAATTCTATTTTAAGTGGGGTTTACTAAGCTTTAGCAGTCGCAAGAAGAATTAAGCTTATAGATTATGGAAATAAACCTTAGTTTCGGCTTGCTTCATAGAAATACATAGCTGCCAACTATATAGGATTTTCCGTGATATGTACGAAAATATAAGCACTCTTGCCAATTTACAATATCGTTGATTATTTTAAGATTTTTCTTACAAAACAGCCTAATATCAATTTTACAATAAAAATGTATTTGTTACTGCGGGACTCATTGCTATTTAAAGTAGACATAATTCGTTAATATGTTTCCTTTGTTCATGGAGAACCTAAACGTTTTATTATTCCCGTTTTATGTTAATTTATGTACGATGGGGAAATATGTATTAAGTAGTCTTAACTACTTTTGGTACTTTAACTGGTATATTTAAACTGGAACAAGAACCTTTAGGGTAAATTAGGCAGTTTTAAGAATTGTTGGGGGTAGCTATCTTTAATAAATATGTATACTCTTTTACCCGCAACGGTGGTCACGGGGACCAATCAAGTTAAATCAAGTCTGGTTTGCCGGTGACGGGGGAGTCGGAATTAGAATATTGGTTGGCAGTTAAATGAGTTGTTTCCTAAATGATTTTCCACTTGCTCATCCCTCAAATGTAGGGTCATTTTTTATATAAATTCTACCTTACTCATACCTACCTCATTAGTGTAATTAATTGTGAATAGCCCAATCTAGTAGATCACTTTCTAAAGTGTCTGCGAAAGTGAAATTTCCTTCTGGAAAACCTGGAAAACACAAGGAATTTTGTAATGAGAAATGTTAGTATAAACCCCGAGAGCAAAAAAAATAAAAACATTTTTGTAGAAACACTTTAGTTATAATATTCGAATAAAAAGTCCTTCCTAGTCTTTCGATAGCACATGCTTATTCGCATCGCCACGATAGTTGTGCCATATTAATGTCTCAGAAGTGCGCCAAGGGAGGGACGCAGGGGGAAGGGGGGGGGGCACCTTAGTAGTAACATGGTCCCTACTCACTCTGAGCTAAAAGTTTTTCTTCGCCCACAAAATCTCATTTGCATCCTCGCCGTAGCTGGCCTCGACTATTTTCCGCTCAAGCAGCCGTTCAGCCAACCCGCCCCACTTCTGCACACACCTCTTACCCCCTTTTCTTAATGTTGGGCTGTTTTTTCTTCCTTTCTTCCTGTGTTGCTTGTTCTCGTGGTTTCACAGTCAAGGGCAATTCCCTCCCGCTCCCTCCATCTTGCTCACCCTTTTCCTTTTTGTTGTGAAATGCTGTGACAAGGTATCTCTCTCTTTGTATAGAAAAACAAATTAATAACGCTCGCCTACCTTTAAAATTGTTTTGAAATTCATTGAGTAGAATAACGAAATATTTCCGAATTTCGGTCCATTCGGTGACGTCTCTTGGCGCCTTAGAATGCTGGGCTGAAAGAAAGTGCGTTTTGTTTTTACATTGGTGTATTTAACGCACACTTACCAAACACTTATCAGTAGTTCTACACACGCAACCTTGTATATATTCCATTCACGGTCGGAATTAATCTCTGAAAGGTCTTTTTTCCTATCAATATCCTACTATATAGTAGCTTTATGGTAGGGAAAAAGGCCTTTCAGAAGTCAATTCCTACGGTGAATGGAATCTAGTACACCAAACAAACCCAAACTAAGCGTCTTATTAATTGAACATCAGGATTAACTCGTACAAGGTGACCTGGCGGTCTAGGGGTAAGGTGTCAGACTTCTATGCTGGCGGCCGGGGTTCAATCCTCGGTCGTGGCAAAGATTTATCTGATTACCAAACCCTTCCTTCACCTCTGACAAGACATCTTGTGAATGTGGGGAATGCCAGGTCTCCACCGTGGTTCGGATTCCACGTTAAACTGTAGGTCCTTCATTTCATCTCCCAATCACCCCACCATTACACGTTAGCGTAAGTTCGTATAACCCGAACGACTAGTAAGACGCGGTGGTAATAATAATAATAATAATAATAATAATAATAATAATTAATAATAATAATAATAATAATAATAACTCGTACAAATAGTTTCAGGGCCAGTTTCATAGTCTAATTTAGTACGTCTCAAGTGCGGCGCTACACTAAATATAAGACGACACCTACCTAAACTCGAATGGAATGGGTTGTTCTTATTTCTCCATTCTGGTTTAGGTAGGTGTCGTCATGTACTTAGTGTAGCGCCGCACTTGAGGCGTACTAAACTTGACTATGAAACTGGCCCTCAATCTTTTTCAGCCCTACCTGGGATTGAAGCAAGGTTCTATTAGACATATGTTCGACCACTTCCACCATTGAGCCAACATAATAGCTGGTAAGGTTGCGACTAGGGATGACAATTGACCACAAGGAGAATCTTCGTAAAGGCTTTGGTTATAATAATGACGTATGAACAAATCTGGTCCACAGCAGACCCGACGTAAGTGGCGCATTCAACCACCAAACGCTATAGCATATAGGTACATGCGTGTGAAACAATTGGAATCACTGTTATAGCTTTGTTGTAGCTTAATTCCTGAGTATTTTCAATATATGTACCATACAACTGATATGTGATGATTGTCCATAGAAGCGGTCGGCAACCACCGGCCCGCCGATTGATTATATCTGGCCCGCCAACTAAACAATTGTGTTCATAAAAAATAGAATAGACTAATAACCAATTAAAATATGAGAAATATAAAGTATACATTTTTTGCTCAATTTATTTGTTAAACGAGCCCACCAAATTTTTTTAAAACTCATATGACTCGCAATATCATAAACGTTGCTAAACCCTGGTCCATAAGAATTATGAACTAACTGAATTAAAATAAAACAAAAAATAATTTAGTCGAGAATGACAACTTGGACTCGAGAGTCGAACCATCACCACAACAATACACTCGATAAAATACAACTAGTGAAATATGACCTTGAACCTGAGACAAGCCAGAATAGCTCAGTGGAAGAGAATTGGCACCCAAAACCGAAGGTTCCAAATTAGATTCCCTTTTCCAAGTTGTAGTTTTTCATAAAGTTGAATCATTTGGTAAGGTTTCTGGTGTGAACATCACCACCTATAATGAATTAAACTGACGTGTAAACTTAAATGTTTGGAATATTTAAATTGCATTCGTTCCTAATTATAAAGAGCTGGTCATGTTTGATCCTCGTATTTATAGTTGAGTCACTAAAACACATCAGCCCTGCCGCCATTAATAGGCCATTATGTGCTAATATCGCTTATCATTTTAATAAATTGTATTATAATGTTTTAAATTTACATCTGTGATTTGTCTTATGTCTATGAATCTTCAGATGTTTTGGTGCGTGAAGGGATACTGTCTCAGTAACTCGAGTCTAATTTATGTCCGTCGTTTTTTTTATTTATACAAAATAAGGAAATTGGCTTTTTTCATATTGTTCACGGATACTTTAACGTTATCGAATTTGCCAAGCTGTTATTTTCTCTCGTGAATTACGGGTTTAGGGTTCTGGGACAGGGTAATCTAGTTGGGGCACAAGAGTTGTTTTTATGGCAGCCATATCTCGTTCTAAATCTAGCCTTGTAATAGAACTGAGAACTGTGTAATCTAAGTTAAACAAACAAGGTTGTTTGGGTTTTTGGAAGTTGCGTAATTTGTACAGTCTGTTAGGAATAAAAACAACTATATCTGATCCTCTGCAATACTTTTTTGGGGGATTTTTTTTGCTTGCTGTGCTGCATATATTTTTTGCTTCGCATATTACTACCCACCAGGAATAGATTCACATATTCAATTGAGCTAAAGATAAGAAAGGTAGAACTTTAGAGGAAATGTATTCACATCAGCGTGACGGTACAGTGTAAAACAATTTATATAAAAAATACTCAATATATTCGTCCGAGATTTAACCGTAACCAGAACATCAAAAAAGACTAGGCTGAAGTCTTTATTGTGGGTTTGGCCTTATCAATATTAACGTGTATAGGCCGTTTCACTCTTAAATTATAGTCCAATCTTTTATATTTTTCTAACTCATTGGTTTCTACGGAAGCGTTGTCCTTTTTATACCCAGCGGGGTGTCCATTTAGTAGCTTAAAAATGAACATAAATATTTTTTTTATAAAATTATCTTACTCATGTATAACATTCACTGATGCATATATTTTAAAGCAATATAAAAAATAAAGGACACTTGGAAGAAAGGACTGGTAGAGTTAAGATGTGTGTGTTGCTTGGATGGCACAGTTCCACGATTATTATTACAATTATTACAACTCGAAGAATCATATTGTTAGTATGGGCAATGATATTAAGATATATTAAAAAGTGTTATCCTGTGTTTTACTAAACGCTAGTAATAAATTTATCACGTGACATCCCAATTAACTTAAATTTAAATGAAGTTGCGTCGCAACACGTTTAATAAATTTAACGCTAACATAGAAACTGTTATATTTGTTTGTTTAATTCAATAGGCTGCATGCAATTGCCGAGACAATGTTAGATATTAAAAAATATTTTTAATGTTTAACAACAAATTTATCATGCCATAATATACTTTCGGGTGAAGAAACCATCTACCCACAACGGGGGTTTATCCTTCTAAAACTTGATACTTTCATTACACCTTTATCACTGTTAGTAATCCGGCCAAGGTCCAAATCCTGGTCAAATTCACTGTCGAGAGTCAAACACCTTAATAAATTCAGTGGCGCATGTGTCAAATGAGCCGGGGGTCCAAGTCTTTATTCCCGGTATGGCCCAAGATTTATTGCTGGTAAATTGTCGGATGTACTGAATTTTGTGTTTTTAATAATATTAGGCTAGTTTGTAAGTCGTATGTTGATATAATCAGGGTGTTCGATAAGTGCACATAAAATACACCCGAAGAAAATAAATTATTTGGTGTTTGTTATATCAAGTGGTTTTTACATATTTCCATGCAAATACTGATGCCCTTACTTTTAGCAATTTTTATTATCCTTAAGACGTACAGTTTTTATTTAAATTAGGAGTATAAGCTGCTGATAGCCAAAACGAGGCGCCGAACGTTGCACGACGTGTAAATATAGTCTTGGTGAGTTTAGCTCCAATAAATCCCCCTACTGATACAGCTGGGAATGTGAACCAATATCCTCTTGGAAAGGAAAACTCCTGGAAGTCTCAGCTGTGAGCTCTTGTTATTGTGTTTCAGCCATTATTTTGGTGATTGAATCGTAATATTTTTATCGAACGTATAGCTAAGGCTATAAATGACATATTTTATCACTCAATGAGACCTATGCAACAATTTAAAAATGGAACGGCCTATAGTTCCTACAGGCCCTAAGCAGAAAAAGCTAATACAAATGATTCGGAAACGACATTATCTTACTCTTAATTTTGGTTAATTAAGGGCCCCACACATTCAAAAAAATTGAAAAATCAGAAACTTTTGGAAATTTAAGTCTTTGTTTGACCGATTAGTAAGATTTTTTTTTTGCCATGAAGGTTTATGGTCATTTAAGTCAAACTAGTATAGAATATAATTATTTGTCTTGTCTTTAAAAAATCTAAAGTGACGCCAGTTTATACAGAGTGGGACGGAAACCATTAGATGATTTATGCTGAGGAAAGTGATGGACAACGCTCTGAGGTTTGCCTGGCGTCCGGTGGAGCTCGCCTGAGTGACAAAGAGTGAACAAGTGTATTATGTAGTTTGCCTTAATTTAGCTAGCGAGTATTCACTTTTCAATTAAAGTGTTAATTTTGAGTTTGTTTCAGCCCCACTCTGTATTTGTTACTTAATCTTTTGTACTATTTGAAGTTTTGTTTTAAATAATAGACTAAGGTAACACATAATTCAACTTTTATCAAGTTTAAATTCTCCAATGACATTGCAAAATATTGTATTCGCTAAAATTTAACGTTGCTGTTTTATTCTTTGTAAACAAATTCAAGCACTCAATTTTAGCTCTGTGCAAACATAGTCAATATAATAGTATTACTTTTACTTTATCGCAACCCCTCGGAGGAAGAAGGTATTATGCTCGTTAAAACAATTGAACTCCAGATGGTGAGAGCTGTCAACGTTTCATGACCTTCTGAACCTGAAAAAGTGGTTTTTGCGTTGTCATTTCTCAGTGTGTTTGTATCTCGGCCGAGAGCCGAAACTATTTTACCAATCGGGCTAAAATTTGGTATCTGGTGTTTTATTAAGGTTCTCCCGAGGAATTTTTGGAATCACTAATCGCCAGAAAATTTAGGGTAGTATACTGACAGGTGAAAAAAGTTATGTGAATGTGAGGAATGCCAGGCCTCCACCGTGGTTCGGATTCCACGTTAAACTGTAGGTCCTTCATTTCATCTCACAATTATCCTATCATTACACATTAGTGTAAGTGCGTATAACCCGAACAGGTAGTAAGACGCGGTGCTAATAATAATAATAATATTTAAATTCGTATCCAGGCATTGTTTAAAATTACAAACAAAATGGCGATTTTAATTTTCCTATGAAAACGACTTTGAAGGTATTTTACAAAAGCAGAAATTTCCACTTTTGTTCATATCTTCGTAACGCTTTGAAGTACGAAATAACTATCGTTGTAAAAACGTTGACCGTTCTTATACAATTATTTTGTTTTTCTCTTTGGTAAAATGTGCAACAATGTCTATTATTTTATTTAGAAAAATAAAATTCAAATTTAAGTGAATTTAAGTTGGACAAGTTGTACCAGATTGACGCGAAGGAAACATAGATACGCAATTTAAATATAATATATATGCACAATATTTAAATGATATTTGTAAAAGATTGGTGATATTAATTACTAGCTATGATACGTTTTAATTATGAATGTTGAAATTGTAACAAACATCTAAAAATTAGGTACATTATAAAATAGACATTTGAGTCATAATTACACTTAAAATTAAGATGATAAAATCAAACAATGGTGTGACAATACATTAATATTCAATATTTGATTTTATCAGCTTAATTTTAATTGTAATTATGACTCCATTGTATATTATTTTAAAATGTACCTAATTTTTAGATGTTTGTTACAATTTCAACATATTCATAATTAAAATGTATCACAGCTTGTAATTAATATTACCAATCTTTTACAAATATTATCCAAATATTGTGCATATATATTATATTTATATTACATACATATATATGTTTCTTTCACGTCAATCTGGTACAACTTTTCCAACTTAAAATACATTCAATTTTAAGTGAATTTCAACTCAAATGTTTTTCAAAAATGTCTTATTTTGTTTCATAAATAGCTTTAAAGTTTTAAGTAAATATTTCCATTTTTAGTCAAGGGAACTAGAAATCCTGGTGGTGCACCGGGACATTTACTTTCCTCACCTTTAATTGGCTGAACGTTTTCATTGTATAGTATTAAAGTTGGGTTACATATAAGCACCAATTTTGTCGAAGTAAAACTTTGAAATTAAATGTTTATATTCTTTTTACTCTCTGTAAAACCTTCTGGACACACGTCATATGTTTCTAGATTAGTAACCGCATTGAACGACCTATAGGCTACTATTCAAGGGTATTCACATACTAGACAGTGGCCTTGTTCACTATCGCGGTGCAGGAACTCATTTCAATATATCACGTATTAACAACTCAATTGCGGCCTCTACATTGAAACATGTTAACAAACAATATTGTATCCGCCCACCGGATACTTCACTCATATTCCCGGCTGTTTAGACTGTTTATTACCCGCCCTTTTTCCCTCGCATTAAAGGTGCTCAACCATCCCCGAATCCTTACTATGTATTTTCCTAAATTTCGTCATAATCCTGTTTCGTTAGATTAATTAATTAGTTAGGTTAGATCATTATAGCCAATACTGTCACTAGAAAGTATTCATCACAATATTAAATAATATCTAATACACGAGACAACTCAGAAATAAACTTTATAGGCCTACACTTTACTGAAAGTACACTCCTTTTACTCTGAAAGGTATTAATCTTACTTTGGTGGATTACAACGGCCCTTTCATTCCAAGTGCATCATATTTGAACCTATCTAAGCTCCCTACCTTTCAGGGTAAATGAAGGGTGCATCAAACGGCACAAAACAGGATGGGTGGCAATTTTTTTAATTCGATCCAAAATTTAAAATATTTTATTAGTTTTCCCTCCTATTGCTTCTCATTAGCCGTTCAGGCTATGCGCATGTATAATACGATAATGTTTTAGGAAGAAGTAAGGTTAAGTGTAGAGGAAGTGTATCTGCATTCGTATGGAAGGAGAATGGAATACAATTTAGGAAAAACCATCCTCGGCAAACCTGACAAGGATACTGACACCAATATCCCCGTTATTGGCAGCCCACTCTCTTGTGAGATTGATGTCTTAGACCATTTGAACACTGAAGTGGGATTTAAGCTTAATAAATTCATTGTAGGGGCGCCGCAACATTACATCAACATAATAAAAACCATAATAAAGTTCTACGTAGTAGAAATGAGGAAAATATAATTAAGAGGAAAGATACCCCCATTTGCATGAAGGAAGAATGGTAAACCATTTGGGGAAAAGCCTTTCTTGGTAAACTTTGCTAAAATTCCAACCCTGACCTCCCCATCATCAGAAAACTAGACTAGATGAGCTTGTCATTTAGACTGTGTGCCCACCAGCATGGGTAATTGTTAATCACACTGCGATATATCTTAATGAGAATGGCAATTTTGAAGTTTTAGAACCACTAAAACAATCCATTATCTCGAAATTTTCTATTGTGACCCTAAAATAATCGGGGCCTACTTTGTTTCTAGCTATTTATTTTGATTTCAAAACTGCAAAATTTCGCGTTAAATGCCGTTTAAAATGAAATAGTTTCATCTTTTCATTAATTTAATTCTTTTATTAATAAAAATTTAAAACGAATGTGAGAATACTGGGCAAAAGTTAAATTCCAAGGAAGAAAACAGTTTGAATAACGTGGTTCATTGCTGGCCGAAACGAGAAGAAGAAAAAATACTTTAAACGCATGGCTTTTAATCCTATACAGAAATATTTTAATCATTTCCACTACATTTTGGTGGGAATTTTTTTTTTCTATCAACAAACCACTTTTTAAATAACGCATGAGTTCTGGGCATTTGAAACTCAGCTCCAGTAAGTCACCTTAACATCGATACCGTGCAAGGGAAAAAAAGTTTTTTCGCGCTCCACGTCATACAAAATCCGTCCAGGCGAACCGCATATCTACTCTAATGAAATATAAAGGTATAATTATTCGGAATAAACCCGCATGAGGAGTAAGTGACACTTGAGGAAAAAACACATCAGAATACAAGTCTGGTATTTTGTATTCTGATGTGTTTTTTCCTCAAGCGTCACTTACTCTACCTCAGGAAAATGCGAGTTTATTCCGAATAATTATACCTTTCTATTTCATTAGAGTAGATATGCGGTTTGCCTGTCCTCCCATCACTGGCAAACAAAATTAGATGAGACTGACTCCTTGGACCAAATGTGCCCATCAATACGGGTTCGAGAAGCAAAGTTGATTCCGAATTTGTTCAGATATTTCTTTTGGATGGACACAATATAAATATCTTAATTGTAATCGACACGGCATAAATTGAGGCATGTGGTTGTTTACCATTTGTTGTGCTGTGGTTTGTAAAGCCTCGTTTATTATCCAACATGTTGAGATACAACACATGAGTAAAAGTAAACTGCGTTTATTGTCGCCAACTTGTTGGACCAACATTCTGGGTCCTCCGCTAGTTTTTAATCGGTCTACACATTTCTATCCATGGATAGATAGCATCGTATTACTTGCCGGTCTTCATTTGTTGTGTTGACAGGAAGTGTACTCTTGCAGAAAAAACCAAAACGTAAGAAGCGATAGGGAGTTCAGAGGTGTTTTTTTTGCTGAACGTTGAATCGAAGGTGTGTACATGGGAATAATGAATGACCTACATTTACAAAGTGGAGTTGAAAACTTTGTATGCATGTCATATGTGGACTTTGAATGCTTGGTTACACTTCTTTACCCTCATTTACATGGTAAAATGGAAAGGAAAACTGTTGTGACTCCAGGAGAGAAATTTGCTACAGCTCTGCGCTTTATGGGAGCCTTATCTATATCCACAAAACATGTGCGTTTCCAAGGCTAAAGACTGACTCGACTCTCCACCGCATGCGCAGAGCCTCCCAAATCAGCCAACTTGTTGGGTTGGTTGTTTATTATCGCCAACAAATGATCCAACACAACCCAACACAACTTGTTGGCTCTGACCGGCTCTCCCAACACCAACATGTTGGCCAATATCCCCAACAAGTTGGAAATGTTTTATATTGTAACACAACTTGCTGGGATCGTGTTGGCCAACATGTTGTGTTACAATATAAACGAGACTTAAGTGACAACAAGAGTAAGTCATTGCAAAGTATTTAGATTCGTTAGTAAACAATATAACACATGTGCTGACAACATAAACCGTGTTTTAGTATTCCTTACAGCAAATCAGGCATGAAGCCAGAATAAAAGAGTTATGTTTCCAAGCTAACTGGGCTGACAATAATTAACCATCGAACCTAGAAGGGTCACGCTTTTCACTTTGGGAGCTACGTGGGCTAGGACGCCGGATCGTCAAGGTACCGGGTTTCATGTCTGGGCCGAGCCACCAAGAGGTCAGTGAGGCCATTGTTTAAGTATTCCTTGTAATAATTACTTCTGCCACAAGTTTATGAATAGTCTTATAAATAATTATTTCGGATCTTTAAGTATTTCTAATCAACATCACATTTTGTATTATCGCATAGTCGTACAATAAAAACCGCCGAACATCATTTATGAACCCACACAGTCATATATCCAGTAATCTCTCCCATCCTCGGCCGCAATCCATATTTACACATTTAGGCCCACACAGGGGGGAGGGCGACATAATCATCGTTACATTAAAGCATGCATACTTGGTAAGAAGAAAAAATCAATTCAACAACCTTGGCATATTTTTCAACGTTTTGCCGTTATTTTAAGTTATATTTCAGTTTATTCATAATATGTAAAATCTAGGTAATGATTTTCTCTTTAAAATTCTTGATTTACAAAGTTCAAGACGAGGGTTATTAACCACTCAATCTAATAAGTCATATAATCATTAAAGAAAGAAGGAAAAACGACAGCGAATATGTCTTATTGAAAACTACTCCCGGTGCACTAGGATTCAGACCCCAATTTCTTTCAAAAGCGATCAAACCCGCTTCAGTGATCGAAAGGCTTAAGGCGTCACTCTTGTGTGCTGCAGATGGCAGTAAGATTTGGGTTTGAATCCCGATCGAGCCTACTGAGGGTGGTTTTTCATAAATGGTTTCCCACTATCCTTCCAAGCAAATGTGGGTAGATTACATCTAAAATGTTTACTTCCTCATCCTTACCCCATTAGAGTATTCACATATGCGTATATCCTGAACACGTAGTAGGACGCGGAGATTAAAAAAAAACAGCGATCAAGGACAATCTGAGTCAGACTCCTTAGGCTACTAGTTCATCGTTGCTTGCTGGCTACGAGCTAAGGCCGCGTCTATAAATAATATCATAAAGGGGTCTAGATTTATTTTGTTGAACAAGTTCTTCCAATTTTTTGTTTAGAATACGCTCTATGATTTTTGTTTTTGTTACAAGGCCAAATTAAAACAAAGATGGCTCCAACTTTTACTCTGCAGTGATTCGGACTGTTAACACATGGTTGTGACGTGTCTGTTTCACCCGTATAGACTGAATTACACCCCGCGCGATCAAGATTTAACTACACGAATTGAAGGAGCAACCATTCTTGTTCATTCTCCAGAAGCTATTCTTTTTTATTATCATCACTATTCGAGACATGCGATGTGTGCGTTACAATGTATAGTCCCACATGCATTCTTTTCAATAAAAAAAAGGACTGCGTTGTTTCGGGGCTCTCATGCAAAAATGTACCAAACAACTTGATGGGAATCTATTGTAGCTCGCCAAAGATGGCAGCTAGAGGGTTTTGATAGCCAATGCTGATCTTAATTCTACCTAACTCATCCTTATCATGTGATATATGCAAAGACACGGACTGGTAGTAAAACGTGATGCAACAACAACAACAAAACTTTGTTAGGGGGTTTCCCATAATAATTTCATTTTATAATTTTTTAAACTTATGTATTTAATCTCTAAGGTAGACAGATGTGGACAGTCTTTTAGCTAAAGGACAGCATAGAAATCTTTAATGGAATAATGGGTCACCAAATTCTTTTTACTTGATTTATTTATTAATTTTAAAAAACAAACTTTTTTTACACTCGGTTTACCCAGAACAGTAGCAAGACCACCTTACACGTTTCCACTATGATGTAGCTTTTAAGTTAGGGTCGTAGTGTAATCCGTCAAAGAAAGACTTACAGGACAAACAAACTATACATGCAATAAGAAAACTTGAAGATAATTAATTTTAATAAAATTTCAATGAATAATTTTAACGAGTAGAGCGCTATTTGTTCAAACCTTGTCATTTTCTCAATTTCTGGTGGCACTGTTGTGTTTTTTTATTTATCGTCCGTAGCTATCAGACCACATGCGAATCCATGGTTTGTAGTTTGTCCAAACCTGCTCTAAGACTCTAGTAGTCAAAATTGGATAGATATTTAAAGTTTTTAAACCTGACATTGAAATTAAAGGCAAGAAAAGAGAATTTAACATGGTTAAAATTGTAGTTGGGTTAGATAAATTAATTTTGACGTACTATTTTTTGATAACGCTTCCCTCGAACTCTTTGATGGGAAACTCTTCTACAAGTTCCTTGAATAGGCTCTAGATGTGCCGAGCAGACGTTTGGGCTGACGTCTTATAGTTCTATACCAGAAATCCAAATGCATATGGGTCTTTTATATATATATATATATATGTGTGTGTGTGTGTTTAACTTGGTGTATGGTTTTGGATCACCACAGGAATAATTCTTTAGAACCTGGGAACACAGTTTTAAAACAACCAGCATTGAAGCTTTTTCAAAAAGTTATATCCTAGTTTGGCCTCTGACTGCATGGAAGTATACACAGATCGACTTTTTTTTGTCTCTCAATTAATTATTAGCGTTGACAAAATCCTCTTTTTAGAATAAAAAAGAAAGTTTTGTATTTAAACACAACATAGGGATTTAATTCCTCTGTCTACTTTCGTATGAGAAGCGTAAAAAAACAATAAAAATTGTGAAATGCGGGAATGCACCGAACGTTTCTCTCTGCCTTTTGCAATTGGGCCCGGTAACTATTACGACCATCACTCTCCACCCCCCGCGGAGAGGCAAACTGCCCACCATGTGCTCGGAGAAGAAAGGACGAAGAGTTGCTATTCGTCACGCTTGCTGCTCACTCCGCTATATTGCCAGCTTTCAGAAATAGATTACTGTCGTCAAATCCTGAGCTCTCGACTCTACCAAGGCTTAAGATTTCACAATTTTATTCTTCTTTTTAATTTCTCATATCAATAAAAAGTATTGATCATGAAAAAGATCATTTTCGATATTGTGAAGAATCCTTACGTTTTATGTGAACATGGACCAAAAAAAGTGGATTTTAAAATGCGGTCTGTTTCTGGCCATATATTGTAATAATATTGAATTAATGGAGCCGCGCTTTGGGCGTCGATTGTATAACTATGTAATCAATCACCCCTCTTTGGGCGTCGATTAAAACACTACGGATTAATCCCCTGATAAAATAATGCTGTGATGATTTTTAGGTTGTCTATAGCTCCGTGATCGAGCGCCTATCATCACTGTACGGAAAATACACCGTTTAACCAGCTGTCTATAGCTCCGTGTTCGAGCATTAATTAAATCGGTATATTAATAAACTTGAAGAAAGAGAACTGTTGATGGCTGTTTATTCACACATGGTTTATTTAAATGACACCTGTTAATTACGTATACATATTCCAATTAAATGTTTTACATCATTGCACAATTGTGATATTAATGTAAGTTATTTTAGACTGTGACTGCCAGTGTGTGGCTCTGACTGCGTTGTGCGTGGGCGGGATCTGTCTTAAACATACGCACAACGGTTTATATATGACAGACCCCTTGCATTTTTCTCTCCTCGTCAACAATGTAAAAACTAACCAATAGAAAGAGTCCTGGCGACAGGTGTTGTGAATGCTAGCTTCTTATTAGTATAGGGGATTGGCGTCTTCTGCCAAATACTCCGTAGTTGTTCCTTTTAACAGGAATTGACGCAGTTATTCTTTTAACAGGAATTGACGCAGTTATTCTTTTAACAGGAAAGATGGTATAGAAATATATTTTAGTGGTGAAGTCCTTTTCATATTGTTTATGAGAAGCGCGTGTTTCTTCATGGATGAATCTTAAAAGTATACTCTCCCTATATTACTTTAAATAAAAATTACCTTCATCCATGACTTTTTACATAATTTATAGTAATCCAAACCAATATCATTACAATTTTCAAAACATTCTGATGGATTTTGTTCACACTTGATATTTAGATTTTATTGGGCTATACCACATATTTTTTTTACCTTAGCCCTTCAATTAAGGGTGATTTACTAAAGAGTTTTTATTTCCATATTTTTTTAAAATAGCATTAACTATTTCGTGCAAAATTCATATCTGAGATTTATTGACATGACAAATCACCAGATTATAGTTAGTTTGTTTTTTTGGCAAAAATTCGTTGAAATGTAGTTTACTGATGGGATTATAAATATTTCGAAAATAACTCCCGATTTTGTTCAAAATGTATATCTGGAGATTGTGTGGTATGACACATAAATATGTATTTGGCTGAAGATGGGGGTGTGGGGTGAGGGTGAGGGTGATATGAATACTTGTATGAACTCGTGTTTGACGTTAGACTTGGCTTTTAAAAGGTTAATTGATACTTACTATACTATTACAAATATGATGTTAAAAGTGAAGTGAATTAAAGGACTTAGAGAATGTTAGGAAGCGTGGGACAGAACGAGGTACTATGAGGTTTACCTGATGCCCTGTCTAACTGCTAGAAGGTTCCTGCATGGTCACCGAACTGGGTTCGCTGGGCTTGGGTGGCAGCCCCTGAACTGGTACTTGATGGACCCGACGTCTTGTCCTGGCAGCGTGACCCCTAGGTTATGATGTTCTGTTGTCAGCTCATCAATCCCTCCCATTTTAACTGCGCCGCCGGCCTGGTTTCTCGCTAAGGAATGTTGACACCACCTTTGGGGTCTGCTCCTCTTGTTTATTTGTTTATTGAGTCATCATAACCTCGTAACGTTCGTTTTGTCATTCGCAACTCACAACATATAATGTTTACACAAAACATGCCTTGCATTTTAGGCCGTACAGTTAAATATATTTGTTTTTGGGATAGAAACTCATCTATAGATAGTTTACTGATGACTGATTTTTAAAAAAACTTGCAATATTTAAAAAATAGTTAACTGAGGGGCCATACATGTATTACGTAACGCAACTTTAAGCCTTTTTTGACCCCTCTCCCACCATGTCACGTTCCGCAACTCTTTGATACCCCTTCACCCCCCCTTCCCCCGATTTAAGTTATGTAACGCTTCCAGTTTCAGCTATAAAAAAAGCACTTTTTCCTCATGCTATTTTCGAATGGCCTGATTTTTTTTAGAAGACAAGTTATTTTCACGTCGGATCTTATAAATTTAAAATAAATGGATTTTGAGTTGAGGATGCAAATTTCTAGTCAAACAGTTTTATTTGTATTTATTATGCATTCAGAGTATAACCCGAACGGTTAGTAAGACGTGGTGATAAACAAATACATTATCTAGTCGGTCACTGAACCTTAAATAGCGGTAAAATGCGACCTGCAACCTGTCGATCGTAGTTTTATAGATACACATCAACATAAAAGGGCGTGACAATGCCTTATGATTGATCGCATCTTTGGCATTGAATATGAAAAATCGTTTAGTACTCCTGAAAATAATAACTACTAATTAAAAACGGAATTAAACCCTTTTTAATAGCCTACTTATTTTATTGAATTCAATTTGATCAAGTCAACATTTTTTTATTCTTATTATTTGTTTTATAAACTCAAACTCCGCTACGTTACGCTAGTCTAACCCCCACCCTCACCCCATGTCATGCAGTGTAACTACAATTGAATCCTTCCCCCCTGCCCTCCTCTCAATTGCATTACCTAATACATCTATGGCCCCTGATTATAGCATTCCAAAAATTGGACTTTTTTAAAATGGCCCTAACGGTTTAATACCAAATTGGTATATTGGGAATATTTAACATCACAAATAATGTTGTTTACTTGGTTTTGGGTAAAAATTTGATAAAGGGTTGTTTGCTAATGAATGATTTTTGAAAATTTGCATTATTTTGAAAATGGGTAAAACAACTTGGCTTAAAAAATATATTTCTACATAGTTTGAAATGAGCATGACAAATAATGTTGTATACTTGTTTTGGAGGGTAGCGGAACTCGATTCCGGGTATTTTACTAATGACTTTTTTTTAATTTGAGTATTTAAAAAAATCTATTTAATGATTTAGTTTAAAATTTGTATTGGGGGACTATTTTACTTAATCAATAATAATGTATCTTTATTCACCCAAACTAAATTACTTATTGGTTAGTTTACTTAAGCAAATATATAAAGAAAACCTGATTTTTTTTAATATGGACCTTGAAAATTGAATTCAAATTCTGAATTTGGGGAATAGTTTTCCATGATAAATAAGAATACGTTTTTATTTTTACAAAGAACAAGTAATTTTAGAATAGTTTTAAAAAGAAAATGTATACAATTTAAATTTGATTCAGGTATATTTGAATAATTTGGTTTGAAATGTATATATTTCACAGCCCTGAGCTAGATTGAGTTGTTTATTTTGTTTCGCGTAGCTTTGTTGGACCTACATCTCTGAATGTGCTGGTTCGACAAACTTGGTGTAGTAACTTATATTAGGAAACATCAAATAGGAGTGCCGACTACTCGGAACAAACTTGCACTAGTTGTGGAGTAACGAGCAGATAGGGCCATTAAAGTCTGTTTTGTTGTCGTTGGGGTTGACACATTATCATCTATTTCGGAGGCATTTACGCTGCCAGACGCCGGACTATAGCGGATTAGAACTTGGGGTCATCAGTAGTACTTGTGCTAGAGGGCAACCACCCATACCCAGAGTACCGAGTTCGATTCTGTTGGCGGTCGTGAGCCGTGTCACTCCATCCAACAGTTTAAGTTTTCGCGAGTAAGGCAATTCTTTCACGAGAGCAAATGCCAAAGTTCTTATATTTCTTTTAAATCACCTTTAATGTCACATTTTGTATTATCTCTTAGTGCTACTACTAAACCAAAATACAAAACCTCCAGTATCATTTCGAACCCGACCAACTACCTTGCCACCGACACTACCCACCCCCGCAAGCTATCCTGACATCCTGCCCGCGGAAGGAGGGGAAGGCGACGTATATACAGAGTGATTATTGTGATTAACAAGATTATATGTTGGTTTTTATGAGTAACATTTATTTAAGGGTAGATTACTCAAAACCCATTTTTGAAAATTATCTTTGAATCCATAATACACAATATGAAAAAGTTTGTGTGATAGTGTCAGAACAATTTTTTTTTTACTAATGCCAGTGCTTGCTTTCGATGCGTCAAACTAAGGGAATGTTCGAACAATGTGAATGTGTATTTTAAGGTGATGCACCACCTGGTCCGGGATATAACCACGTGACCTCGCAGCTTGGATTCAGGCATAGTTTTGTACTCTTCTACGTGCCCGTGCCATAGTGGTCAGGGAGACTAAATTCAGGTCTGACAAACCTGCATCGGTGGTCATGAAATATAAACGTCATTTTCATTTAGTTTGGTTTGCAAATGATATGTAGGTTAGGGGTCTGAATCACGGTTGTGTATACCAACTTTAGTTTTTCATAAATTATTTAATATTTTACCTCTAGACAAGTGCGGATACATTTCCTCTAAATTCTACCTTCTTCATCCGTATGACATTAGTGTTATTAAATGCGAATATCCCAAACCAGTAGTAAATAAGACGTGTGGATAAAAAGTGTTTAGTGAGTGCTTGCGAATATCCCGCAAATTAATTAAAGTTCAAGCTGTTTTCAATTTTAAAGAGGGGAGATTGTTTCTCCGTAACTTGGTGACAGTCCCGTACGTAGTACTGCATATTTTTTATTTATATGGTTGCTACTTTCTTTATATGAAAGTAATTTTACAACCTTCATCGTAATATAATGTACTGCAATACATTCTAGTTGAAACTTTACCCACTTGTAATGCTGCAGGATGATTCCCTCTAACTGCTTCCACCCTCAGTCCCCTGGAATTTTTCATAATGTTTGCCAAAATATAACTTATTTTACGGTATGTTTAGAATATTTTAAACTTTCTTTCTTCAAAAGAACTATCAATTACATTAATATTAGAGCGACTATGGCTCTTAATGCTATGTATGTAAGATTTGTACCACCCATTTGTTGTGTGTGCCGTGTTCATGGAGAAAATAAATTGTTTTTAATCATATTATTATTATTATTATTATTGTGAATTTCTGTACAAAGGAGAACATAAATTATTATTGGCCTAAAGTAAAAAATGGAAATGAAGACTGACTCACACTGAAAGCTAAGCTATGCCTTGCTACGCAGCGCTATATTTTTACCGATTGCTGGCCGGGAAATTTCCCATCTTACAGACGCAATGCTAGATTGTTTAAAAAAGCCAAAAAAGTGTTGAAGTTTTATTTTTAGTTGGTTTCACTTGTATTTAAGTTATTCTAATTTAGTTTGGATATTCAATACGTATTTTATATTACACTGAAACTGTTAACTGAACAAATCAAGCCTCCACCTCCTACATGCTCTTGATCTTCCAAGACAGCCGCTAACAGCAGCAGCTCCTATTCACAAGTGCTATCATCTGAGCTCAAACAAGACATTTAGGAGCGCGCCATAACTTAACTTCATTGGAGCAGACCAGAAAGAAACCACGGTGAATCGAGGAGGGAAAAGAGGAACCTTAGCTTAGCAATAAGTGTGAAACCAAACTGACAAAATCTTATCATAGCATATCCTGGCGTACCATACATACAGTAGCCCCGTGGCTTCTTTGGTGCTGACTGACAGCTCACAGCTCACAGCTCACTTCTGACACTCAACATTTAGGTATATACCTAAATTTTGACCATCAGAAGTGACAGCTGCTAAAAAAATGTTTTTGCAGATCATATGGTTCGGCGTAGGGATACATAATATGGTCCGGTAACTTTTCAATGCTGTCAGCTGTGAGCTGTCAGTCAGCTCCAAAGAAGCCGTGGGGCTACTGTAGCTTAGCTTAGTATTCTGTGTGAACTGGTCTTAAGGCCCATTTAGGGTAAATACTAAATACGACAGTTTAGACTTTAGGGAATATCTTTACTATTTTATTCCTTCAGTTGTTGATAGTCACGCGAGTAGAAAACTACTAGAGTGGAGATTGGTGTGGGGGTTATTTAATGTAATCACGCAATTATTTCTGTACATTTTCTCAAGTGGGAGTTTTAAAGGTACTTTTAGTGTTCACGACAGAATTATCTTTGGATATCAAATTTATTATTATTATTATTATTATTATTATTACCGCGTCTTACTACCCGTTCGGGTTATACGCACTTACGCTAATGTGTAGTGGTAGGGTGATTGTGAGATGAAATGAAGGACCTACAGTTTAACGTGGAATCCGAACCACGGTGGAGGCCTGGCATTCCCCACATTCACAAGATGTCTTGTCAGAGGATATCAAATTGTAAGCTTGATATTACATTTATCCTTTGCATTCGATAAATATTCAGTTATAAATATTATAGTTTTAACTCAAAAGTATCAAGGTTTTATTAAAATAATTTGAGGTATTTCCGAGTGTGCACAATGGGGTTAGCGCATCATTACGTAAATAACAAGTTATGCATCGACTATTGTCTTTACTCTTTTGAAATTAAGAGAGAGATAGGTAAACTTTAGTGAATGGAAAGACAGGTGTCTTCATTCAAAGGAAGGAAACTACTTTTAATGTCGAGTTTGAAATTAGGTCTACTTCTACAGCATGGAAAAAACCCCATTAAGATTGATGTTTCTTGCTGATAAAACCAGGATGGACTTCACGCTACGGTTAGCGAACCTTGTAGTAATTCACGACCCATGAAATTACAACAAATAATATAAAAAGTTGTCTTTTCTTTGAGTACAACTAGACCGCGGTAATGAATGATTGGTATCGATGCAAAATAGGCATTTGTCTCTCTGAGTTGTGGATGCTTGAAGTGGTTGGTATACTTGTACGAAACGTTCTCGATAGATATTGTTGTGCGGTTAAAGTATCCGACTCCGTTTGTGTAAGCGTAGTGGCGCGTGTCCTTTGTGACCGATGTTGACTCTACTCCTTTCCGTTTTTCATCTTTTTACTTTGAGGGAATTCTGAGAAAGCAGATTTTAGTTCGGGGTCTTGAATATTTAGACTGGCCACAGCCAGGGAAAACATGAAAAACTGGAAATATCAAGAAAAATAATTTTTTGGCGTTTTTACGTTAGCATCTAAATGTTAATCCGACGTGAAAATTCTTTAAATTCTTAGTAGATTTCGCTTAAGTGATACATTTTTAAGATGTGTCAAATTAATAATATGCTGTTAAAATTAAATAAACAACCCCTCAGAAACTGTTGAATAAATAATTTGGTGTACAAATGAAAGAATGAATGAACAAAAAGCATTTTGTATTTATCATCGTATTTGATTTGATTTTATTCAGCACCGCGTCTTACTATTATTATTATTAGCACCGCATCTTACTACCCGTTCGGGTTATACGCACTTACGCTAATGTGTAATGGTAGGGTGATTGTGAGATGAAATGGAGGACCTACAGTTTAACGTGGAATACGAACCACGGTGGAGGCCTGGCATTCCCCAAATTCACAAGATGTCTTGTCAGAGGTGAAGGAAGGGTTTGGTAATCAATTAAATATGTGCCGGGGCCGAGGATTGAACCCCGGCCGCCAGCACAGAAGTCTTGACACCTTACCCCTAGACCGCCAGGTCACCGCGTCTTACTACCTGTTCTGGTTATACGCTTAAGTACTGATTACACTGATGGACTAGGAATTGGGAAGATTGAATTTAGAGGAAGCGAACCCGCATTTGTGTTGAGGGAGAGTGGAAAACCATTTAGGACCCCGCCCCCCCTCACAGTTCACCCGACCGAGATTCGAACCTCGATCTCCCCGTCTTCAGCAGTTTAGCTCAACACGAATTTAGCGCGTTATCCAACTACGCCACCGAGGCGGGTGACGTATTTAATTAAATATTATGATATTATTAGGTAAGTTTTTTTTTTACCAAATAAACTTCGAATTAAATCTTTAATTAAACCCACAATTCAATCTTTGTTGTTTCTGAGTGTTTGCTCTTACTCTATTTAGATAGTACCTACTCGAAAATTGGCTTTATTTCTGCCGTCAATTGTTTTATTTTCGAGGTTACACAGAAAGGCTATAAAAAAAAAGTATGATTTTGGTAGGAAGAACAGTAAAAGTTAGTTACTAAAGTTACTAAAACAATTTTAATATATTCATACATAAAGACATGTCATCTGCAGATGTTACTTTTGGTAGATATTATCAATATCTTTCAAATAACACAAATAATATAAGAAAATATTATCATTGTTGGCCTCAAATAAATATGTTTTGATTTTCTCTACTGTTCTTCCAACCAAAATCAGGGTATACTTACCACATTAGGGCTAGTAATGTTATCCAACCGCCCAGGCTCAAACATTCAAACTCGTTCAACATATAAATACAAAATTAAAGAGCTACTTTGTAGATTTATATCGTTTATCTTTTATTATTAGAAGTGAAAAAGATGCGTCTAACCTCGCGACATTAAAATATTATCACCCGCGCCGGTGGGCTCACGGACAAAATATCAAGCTCACATGATCTGGTTTGTCGATGATCGGAAGGTATAGAGAAGCTTAAAACCGGGGAGTCAAACAGAAATACTTACCGGTTACAGTTCTTCAAACAATACTTGAAAGGTTTCGGTTATGGTTCTTAAAAATTTCTATTTACTAGTTGTAATTGCATTAAAATATTATTTGTAAATAAAACGTCATTAAAATATGATATACTACAAAAAAAAGTTATTTCTATAAAAAATACCAATAATTCAGGAGCTTGATTATTGCTCAATTTATTTAAAATTCAGGGTTACATTTGAGCAGGAGATCATTTTATTTTTTGTTTGCCAGAACTCTAAAAAAATAATAAAAGCTTGGCCTTTGTGGTTTATTGATCAAGCTTCTGGATATATATATAGATCCAGAGGTCCCGGGCTCAATCCCTGGTGGTGCCAGAATTTTTCTGTGAATCACTGGCTCTGGAATGGGATCAAACTCGGGCCTCGTGAGGACAAATGAGGAGCTACTTAAATGAAAAAGTAGCAGCTCCGATATAGAAAAACTTAAAACCGGGGAGTCAAACAGAAATACTTACCGGTTACAGTTCTTCAAACCATACTTGAAAGGTTTCGGTTATGGTTCTTAAAAATTTCTATTTACTAGTTGTAATTGCATTAACATATTACTTGTAAATAAAACGTCATTAAAATATGATATACTACAAAGAAAAGTTATTTCTATAAAAAAATACCAATAATTCAGGAGCTTGATTATTGCTCAATTTATTTAAAATTCAGGGTTACATTTGAGCAGGAGATAATTTTATTTTTTGTTTGCCAGAACTCTAAAAAAAATAATAAAAGCTTGGCCTTTGTGGTTTATTGATCAAGCTTCTGGATATATATAGATCCAGAGGTCCCGGGCTCAATCCCTGGTGGTGCCAGAATTTTTCTGTGAATCACTGGCTCTGGAACGGGATCAAACTCGGGCCTCGTGAGGACAAATGAGGAGCTACTTAAATAAAAAAGTAGCAGCTCCGATATAGAAAACTGAGATTAACTTGGCTGAAGGTTTCGTTGTGCTGAGCTCTATCTGTAGAAGTTGGCAGCCAAACCAGCTACCATGTCTGAGCCAAAAGGAAATAGTCTAGACCTGTTTCTAGTGTACTTGCTAAAAAAAACTAGATCGGCTTTGTAGTGTGTCTTATCAATTATTTTTGTGTACATATAAATACATTATTTTAGGCCCTATTAAAAGGATATTAAAATTATTTTACGCCAATAAACTCGATTTCAATTTAAACATTATAAATATAAAATGTTGGTACGTTCTTTAAGTTCTTAATTTGCAAACACACGAAAATAAGTTTGCGGGGTTACAATATATAAACTATATGCAATTTACCTTAAGAACCATCTTAATAATATCCTTGATGTGTCACTCATTTTTCATGTCATTTTAATACATTCTGCACTGGATAATATTTATTTCGTCCCATCTATCAAATAATTCAAATAATCAAATGTTAATAAAATTATAAAAGCCCCTCTGAACTACACACGATGAACATAAATTGCACACACTTGCTCTGAAATGTCAGGCGTCTGAGAATGTGAGGACAAATACGCCTATTTTAGTAAAAAAATTATTCAAACATATGGTTGCACTCTTATATATAATTATGAAAACATATTTTTAACTTCTTCCCTTGAGTCACATTTGCACGATGACCTTGACATCTTGGGACAGGTGTCGTTGATAGTCCTCCCCTCTCAATCTTTCTTTCACACTTGTTCCTTTCTTGTATGTGAGTTGGCGGTTTGCTCAGTGAAAAGCTGTTGACAAGCGTAAGTCATTAGCCCACCTTTGTTGAGTCAGGAAGTTGGATGTGGTCTCGTGGATTTGGGAATGTGTTTTTGGAAGCCCTTACAAAGACAATATAGGCTTACTAATTTAAGCGCTCTTGAAAGGCTACACTACGATGTAATTCTCGTCTTATCTAATGTGTGTTTGTGACAGGCCTTTTATTTGGACTGTTTAGGCATGGTTAAATAACTTTACTTCGTGGAGACTTTGTAGGTTTAATCAAGATTATTTCACCTGTCTATGTTTTTCTTTTATTTATTTAGTTACCACGTCTTTGTACCTATTTGTGTTGTACGCCTACGCTCATGGAATAGGGATGAGGAAGGTATAGTTGTATAGGAAATTTACCTGCATTGGCGTGGAGGGAAAATGGGAAAAAACTACCTTCATTAAATCGGACTGGGATCCAAACCTCGATATCACTTACAATTTATTCTAACACAAGAGTGATGCGTTAGACCATGTAACTACTGAAATGGATGTTGCGTTTATTAAAACTAGTTTTTAAGAGTACCTTTTATTCAATTTGGTTGTTTGTTTTATTGATTTGGTTGTGTGTTTGTTTGGTTGTTGGGCAATAATTGGCACAAAACAGCTAAGTTGAATAAAGCAAATTTAGTACATCAGCATCCTAGGTGTCCAGAAGTTTTAAATAAAATTAAATTGATTTTTAGAAGACTTAATAGGGTATTTTTATGAACACTAATAATTCAAATGGTTGATTATAAGGAAACATATTCGCGTGGATGGAGGATTGCGAAACTCCAATGAAAATCACATTATGATCGCCATCATAAATGCACCCGGTAAGATTCTGTTACGGTTCTTACTTTCTACTCTTATTTCTAAACTACAACATTACAAAGAATGATTACTTATTAATACGTCTATTAAATACACAAGTCTTGAGTCCATCGCACACGTCCATTACAATGTGAAAACACGCACTCTAGTGTTGACACTCTCAGTCCCGTTGCTCGACTGTCTCTTGTCACACCTGTCTGGTTTAGCCCTACACTCGGCCCAGTGGAATATCTCTCACCCCCTGGCTATGAGGGGTAGCCCGAGCCTGGTGATTGTTCAGGGCTGGCTCGAGCATGGTCTCGCTCGCTACAATTCTAACTAATACCTCCAGTCTCTTTACTTGAACCACTCAGCCGCTGCTTTTAGTTTATAGATGTGCTGACAGTAGTAGTTTATTTGCGTATTTTTTGACACAACATATGTCTAAACCTTAAATACATTCTCACGTTTATTAAGTCATCACTGTTTTATGATCATTGCCGTATTTACTTAAAACCATTTTCTCCCAAAACGTAGTAGACATTCACCGAGGTGGCTGGGAGATGGATATAAACATAGTGTACCTACGTATATAAGACCATATATGTGTGTGTGTGTGTGAGAGAGAGAGAAACATTACATGAAAACACTATATCTGACCAGAGAGGCAAACTGGATGGGAAACAGGGCTTGATAAATGATTAGTTTACCAGACATTCACTAGTAGTGCGTTTATTTTAGTCATCTGAATTTTTTTTAAATAGACTAATTTGCATGTTCCTGTGACCTACGTTCTTAGGCTTGAGGGTTTTTTCTCCAGGCTCTGAACACAAACTATAATTTGCATTTTTCTGTGGCCTACGTTCTTAGGCTTGAGGTTTTTTTTCTCCAGGCTCTGAACACAAACTGGAGACCATTGGCGCCTGGTGAGTTCGCGCTTGTCAACTCAGAATAAAACGTACCCCACCCGCTTTCGCATCCCTTTAGGGCTAAGAAACTTCGTTGCTCGGAGTAACTTCTCCAAAATACTTGGCCAATGCAATCAGTCATTATACACTAACAATCCACCGTAATGTGTGAATGCCTGTGAGAAAGGAACATATTTATGAGCGCTAACCCAGTACGCTGTAGCATCATTCAAATCAAATTATGAATATTAATAGAGTTACTAGACAAGTAACCAGTTAACAGAAACTATGGCAAATATTGGCTCCTGGACCCTAGTACTTTTAAAAATGGGTTCATTTTTTGTTTCAACGATCCCGACTTCTCCGGTGAAGTTTTTCTAATAAATAAATAAATAACTGCAACTTCAATCAATATACTAATATTATGGTAATGAAAATATTAGAGAAGCTCCCCAACAAGGTTAATTTTAGAACACACATTTGTTGATTTAAAAGGCAATGACTTCACCCCCCTTCCCCCTTCTAAAATAAAAAATAAATCAAAACTGGCTTAGACGGCCTTAATATTCTATTTCCTTGGTTAACCTTTCAAGTTACTCTAAACATTATAGTGAACGGTGTAGAGATTTTAGCCAAGCATATCCATAGTATTTTGGATCATTATTTTTTGACAGTTATAACAATTATATATCGTAGTTGTTGATCTCAGTGGTCTTGGGGTAAAGTGCTCGTCTCCGATGTTCGTCGGTTCAAACCCAGTTGAGGCCTATGGACTTTTTAAGCGGCCAAAATTCGTAGCACAAATTCTTTCAGAGGGAAGTAAAGCCGTTGATCCCCTTATCTCTGGAAGGTACGTGAAAGTATCTTTCCGGCCAAATTGGTAACGCTTTTTCGAGCTCGCTCGCAGAACTCACTCGGTTTCCTGGGAAAATGTCGAATGTTAGTGTCAGGAAGGGAATAAGGCTGTAAAACGGGTCCACCAAAACACATATAACACATTATATTGACTTGCCATAAAAAAAAGTCGACCCCACATGAGCGGGACATTATGTAGGTACAGAATAAACATATAACTAGTGTAGTTACACCTCCACTGGACAGGTGTCAAGTCTCGCCTAGTCTGGTTGGCTGATAACGGTGAGCTATAGACTAGAATATTTTCTGTGTGTACTAAGGTGTATTATTTCCTAAATGTTTTTCCACCCTCCCTGTGTGTACTAAGGTGTATTATTTCCTAAATGTTTTTCCACCCTCTCTTCACTCAAATCTGGACAAATTTTCTTTAAATTTAACCTATATACCCCCTTAGTGTGACTAAGCGAATAAACTGGACTGGCAATAAATAATACGCGTGTCCGACACCTTAGCTCAGTCGATAGCATGTCTTTCTACTGAGTTCAGGGTCCAGGGTTAGATTCCTGGTTCAGCCGAACAATTTATCATTGGGGAAATGTGGGTTTCCCCTTTTGCGGTGATGAATTAGCGGCCGGGGATTGGATGCTATGTCTGCCTTAGATTTAAAATAGCTTATAAGTTGTGTGCTGATATAATCAGTAGGTTCAGAAGCTGCATGTTAAACACCTCAAATAAACGAAGAAAAAAACGTGATGCGCCGTAAAAACAGCTTAACTAAATCATCTATGAATATTATTGTCGTATTTAGTGGTGAAATATGCGCAACTAGTGAAAAAAAACCGTCATGATAATATATTTGAATTTAATCTTACACCAGGTCATGTGGCTTTACAAATAATGTCCTATTGACAGTTTCAGCGAACATCTATATTCAAATAACTAGCGAATATCGGTAAACTATCGTGTGAAACATTGGCTCCAAAAGATCGACAAGAGTTGAATGCAGCATATTATCCTGGAAGTTGCCAGAAGCTTGGGTCGACCTCTCACTCGCAGATATGGGAACAAAGTGCAAAGCTGTGTCGTGTCGGGCCCGGAATGTTTCGGGTTCGACCTCCCCAAAACCATCACAGCACGGGGGCTACGACAGATATATTTATCAAGGTAAGCTCTTGATTTCTACGACGCGTGGTAAGAACACAAGTTGCTACTTTGTGAAATGTTTGGGATTTGTTTCGCGGGTACGGCAAACTTACCTACTGCGGCGCCAGGTTGGTGGCTCATAAATTCAACGTCGGAAGTGAGGAGCGTTTTGGCACGCAAGAACTTAATATTTAATCTGGAATACTTATCCTGACTGATTATATCAGAACAATACTCTCAAACTAACTAAATTATAGAACTGACAGAACATCCAGTCAGCTCATAACTATGAAAGAGGAAACCTCTATTGGGAATTGAACCTTGAACGCTTAGTACACTAGTTTGATGCGTTATCGAATGAACAAAGTGTCTGACAAGCGTCGGTAAATAATTGAGAAATCTTCCCGCACTAGGATTGTGTATCACAGGAGTTTGTAAGTCATATACTTATAATATAATCCCTAATTAGAAAGTGGATTTAAATTCCCCGATAAAAAAAGTTGGGGGAAATTCCCAAATAAGTACCTTTAAGGGTTATTTTATACCTAGTCGCAACAAATCTTCTTTGATAGACATATTTAGAGTTTTGTGGGAAAAATAAAATATCTTTTACGAGAATAAAAAAAGTTTTCCTAATTAAAATAAGCTAGCAGTTCATATCCGTGTTGTCACATTTTTTATTAGACGTACACAGACAGACCTTTCAGCTATTAATTTAGTTATCGATTACTCGAGATTAATGTTTGTTTGATTCAGCCATGGAACGTGCCCCACCCTCCTCCAGCCCTGGAGTTTATGCTCGAACACACCGCGTGTGGAATAATAATTTAGCCCGTTCTTTGCGCCAAGGGAAGTGTAGCCCAGGCAGCAGCGAGTACAAAATCAATAGCGGGCGAGTGCACGTTTGGCCGTGACATTGGCTGGGTGCCCTTGCGAGTGGGCTTACTCCCCCCCCCTCCCCCTAGACAAAATGTTTTCGTGCTCCACTCAGTGATTTACACTTGGACGCTCTCTCGTTTTGAACCGCGGGGCCAGGAATACGTTTTACCTATTCACGGAAATAGCTTCGTTAGGTAAACACGCGTTCTTCTCCCCCCCTCCCCCTCCTTGCCCTTGTTCTCCTGTGTGTGGAACATTTCGCGGCGTCCCTTGAGCAAGGTTGGTATATCGACCCCACAAGTCATTGCGATACCAGTGAATCGCGTTCAGAAATAGAATTAATTAATTCCAAGCGCACACTTGTAGTTGTTGGTGAGGCCCATTGTGTTTCGGAATGTCGGGAAGTTCGACCGACACAATACCTCAGCTGGTAAAGTGTCTGCCTTGGGATATAAAGGTTCCAGGCTCGATTCCATCCTATTATTATTATTCACACTAACACTATAGTATTTGAATTGGTCGCAATCCTTGTATACATTATATAGGTTTATCCGTTGTAAGAATTTTCTGACAGTCAACAAATACTTAGATATACCGCTATGCACTGTTATGCATTAATACGCCAATTGTGTTAATATTACTAATACCTTCAGCATTAAGGTTACTACCGCTTAATTGAGCTAAGTATAAGTAAAGCTATTTTATTGAGAATGCACCCACACTGACGTGGAGAAAGAACGGACAAATCATGGTGATGAATTCCACACAAAATACCTTGGCAAAAATAAAAATTTCTTCATTGCGTTTATTTTAATTTTATATACATAGTAATCTAAACAGTTCTTGAAAATGTTCTTGCTCAAAGTGGTATTTGATTATAAACTTTTTAAATGGATAGAAAAATCCTGGACAAATTTAAAGATACCTATGATACACATTCAAGAACTGTTGTAATAGCTGTGATATTGTTCACATTGCGGGTAGCGGCCTATCGTTCTTTCGTGTCACCACTTGAACAGCCATATTTGTAATCATAATGTTCACAACTCATGGTTTTAGGAGGGCGTTACATTTTTGCAATGACAAGGTTCACTGTTCACAATTCATAAGTTTTGATATAATACTGATTAGGTTTATGTGGCATATTATCAGGCTATAATGAAAACTACTTATGCAAATTAACACGTCTTGGTGGCGTAGTTAGCCAACGCGCTGGTTGTGTTGAGCTAGGCTGCTGAGGACGGGGAGATCGAGGTTCGAATCTCGGTCGGGTGAACTGAGGGTGGTTTTCCTAAACGATTTTCCACTCTCCCGCTACGCAAATGCGGGTTCATAGATTCTAAATTCAACCTTCCCAACTCCTAATCCATTAGCATAATCATTACTTAAGCATATAACCCGAACGGGTAGTAAGACGCGGTGCTAAATAAATAAAAAATACTTAATGCAAATTTAATGAAGTGTTTATTTAGCGTCATTTCTGTACTGAACAAGGTGAATTTATCAAAAGTGCTGCTCTTTCCCTTCTTAGGGAACTGGGATGATTAAACTGTGATTGGATAAATATTGATCCAATCTAGTGACCGACGTGGAATAGTTACGGTCCAAACTCAGAATAGGTGATTAATAAAGATAAAAAAAAGTTTTCTCTTGACAAGCGATGACTCCCACGCGAATATTCTGATCTCCGTTTTCCAACGGGGCTGTTTACGAAGACTTTGCATCTAGAACATTCGGATAACGTGATGCGATCGTCCCTCCTATTTCCCCCTTTAGCCTTCTTGCTTGGGTAGCCGATAGAGAGAGTTAGACGGATTTTGAACCGCTTAAATTAGTGTGAAATATAGTCTAAATTAAATACGTAATTTTGAATACTGTCACGTTGGATTAGATCTGGTTATTTCCATGAATTGATCAATAGGACTGTGTTAAATATGATCGTTACATAACTATGGCCGGAAAATTGAACTAAACCTTTATGTATATATTTTTTCTTGTTCAAGTCCAAATCAAATTTGAATATATGTATGATATGGTTTGCATTGGGTGTCATTTTTAAGTTTTGTTCTTATAGAGTTGTAACTAAATATAAGTCCTCTTTGTGAGCAAATATAATTACCCTGGCGGATAAACACGGAAGTTTTTTTAGTAATGGTTTCTGTATGTCAAAAAATAAAAATGTCCAAAACTACCTTTGACAGTTTATATAGAGTAGGTTCAATCTGCAACAAGTGTTTGTTTCTGAATGTTGTTGTCCAGTCGGGCAAACATTTTCCCACGAGCCACGACTGTCTTCTGTAAATGCTATAGACAGAAAACAATACTCAAAGTCTGGAAAGTGTTTTCACTCTATTTAATTTATTCCCTTAAATGATTCATATACAATCGTAAATATATTTAGTTAATAACTGACTAAAACAATTAACTTGTGTACAAACACACTATTGGGATTCGCCGTAAAATTTTAATATAATATGTAACTAGCTGAGGTCAAATGCATTTGCTTTAATTAACTATATATTTGGCCTGTTTGTCTTGGGTGTAGTTATTTTTTAGAATATTTTTTTAATACTGCGTCCTACTGCCCTTTCGGGCTATACGCTCTTTTTTAATATTAATATAAATAATCTTTATTGAACATTTGTAAGTTAATCGAAATTTAAAAAATAAAGCTGTTCTTACTAGAGGTAGTTTTAATTCTGAACCAGACATTTTTAAAAGGAAGGAGGGAGGGAGTAGAGGGGGTGTGGGCAGATCATGAATTTATACAAAATATCAAACTTCTGAGAACCAATGCTCGAAAGAAATTAAGTACTCTAGTAGAAAAAAAACACAAATAAAACAGAAATTTTTAATTTTTAATTCAATTACACGTTTAAATTTTTGTGAATAGCGATGTTGCATTTTTTCCACGAGTTGAACAATAATTCTAGGTGTCAAGGACAAACATTCTCAAAGGAGATAATTTTTTCATGCTTTATTTGGTATCTTTATTTTGTTTTTACTGTCGCTAAAGTTGAAAATTTATATTTATCTTAGAAATAAATGATCCTTACGCCCCTTCACCCCCTCCCCCCTTTAAAAAATCTCTCGAGTGGTTTTCCCAGCGCAGGGGACACACCCAAATCCTTACGCCCCTTCACCCCCTTCCCCCTTTAAAAAATCTCTCGGGTGGTTTTCCCAGCGCAGGGGACACACCCACCCTCACCCCGTCCACCCACTTTGGTATTCGCGGCTTTAGAGGAAAACTACCACGAGCCCAATAAAATTTGCAATATCGCCAACAGTGGGGTGGGTTACTTTAGCTCTCCCTTTTCACATTTTTAAAACCCATATGGTCGAAACTCAATGTCCCCCCTTAATATGTTGTCCTTTCATTATTTAGAGTGTACCAGTTTATCTTTCCATCAGATCATGGAAATGTTTTACTGAGGGTAGAGGGGTAGGGTGGTGAATCGATGCTATCGTTTGTCATCCTTGCCTCTAAACTTATCAGATTTTTCTCCCGGCTCGTGTTGAACCTAAATGAGGTGTAGGTAATGCCTGGTACAGACATTCCTCTTGTCAATGTTGAGGGTGAAGTCAGACAGAGGGGTGGTGGGAAAGTTTCCCTAGCCCGCTACATGCTATTGTCAGGGCCACTACGTTTGGTGCCATTTCAACCTGCTCTTGACACATGTTATTGGGCGCCCCCTAACTCGCTTCTCAGAGATACTAATACTAACAGCTCGTTCTGACGGAGACTACAACTCGTATATTCTAAATGGAGAGTGGAGACTACAGCTCGTATATTCTAGGTGGAGAGTGGAGACTACAACTCGTATATTCTAGGGGGAGAGTGGAGACTACAGCTCGTATATTCTAGGTGGAGAGTGGAGACTACAGCTCGTATATTCTAGGTGGAGAGTGGAGACTACAACTCGTCTATTCTAGGTGAAGAGTGGAGACTACAGTTCGTATATTCCAGGTGGAGAGTGGAGACTACAGTTCGTATATTCCAGGTGGAGAGTGGATACTACAGTTCGTATATTCTAGGTGGAGAGTGGATACTACAACTCGTATATTCTAGGTTGAGAGTGGATACTACAACTCGTCTATTCTAGGTGGAGAGTGGAGACTAAAACTCATATAGGCAGGATTTGACTTGCAATCCTGGGGAGAGGATGGAAAATCACACTGAGAAAATCAACAAACTCTGAATGACGAATTGATTATAATGTTATTTATAATACATAATAATCATCTAGAAGATAAAGTTCAATTAACAATGACATAATGATTCATTAGACTATTTACTGGACACTAGACCTTTATAATTGTTGCTATAGCCGTCGCTAAACCTAACTCCGTCCTAAGCGAGAATTGGGTGTTTCCATGCCTTCTGATTGGCTTCGAAGTGTGTGGAAAACTTTTTTTTTTTTCGTCTGTCTTCACAAGTGAGGATGAAGAAACTTAAGCCCCAGCGGTATTCAATCCGACAAACCCTTTCATTAGGGGTTGAACATTTTCTTAGGGTAAAACGCTGTTAGTAATATTGTGTTTTGAAAACGCGTCACGTCCCACCATCAATAAATAGTACGTCGTTATTTTGCACTATTCTGCACAACAATAGTTCCAACATACTCCCATTGCACAATGCCAGCGCTAAATTGATACATAGCTATTTAGTGGGAATCTCGTTTGCGGCTACTTGTAAGCCTTTGCGACATTTTATACCCTAAACTGAATCTTGCTAGGATTCGTGTTCGAAATTCTAAATATTAATATATGAAAGATTAGAGAGTTCGAATCTAAATACATCCCAGAATATTTCGATAAAATTTGGAAATAAGAATATAAACTTCAGACCTTAAAATAATTTAGCTTGATAATTAAGTTGGCATTGATACAGTTACTAGTTTGAGCATAGAAACTTTGGAATTTAATAAAAATATATGTAAAAAATTTTTAAACGCTTTTTTGTTTGTTTGGCACAGTTGACCGTGAGGGGCTTTGGACGTTCAGGTTCGTTTGCCTTATGTGTAGATTACTAGCCGCTCTATTGGCACATAACGTAGCCTAAGGTACACCATAGGAGGTTGTCTATATAACGTACCCGCAATGAGGTGATGTGTTGATAGTGGTTACGTTGCTGTGGAGCCGGGGTAGTCTTAATCTAACTCAAGCCTAGTTAACCAAACTCTGGTGACCTTTGGGAGTATTACCCCAAATGGAAAAATATCAAAGGTGTCAGCTGGGAATCGAACCCGGGACCTCTAGGCTCGTAGCCAGGTGCACTGACCACTACACTACGGGGTCTGTTACTGTGTAGTGACTTTATATTTTTATTGGGCTCAATTAAATCAAAATATAATTTTAATTGACAGATGCAAATCACACGGTATGAGTAATATTTAAGTAGTTTTGGTAACTTCTGTAACAATTTTCCCTATCGGGGTATTACTATATCTTACTCGATAGTGTGTCTTTAAATTTATACAAATATCGTGGTTTGGTTATCGGATGAGGGTGAAAATTTGCAGTCGATTTCTTGGATTTTTTACTTTATAAACTTGACTATTTTTTAAAATAATTCTTGTTTGTCATTTCTAAAAAACATAATTTTAAGTCATAAATCAGCCAACCCACTAGTGCCAAAATTTACTACTAAGAAAAAAAACAAGACATCTTTCTTTTAGAAGGCACATTAAGAATATTTGCATTTGTTTAGAACTAAAAATCTTTGTCTAGGGTTCTTGTACCAACACCGATGTTCGCATTGCCTAAGGCGTCAATCTCACAATATACTGTATTGACGGTAACTGGGAGGTCAAGGTTCGAATCTTGGCTAGCTTCACTTGGAGTGAAATGACTCCTGTACATAACTCGAGTGGTGATACTGTTTTGTCATTTTAAAATTACAAGTTTTTCTTCAAAACGTGAATTTATAGGAGAAGAGCAGATATAAACTTAATATAATATTACAAGGCTTTGTTTATCTTAAAATATGATTGATACATGATAGCATCGGCATGCACATATATAACAAATAAGAGGCTATTAAGAGAAGCTTATATAAATATTATAGCGGAAACGCGCCTGGAAAAAAGAGAAAATCTGTAAAATGCATGGAATTTAGTGTAATAGGGAGAAGTTAGGGAATATTAATTTCTTAATAATATATTCGGGGTGTTTAACATGTATTTTCTGAACCGACTGATCATATAAGCACACAATTTATAGATTAACTGAAATCTAGAATAGATACAACATTTAGTCTCCGGCCGTTAATTCATCGTGGTGAAACAGTAGACCCACATTTCATCAATGATACATTTTTAGACCATACTCGGAATCTAACCTGGGACCTTAACTTAGTAGACAGACATGCTACCGACTGAACTAAGGTCTTGGAACAAGGGAAAGCTTAATAATATACTGGAATTACCAAATATGTTTTCGATAACTTTCTAAATTCATATTATAACTATATTAGTACTTTGTCCAATTAATGTTATTTTGAAAAAATTATTTAGGCTACACATTCGTCTTGAGTAATTATTATGTCAAAAATGTAATAGAAACATGTTAAAATAAATACATATTTTTATTCATAGCTTTATGTTTAAAATATTAGAAAATTACATTGTTTTTTGTCTGGAAAACGTGGAAAGTCAATGAATTTCAGAATTTAAAAAGTGTATCGATCCTAAATACACCTCATTAGTCCTTTTCCTTTATGTATGTATTTATATTCAATAAGTTGTGTGCTGACCAAAAGAAATAAAGTTAAACATTTAGTGGTATAGCCAACTAGGCTACTTAAGTAAACAAGTTTTCCTTAACTAATCCTGTTTTTAATTGATCCCCGTTTTTCCATGGAGAGAGAAAAAGACTGTTGGCTTTATAACAAGATGGTTGCTCATTATTATCCATCCTATAACTAAACCTCAAATAAATTTTATGAATATATTCATAACTTAATTAGCTTCTTTTTCCAGAAATAAAATTTGCAGATAATGTTGCTGCAAAAAATAAACTATATAAACACGTGTTACTAATCAGATTGACTGCTTTGTTAAGGGTATAATATAACTTCCAACCTATGGTGCCTAGGGTGGGGAACTCACGAGACGAATTTTTATTAAAAATTAAAAATGTGTGTCATAAAAAACTTAAAACACATTTTCCCCAACCTAGTATATTCATCGATTGTTGTCAGTAATTCTAAAAGGCCTTCGAATATATTTTTTATAACATAAGAAATAAATCATATAAGCTAGTTTATGTTTCTAACTATAAGGATTATTATTATTATTATTATTATTTTATGATTCATTGAAATACAAGCACAAAATTTAAAAAAATTATGCATGGATTGGCATCATATTTTGCCTCGTTTAATAATACACCAGAACATGTACCTAGTAAGGGTTCAAGTTGAAAGCTTAAGCATTTTTCTACATGTTGTCATTAGTTTTAATTGATATAAAAACTACATATTTGAAAAAATAATCAAAAAACTCAAATTCTGTGTTTTTAGTTTTAGTTTTCCTTAATTTATATTAATACTTGCACATTCCCCCCCTCCCCCCATTAGTTTTTATGGTTATAAGATTAAGCTTCGGTTTTGTGGTGCCAATACTAGAGGCACAATATGGGGAGTGCTTAGTAATAGGGTGTGGGNAAACTGTTGGTACGCCACTGCTTCTGACTTCACAAAATAAAACAAACTCACAAACACACATAAAATAACGTTTTCCGAAATAGTTAGAGCTTATTTAAAAAATAAATGACCGGTGTAGCTTAATCTCAATACTACCAAACTTAAATATGAGCCTCTCTGGCCTAGGGT
Organism: Timema californicum; assembly: GCA_902141385.1. Taxonomy (NCBI): domain Eukaryota; kingdom Metazoa; phylum Arthropoda; class Insecta; order Phasmatodea; family Timematidae; genus Timema; species Timema californicum. The sequence continues at coordinate 273,223 of CABFOW010000387.1, forward strand.
GGGTTGATAAAGGAATTTGGAAGGGTATGAGGGGCTTCCCAACATGGCGACAGGGCTAATTAATACGTTTCCCAGTCCTCTCTGTGTAGGTTATGTATTTTTAATAAGTGTCTGGGAAGCGCGTTCGCTTCTCGCTTTAGGCTAATGTATGGGTATGCAAATGTTTGTTGGACGGAATGTTGGGTGTGTTCGGTTGTAGCTGTCTACAAAGTACTGACACCGGTTTTATTATTACATTGCTCGGTCCGGGCCTGGCGCGCGTTCGCTGGCCGGGTGTAGTTAAACGCTAGTGTATAATTCATCAGAGCTTCCGAAGATCAGGGGAAACTGGAATTGGTCTGGAATGAACAGGACGTTGAAAACTATGAGGGCCGAGGATGGGAGAAAGTCGAGTAAAAATATAGCTCACAATATAATTGGTGCCACATGAAAGTGACAATGTGAGTCCTTAATACAATAAACAATGCTTAAGTGCGATTTCGTCTTTGCAATGCACTAACTATAATAATACAACTTTAGATTTAAAAAAATGTAAATAAAACAATGTACGTAGGAATTAGCTTGTAGCTTAGCCCACCTGACTCTGACCTGGTCGATCCGGCACTGTTATTACCGCCGACATTTTAACCCCACCTTCTCCCAATATGGTTTACAACCCTCTGTCCAGGCGAGTGTTTACACATAGAATTAATACTAAGTTGCTTTTAGCCTACACTGGCACAAGAGCCCGAAAAATAATGGCGGCTCGTGTATGGGCACTGCGGAACTGCAACACCCCCTATTTACACTTGATATTATCGATAACATTTAATATAATGAGTCTTTTTTTTCTTTAATGTTTTCTTTATTTTTTTAGTACAATATATATTCCTTAAGCTTAATGTCAGTACTTCAGTAGCCATCCCCCAGTTTATAAAAAATACACAAAAATCTTTGTATGGAACTTTGCGCTTCACAGTACCAGCGACGTGGTGTTTGACTGTTGTGCGCATGCGCAAATAGGATGGGGGTGAGGAGGAAGGTGGGTCTGCCGGGTAGAGGGAGCACTGTTGCTCTTGCAGTGCCTGCTCTGGCGTGATAGTGGAATTAAGTTGTTTTTTTACTCAGGGTGTGTTGTGCTTAAAAACCGTGTACCATATTATTGAATGTGATAAAGTGTAGAAGAGTGTAGAGTTAGATTATTATTCTGCTTCCAGCTATTTTATTTGATTACATTTTTTTCGGTTCTTTTATTAAACAGAAAGCTTTAACCATGGCCTTGCATCCCCAAGAAATAAGTTCTGTGACTGTAACTAAGGAAGTGTGTGACTATATATGTGTTGATATAATGGACAGATATTCTTACACTAAACACTTGTAGCTGATAAATTGTTCAACAAGAATTGCTTCACTAGATTTAAGAATGAACATCCCACAAAAGAGATAGTATGACCATTGAAGCTTATCCCATGATTGACAAAGAAAAGCTAGAAACTGAATTAAAAGTATTCTGCTGTAGGACTGATATTCTTGAATATTGAAAATTAATTGAGCTGCTGAAATTTATCTTGGAAAATAATTTAGATTATGTTTTTATTGAAATTACGAAACTGATAAAAATCCTCTCGACAATTCCCATGACTACATCAGAGGCAGAGCGCTGCTTTTCAACATTTAAAAGAATACAAACTTTCTTTAAGAAGCACTATGAATTCGGAAAGACTAAATGAGCTTGCAGTACTTTCAATGGAGAAATATTTCCTCAATTGTGATCCAGAGATCAAGGAGAAAATTATTGAACTTTTTGTGCAAATTAAAACAAGAAGAATGGATTTCATTTCTAAATGAATAGGTAAAGCTTGAACTGTAACTATTTAAGTTAAAGTAAGTAAAACGGTTTTGTTTTTATGTTAAGATTTTATCAAGTTCTTGAATAAATTTTCTTTTTATGCATGTTTTTTTTTCTTTTACACAATTTTTAAACAAAGGCTTAAAACTTTCTGGAGCAGCACCCCCACTAATTTTAGTTACGAGCCGCCACTGCCCAAAAAATGATTATTGTTTGTTTGAGCGTGTAACTTGCACCGGTGAACACGTGGGCAGTGTTGTAAGTCTCGTCTCGTCTGTCGGTGATCGCGAGATCGTGGTGTGACGGTGGTCGAACCTAAACTCTCCTGGATAGGAGTAGAGCGACAGAAGTTGCCACCATGACACGTCTTGTAAGCAGATTCCCTAACATGTGTTGTGTTCAAATATTTAGCACCACGACGCGCCGAGGGGTCGCAATCACAGCCCCACTCCACCCGAATGGAAGGACGTGCCCGGCTTGCATATGTGGAGTTGCGACCTACTCCTAGCATGCAAATCACTGCCACGTGGTCGCCTCGCCACGCCCTTCATACGGGCGACAATTTTTTCACTTAGTATTATTTGTAGATTCAGCGCATACTCGCTAAATAGGAACATACCCTAGTACAACCAATGACCTAGAAACACACTTAAGACAGCTGAAGTCTTAAGGACATATCCAGTACAGACCACAAACTAAATCATAATCCAGAGCAGCTAAAGACCTGGAAATGGAACATAACTTAAGACAACATACGACCTTAAAACATACCTATCTTGAAAACCCATGAGCTAATCGGAAACTTGAAATGGACTTGAATTAAGCTTGAAATGTTCTAGGTGCAAACTTGAAACTTGAGATGGGCTTAAATTAGGCGGGAAATGTCACTCACTACATCTGGGCGTACGCGTGCGTAAAAGAGCCTATGTAAACATAAACAAACACGCATATGGATTTATTTTTTTCTCGGTGCATCTTAGTACGTACGCGTTCGGATTTTACGTATTAGTAAAATAGGGGCGAGGAAATTAAAGTAAACATACCCGCATTTTGGTGTAGGTAGAGTGGTAAACCATTTAGGAAAAGCCACCCTCAGTACACCTGACCGGGATTTGAACCATTCAATCTTTCCGTCACCAGCAATCCAGTCCAACGTGACTGTGACACGTTATACTATTCTACCACTGATACGAGAAGTACTGTTATTACTCCGCTACAGTAGCCCCATGGCTTCTTTGGTGCTGGCTGACAGCTTTGAAAAGTTACCAGACCAAATTATGTATCCCTACGCCAAGCCAAATGATCTGCAAAAACATGTGTTTAGCAGCTGTCACGTCTGACAGTCAAAGTTTAGGTATATAGCTAAGTGTTGACTGTCAGAAGTCAGCTGTGAGCTGTCAGTCAGCACCAAAAAGCCATGGGGCTACTGTACATATACCTCCTCGTGTAGTTACTGTACCTTGCCGGCCTGCTACTGAGCGACATTTACTGCCCGCCCTGTCTGGCCCGTAACGCTAGGCACATTATTCCAACATCATCTTTCATTGATTGCCACATTTACCGCTCGTCTTGCCGAAACCTTTGTTCTGCATTCATTCTCAGCTTACTCGAGGTGAGCTCATGTTGGCTTTGTGGTGAATATATATCCCCCTCCTCCCCCTATCATCCCTCTACATCCATTCTTTGACATTACTGGTGCCTGGAATTAACAATAAGTGTGACAAGCCTATAATTATTAATGTTGCCTTTTTCGTGGCGGTGGTTACTTTTTCCTGCCGAAACATTTCGATTAATTACACTGTGCGCCATTAATCAATAGATCATTCATTAGCCCGGGCGCTGCGCTTGTACATCGAGCATGTGTTGTCAAGGTCGGTTGAATGTCGTCCGGGGATACGAGCACGACGTATAACCGCATCGTCATAAAAACAACCTTTCATTCAGACATGTAGCTGGGATTCATATTATTGGGTAGAGGAGGGGGGAAGGGACAGAACCTCCCTAAATATGTTCTCAAGATTTTAATTTTTAAACGTTTGTTTACAGTTCTTACATTAAGAAGTTCATGCTGATTGATTCATGACTTCACAGGCTATGAAATACCGCCAACATACCTTGAACGAACATAATGTTCCTATATGCTGTAGTTTTTTTTTTAGGTTTTAATACCTGTTAAAACTATGCCCATATAAACAAATTACGCTAGTGAGTTATGGATGAGGAAGGTTGAATTCAGAGTAAATGTCCTCGCTTTTGCGTGATGAGAGAGAGTGAAAACCCATTTTTGAAAAACTACCTTCAGTACACCCGATCGAGATTCAAATCCTGATCTCCCTCTGATTGACAGTCAAGTCTAACACGAGCGTGAAGCTTTAGACCATGCGACCACCAAAGCCGGATTGTAGTTTTTAAAGGGTTGGATAAGGTTCTTCTTATTGCAATCTGAACTTGAACGTATTAATATAAGTTAATTGAGCTAATTACAGGTACGCAAAGATAGGAAAGTGTGTAGAAAGTTAGTGACTATTGATTATGTGCGAAGTTTTTTTTAGCTATATTCACAGTTTCTTGCCTACCCTCTAAGGGAATGACGTGATTGGTAACTTATGTATGCAGATGTATTTGAGGTTTTTCACATCAATCATGATAAGTTCGATAGTGTTTATTTTATACAAAGATTTGGTACCAATAAGCGTAGAAATGGTTTTCCAACAGTTTTTTTCTTAAATAGTTATGAAACCGATAAATTACAATCATAATTAATATCAATGGGCTAATAAATGAACAGTGGGATCCCATTAAAATCTTGGCTTTCACTTAAAATGTATATCATTTAGATCTGTTACGGTTCTTATTTACTACTTTTTTTTTCTAAACTACAACATTACAAAGAATGATTACTTATTTATACGTCTATTAAATACACAAGTCTTGAGTCCATCGCACTCGTCCTTTACAATGTGAAAACACGCACTCTAGTGTTGACACTCTCAGCCCCGTTGCTCGACTGTCTCTTGTCACACCTGTCTGGTTTAGCCCTACACTCGGCCCAGTGGAATGTCCCCCAACCCCTGGATATGAGGGGTGGCCCAAGTCTGGTGATTGTTCAGGGCTGGCTCGAGCATGGTCTCGCTCGCTACACTACCCCCCTCGTAAATTGGGCACGACCCAGTGCCCACAAAATTATACCCGGTTTGATACCGCTCTTGTACACGCTAGTTTCGTTTTGGGTAGCGCCGTTCAGACTCCGCCCCCTGCTCACACGCTCCTGTTTGTTGAAGCTGCTCCCTCAGTCCTGCTGCTACCAGTTTTACCTGGAGGTGCTCTTGTTGGAGAGGGTGAATGTTTTGCCCTTCACGTGACAGCTGGTTTGCTGGTGCCTTTTCCTCCTCCTTTTTTCAGGTTATCCTACAACCTTAGGAGCTTATTTGTTCTCGCCTTCGGTGTCTAAAGCCTGGTACCACTTGAGCTTGTTGAAATGGACAACTAAGCGCTTTTGGCCTTTCTTGACACGATACGTGACATCGGAAACTCGTTTTATTATCACGTAAGGTCCTTCCCATGGGCGGTATAGTTTCGGTGAGCATCCCCGTTTAACGGCACTGCTAAGTAGCCACACTCACTGCCCTTCCTCATAAGAGGAACCTGTACATCGTCGATCATAAAGCATCTTCTGTACGTGTTAGCAGTTTCCCAGTTTTTCTCGGACTTTTTCGTACGCCAACTCGAAACGGCTTCGCATGGCTTGCACAAATAAGGTTTCATTCAAAAACACCTTTTCCGGGTGACCGAATGCAACATCAACTGGTAGTCGTACATCTCGCCCGAACATGAGATAAAACGGTGTGTAGCCTGTTGACTCATGCTGACTAGACCTATAGGCTAACATGACTTGGGGGAGGAAGTTGTCCCAGTCATTGTGTCGCTCGTTAACCCACTGGCTCAACATGGCTAGAAGAGTGCGGTTAAACCTTTCGACTAATCCATCTGATTGGGGATGGTATGGTGTAGTCCTTGTTTTCCTGATTCCCAGAAAAAAACACATTTCTTGAAATATCTTAGCTTCGAATTGACGCCCTTGGTCACTGTGGATTTCATCAGGAGCTCCAAACCGACACACGAATTCCTCAATTATTATCCTTGACACTGTCACAGTTTCCTGGTTAGGCATGGCATATGCTTCTGTCCACTTCGTGAAATGATCCGCTACAACCAGGATGTATTTATTGTTTTGGGTGGTCTCAGGGAGTGGGCCCAAGATGTCTACGGAGATTCGTTGTAATGGGTATCCTGGTCGACGATTGATGAGTGGTGCTCTCGCAGCCATATTTGGGGATTTCCTACGTGCACAATCATGGCAGGCTTTGCACCACACCTTCACATCTTCCAGATGCCCAGGCCAATGAAACCGCTCCCGAAATTTCTCTAACGTTTTCTTAAATCCCAGATGACCTCCTGTTGGTGAACTATGGAGTGCCTCCATGACTTCAATTTTTAGGCCTTGGGGTAGAAGTGGCTGAAGTCTGTTGTTCCTAATATCTCCCTCCCCCTGTCGATACACCAAGCCGTCCCTTAGTGTCAAACTATCCCATTGTTCCCGTAGTCCTAACACCTGACGACTTTCTTGCACGATTGAGTCTCGGGGTGGTTGTTTTCCCGCTTTACACCACTGCACTGCATGTTAAACTACAGGGTCTTCTTCCCGTTTCTTCTGTAGTTCTTCTAGCGACCATCCGAAACTGTCGATCGCAAGAAAACTCACATCCAATACTTAACTTAAACTTCCCTTTAAATGGTTAGGCGCTTCAAATGCATCTTCCTTCGCACTGAATCTTCCACATTGTTGGCATGGCTGCCGAGATAGGCCATCAGCATTCCCATGGGACTTGCCACTTCGGTGTTGCACTGTGATCTCCAGCTCAGCAAGTTGTTCCAGCCAGCGTGCAACCTGCCCTTCTGGCTCTTTGAAAGACCAGTATAAGGCGCTATGGTCTGTTCCGACAATAAATGGCTTGCCGTATCAATAGTGTCGAAAATGTCTGGTGGCAACAACTAGAGCCAACATTTATTTTCTTGTCACACAATAATGTCGCTCTGCCTTTGTCAATGTGCGACTCATATAGGCTACTACCTTCTCTTCGCCATCACATTTAATGCTCAATACAGCACCTATGCATATATTGCTTGCATCTGTATCTAGAATAAAGTTATCTTCAGGTGAAGGAAATGCCAGAACAGGACTGGAAGTAAAGTGTTTCTTTAGCTTTTTGAAAGCTGTATCACAGGTTTGATCCCAGGTAAACCATTCACCTTATTGTATAAGCTTATAAAGAGGAGCAGACACGTTTGCAAAAATTTGAACGAACCTGCGGTAATATGAAGCAGTTCCTAGAAATACACGAAGTTCTTCTACGTCTTTTGGTGCCGGCCACTCCTCAACAGCACGCACCTTCTGTGGGTCTGTTGAAATTCCCCGTTCTGAGATGGTATGTCCCAAGAAATTGACTTGAGGCTGCATGAGCTGACACTTTGAAGGCTTTAATTTTAGCCCTGTTTCTTGCAAACGCGAGAATACTTCTTGAAGTTGAAGTTAATGTTCGTTGAATCTTTTACCATAAACTATTACGTCATCTAGGTAAACCAGTGCGAACTTCCCCTGCAACCCAGATAAAATTAAGTCCATTAGACGTTGGAAAGTGCTATGTCCTTTGCGCACACCGTAGGGTAGAACTTTGAATTCATATAACCCCCCCTTCCCCTGTTGAAAATGCGGTCTTTGGGCGATCCTCGAGGGCCACTTCACATTTCCAGTACCCTGATGCCATATCCAGGGTACTGAGCGATGTTGCACCTCCTAGTGAGTCCAGGTGATCGTCGATCCGTGGAAGAGGGTAAGCATCCTTTTGTGTTAGTGCATTTAGCTTCCTGTAGTCCACACAAAATCTTGTTGTTTTATCATATTTTTTTTTGCACAAGGACAATTGGAGAACTCCATGGAGATGATGATGGCTGTATAATATCATCCGAGATCATGTCCTCCACTACCCGGCTCGCTTCTCCCTGCCGATGTTTTGGGAGACGTCTTGGTGGCTGCCTGGCAGGAATAGCACTACCGGTTTCAATGTGATGGTAAATACGATTGGTTCTGCCCAGGTAATTTGATCCCTTGGAGCAGATATCACTAAACTCGTTTATAAAGCTGCAAAGTCTTTAGCGCTCTTTCTGGTCCAATTTGCATTTTGTCAAGTCAAAAAGATGTTCTACTCGTTCGTCACTCGTGTTTATTTTTCTAATTGTTGAAATTTGCATCTCTTGAGGTACTTCAAAGAACTTGCCTATCGTCGTACCTGCCCGCAATGTAACTGGCGAGGGACCTGGTTTAGTAAGTCTAATTGGTAATTCCTTGTTCTGTATACTTGCCAATACATGGGCAGCCATAACTCCATGCTTTTCCCTAAGGTTGGCCGAAGGCTCTAACAATCCAGTAACTTTATCGTGAGCTGCGTTAACCGATCCACGAGTGAACACCTCACTTTAATATGATGGTACTATCATTGTTTTGTCCACAGCTACGTTCCACACGCTAGTTCCATTCACATATTCTTTTTTGGAACTGTTATCAACCCTACCACTAGGCCCCTCTAGCATCATTATGCTACATCGATATTTGGCATTAAGATATATCTACCTTTGGCAGGTGCATACAAGGTCCATAACCAATTCCTCTATCGATACGTCATCCCGACAATCTGCCGTCTAGTATGAGTCATATTTCATAAATAAATTATGACATAATCAGGGTTATGGGTAGGTTAATTGGGGCTGACAGAGCGCTCAATAACACGGTTGCGCAAATGCGGGTACACATCCTCACCTGCTTTAATCTCCAGGTACAAATGATCAAATTTGAATTTTTTTTGTGAACAAATTAACTAATTTTATTTTGAACCAATGAAAATTACTCTAAGGGGGCAGGAATGAGGAAGAAACCCACATTGGCCTGAAGGGAGATTGGAAAACACCCTACTGGAATTCTTACCCCGATCTACCGGCAGATGAGAGTGACGCCGCTGAAGCAGTTAACATTTATTGCTATGAGAACGAGTTTTACTAACACAAAACCTATGCCTTTCTGTCCATCCCCCGTGTTCTATTCCTGTCTCGACATGCCGAGCCGCCAAACTGGTGCCGAGGATGAGTCCCAAAATAATTTTGGTTGGACATGCCCACCTCTTGCGCAATTCTGTCCCCCTTTTATCGAAACACATACCCAGTTTTGGTCAATCGTGCACCCCTATTGCGCGATTTGGCCCCCTCACCCTCATTTTGGTCAAACATGCACCCCCTCTTTTTTTTATCAGTTTTATTTCTCTTTTGTTCGAATACTCACCCTGATTGCGCAATTATGTTCCCCCTGCATCATCCAAACTGCAATTCTGACGTCATCAGAGTTCGAAATCTTCGAAATCCAACCTTACTCAATCTTACCCCCTAAGTTTAAATATATGATAGTCAAACGTATCGGGTAATAAAACGTGTAGTACGGCAAAATAAATTTAATAAAAATATTTTATGAATCAAAAAATGTGCATGGTTTGGTTTGGTTGGTTGGGTTATTTTAATTGTATCCAACCTTAAACATTTTCTCTATATCTCACTCTCTGAAGCCGTGGTTCAATCCCCTTCACCATCAAGGCTATTTTGTACACATTCGGAGATAATCTTTCTAACTCCCTTTTATAAAAGATTGGTGCAGTATACTCAACCTCATACCTTACCTTCGGTGTTTGGTGTGTGCTAGGGCGCGGAAGGTCGGGACTTGGGTCGAGCAGAGGGTGTTTTCCTCCCCCTGTATGGTTTCCCGTTCCATCTCTAGCTAGCTAGTGCTTGTGTAGTCACTTTAAATTCACATAAAACAACTACTAGCTATAGTCCAATTTTCATAGGAAGATCCTTTTCTGACGGCTATAAAAGCTACCAAATCTACTTTTACATATTTATTCGTCAAGTCACGTGATCTGTAGATGACACCTTTGATATATATTATCAATACCTAACAAAATAACACTAAAAATATAGTAAAATTGTATCAAAAGTTGCCCGAAAAAAAGTTTGTATTTTATAAAAGTGTGTTCCTATGAACATTGGACTTTACACCCCCACCTCGTGTAAAAGTGTCGGGTGTTGTGGTACGGGAACCGGCCCCACGTTGTCGTGGCAGGGAGATGTCAGGAAGCGTCATGTGGCACCCGACCGCGCACCCACCTCTCTCGTTCTACTCTGACAAACTAAGACAAAGTTGGACGCCCCCTAGTTAGAATAACAAATCCGTTGGGAAGTTAGCTGCAGTGTCACTAGGTCTGTTTCGTTTTTACCGGGATTTACACCTCGTGTCACACTACCCGTCAGGGTTATACGTATATATATTAAAAGATGGAACGCTTGAATCCCTTGAGTCTTATGACATTCGAGTGGTTTGAGATTCATAGAAATCTAAAAAAAGTTGATTGAATACAATATGAATACCTTAATTTGATATACAAATTTTAAGCAATAAATTTGTGAAAGGTATGTTGTAAACTTTTGTATTTGGGGAATAACAAAATAACAAAAAAGGACAAAATTGTATATTAAACAAATTCTTGGTTTATGACGTAATATCCATGATACACATAGTAACATATTTTGTCAGTGCCACAAAGTCTAAAGCAATTTAAATAAAAAAATTCACTTTAACTGAATTGTACATTAAAAAAAAAATTAGAACTTTAATTTGGTTTTGAGTTTTGAAAGAAAATTTTAGAACTTTAATTTGGTTTTGAGTTTTGAAAGAAAATTTGAGATTCGGATTGTATAAATACAGGGTTTGACCCATCTATAATATGAATTACTCTCAAGTGGTATAGATATGGTAGGTGGAATTCAGAGGAAATGTTCCCGTATTTGCGTGTGGGAAGAGGACAGCTGTTTAGTGGGAACAACACCTTAGTACATCTGGCTTGGATTTGAACTTTGAACCCCAACTTCTCCGCCACTCGCAAACCAGACTAAATGAATTTTGTTCCGTATCAAAAATACCTTTCCTGTCCTATTTTGGCGTGCGCTGAACCGGGCGAGACAACTTATTTGGTTCCAAAAATTATAATGAAAGTAGTGTACCTTTCTTTTATCGAAATCTTTAAAAAAAAGTTGTTTTTGACCATATTATATTACTAGAATGTTTTTATCACAAAGCATATATATATGGACCTTGATTAGTTATAATTAGCTAAAGTTGCTCATAATTATTTTTAAACTCTTTTAGTTTTAAAAAAGGTAATGGGATTGGTATTTTATTTATTGTTTGGAGGGTATTAAATATAAAACATCATATTTATTATTAATAAACATAAGCTAGATTTGGCATCTCCCAGCCTTCACCTCCACCTTTTCCCTCCACCTTTTCCCTCCATGTTCAAATTTATTGGAGGTACAATATTCACCAACTGAGCAAACATGTAATGACGCCCACTTGAATTTTGTAAGACTGCTCTGCCGCGTTTCACCAAGTAAGCCTCATTTTCACCTTACATTTTATAAAAAAATAATTTATTTAAAACTTGAAACCCACACTAATACAAATATCAAATATTCTCATAAAACATCAATTCTCAAACATTTTTTAATTGATTTAACTTTTTATTATTTAAATAATCTATTCCTTGTGCAAAGTCAATTTTATTCGTTTTATTGTAAATAACAAATTATTTGGGAAATTATTATTAAATACTCCACACTCGCGTTGAAACGCCCCGCAATCATTTACCGCCTGAGCTTACGATCGATATACTTGTGTGGCTTTGACAAGGAAAGATAATAATCATTAAATAATAACACACTGTTATGAAACTGAAATAACTGGTAGGTCTACAGAGAATTTTAAAAAATACAAATTAATTATATACTGGTTATCGATAGAGATTCGGAATAAAAACTTCGACCCATTGTTGGTCTTATTTTCATTTTAAAAATATCCTAGGGAATATAATTTAATCTTTAGCTTGGGCCAAACTCCTACTCTCTCAAAATATTTGGTACATTCAGGTATCGGCTGATCCTAAAATATTTTAAAGCGATGTGCAAATATACTTCGCATTGGTGGTCAGATGATCAGATTCGTCAGACTCGCAAAATATTGGATTTACCAGTGTTTGGGAGGCCGAAGTTCAAATCTCAGCTGGAATCGTTTAACCCATAGTTTTATTTATAACATCTACCATCTTCATTAATGCGGTTGCACTTCCTCTAAACTACCCTCCTCATCCGTACACCTTATATTAAGCCAGTAATAACTTTGCTGTCAAAAGGAATATTTAAAATAACATGTGTGAGTAGATCTGTTCTAGAAAGGAGATAAAACTATGCCCTACATCTTCAAGTAATACATGCGGCTCACTGGGGGTGGATAAATTTGCATCTGTCTCCGAGTGTACCGTACGTTGTCAATGCCACCTGCTCTCTCCTTGCACTGCCAACCCCTGTCAACCCACCCAGGAAACAAACTCACCCCTCCTAAATCCCTCACCCTCTCTCATTTCCCGTTCAAGTTATTCGGACATGTTGGTTCTCAAGGCAAGCAACGTATAACTGTGTGGCCTGAGCTGGAATACCAAGTGGCCGTGTTGCGTCGACATGCGCGAGACCAAGGTTTGATTGGCTTTTATTTGTCTCTGGTGGGAGCTCGTTCCAGTGGAGCAAACCATGGGCATGTGTCTCCCCCCCAAGATCTAGAATTGATTTTCAAAAAATTCTCAGCAAAGGACCATTCCAAATAGCTTTTAGATCTAGAGGAAACTTTTTTTTTTTAATTTTTGGACAAAGACTTTTCCGAAATCTTATAGAATCATCTACATTTTTAAAATTTCCGAGGGAAAGACTTTTTAGAATAGCTTTTAGGTGGATCAATTGTTCTTGTAACATCTTCCTGGAAAGGATTCTTGGACTCCCAGTCGGGTTGGGGGGCAAAACTCTTTTTATTTTTCTAACCGACCCCTCCCCCTACACATATAGGGTTCCGCCACCAATGATCACTCTCATCGAATAAAACACTAAAAATGTGGCCCCTTTTTTTGGTAAAAATATTATGGTAAGCCTACCATTATGCACGCTAAGAAAGGCACAGACGTTAAAAAAAGGACTGGAAGAATGGCTTTGATACATTGTACCCTAAGCTAAGGTTAGTTACATTATTGAAGTTGCTGCCCTTAGTTACCATAAAAATAATCGAAATACCATCTAGAGGCATTTAGAAGTCATAAAATGGTCTTCGCCTCTATTGGCTATAGAACTGTGCCCCCTATTACTCGATACAGAAAACATTGCATTTCGTGGTCGTGTACAGTAGCCCCACGGCTTCTTTGGTGCTGACTGACAGCTCTCAGCCGACTTCTGACACTCAGCATTTATGTATATACCTAAATTTTGACGGTCAGAAGTGACAGCTGCTAAACACATGTTTTTGCAGATCATATGGTTCGGTGTGGAGATACATAATTTGGTCTGGTAATTTTTAAAAGCCGTCAGCTCTCAGCTGTGAGCTGTCAGTCAGCACCAAAAAAGTCCTGGGGCTACTGTATGTAAGTCGAAGCAGTGAGAGGAGCGTTCTAGTACAGTCAGTACCCAATGGCAAATGGGACATACGTCCTTCATTGTGAATAGTTGGTTTAGCGCGCTTATTTGAAGCCATTTTAAAAAACACTTAACGTACCTTTTATTTAAAGTTGATTAGGTATTCGTAATATTTGTCAAAAGAGGTAAAAATAAATTAAAAACGTTCTACACGACACTACTAAAAGTCCTAAACTATCGAACTTACGCGCCCCCCTCGGTAAGCTGACCGGAGTGTACACGTCAGAACATCAAGATAACGACTGATGACATATATCATTGATATCCTTCATTCTTCAAGTAGTTGACTTTCTTTCCACATGCAATGTTTACTGTGTCGAGTAGTAGGTCACCCCCGATCATCCATAATTTAATTCTAGGCACAACCTTGATTATTTACTCCCCCATCACCAAATTAAATTTCTGGGTGCGCCACTGGCTCATTCTTTTCTTAGTCTATTGTTCCACGTCTTACTAACCATCTGTCATCATACGTACACTAATGGAGATAGGGTGATAAAAGTAGAGTTTGAAGGAAATGTTTTATCGCTATTTGCTAGGAGGAAAGCCATTTAGCGAAAAACACCTGAATACTCTCAGGTTGGAAATTGAACCACAGCCTCCCTGTCATTGACAAACTCTATCAGATGAGGTTGACACTTTGGTCGGCGCACCCACCGATGTGGGATTTTCTTACTTTCCAACTTCAGCGCCGACCCTACCATATTTTAATGAATTACTCATATTTACAATTATTTAACCACTGTATTAATTTATTATAAAATAATGTGTTTTTTAGCTTTTTTTAAAAAACTTTGTGTTGGTGATTTAAGGTAGATTTTTTTCAGTGAAAATCTAATAAGTAAAATTTTAATTTATGATATTCAATGAAAACCTATATATGTTTTGATGCCTAGACTGACAGTTTAATAACTTTGTCCATCAGGCTATTTCCGTCTAGTCTGGTTGCATGATTATTTGGCGTGACTTGTACTTGTAAATACGGACTATCTTCTCAGAGGCTGGGTTTTTCATTCTCCACCATGAGGAATGTTGGTGCAGTTTTTTACTTCTCACTATCGTTTTACTGACATCATTTATTATGATTCTGGCCAAATTAATTGAATTATTAATAAAAAAAATTGTTCTAATTTTTTTTATATAAAAATGTAACACTTTCTTTCGTACTTTTTTTTAGTCCTTCATTGCGTATTCTTATAAATTATTCCACCTAGTGAGTTGATGTTGAGGGAAGCATGACAAGTTTGAGGTAAACTTGAAGTTATTCTACGTTACTAAGCCAAAAGGATCTTACTTCCAGACTTAATAATAATTTAGTAGGGACGGCTTTTATATTGAAAGTAATTTCCTAGCGAGTTTTGAGAAGGGTGGAAGCCCGAAATAATAATAATAATAATAGTAGTAGTAGTAGTAAAAAAGAAGGTTAAACTTGATACCGTAAACAGCCTATTTCGTGAAGCGCAGGGAAAAATGACGACATGAAACTTGGGGAATATCATGTCTACTGAAGGTGCACATGATGCCTTCTCGCTTAGAACAGGGGAGGTTTCAGCACGCGCGCCTGTCAAGTGTGTGAAGGGGAAGTTGGCAAGCCTGATCTGAATTTTAGTGACGTCACGGAATATATATTGAATAGTTTGAAGGGTCGTCAAAGAGTTTGCTTTAAAATCCCGTGAGGGATGTAAAAGGAGGCACAAAATAAAAATAAAAACCACTTATTTTCAGTCAACCTCTTTTGTTACAGTGAAATTGTTAATTTTTTGTTCTCCAGGCACGTCTGCTCTTCTCTGGTTTTTTTTATCAACATGGTTTTCTATATTATTTAGGGGAATTGAAGACCCCAGTGCAATAACGAGGTATCCGCTTCGGTGGCCGTGTGGTCTGACGTGCTACTCACGCAGTAGACTATACTGCAGATGACTGGGAGATTAAGGTTTGAACCTCGGTTGGGTGTAATAAGCCGACAGGAGCTCATATTTTGTATCTGCCTTCTAGCACATATGAGTTTAAAGTGAGTCGTTTAAAAAATGATCACTTGATTGCGCTGTTGTCACTGGGGATTGCATGACTGAAAACTGGCTTTGGCAGATAAATACCAACCCTATCCATGGTTTGATTTCATGACTTAGTCATTGCCAATATGAGTTTAACTGGGAATCGCCTCCGTCCTGCAATACGCAAACGTCTTTGTATTTGAACTAAATGAACGTAAAAATTGCCATTTATATAACTATCAAAGATTTATTTTCCTTAGAACCTAACAAACTAAGAACTATTGAATGACGGGTAAATGACCCCTAAAACCTATTAAGGTTAGTTTAGACTTTAGGCATTAAGAAAACCGACCTTGTCAGTTTTCTAACAACTTTCAACCCTCCTTATTCTTACCACCCCTCTTTTACAAGAGAAATATTCCTCTTTTCTTTTAGAAAAAGAGGAAGAATAATATTCAAACAGTATCATAGCTGGCCGTCAGGATGCGCCACTAGCGTACTAGCGCTTTCTCACGACAAGATATGTAACTAGTGAAATAATTTGGATGAGCCGCGTAGAGTTTTTCCCTATTCTTCGATACTTCTATAATAGTATATCCTTTCAACGGTCAGAGTCTACACCTATAGGGACCATATAGATTTCTGGTATGAAACACACATTCCCTTGATAAGAAACAGTTAAAATTGTTGCGTAGATTATATTAACTTTCAATTTTGTCACTGCTAGGCGAGTTCCGTCAATTTAAATAAAATGGAATTTAGCGTCACTTGGAGGAATTTGATATGTCCTTGCTTACATCACCCAGTACACAAGTTATATTTCAATATTAAAACAGTTATATATATATATATATATATATATTAAATAAAAAGAGTGATGACTTAATTGAATAAGTTCCAAAATGTGACCTGATTTTGAATAACTTCGTCTTCCATATAGCTTTGTGTATGTAGGCAATGGCTGTGTACTTAGTGACGTCACACACTCAACCAATCAGATGTCCATTTGTTGCTCCCATTTATTCCTTTTACATTGGGTTCCATTACATAGGCCCCGTTTGTTACTCTGCAGTGTTAGCTGTCTTTTAAATATAATAGTAATCGGTTTGTATGATTACATATCTAGGCTACGTAAATGTAAGCAGTCTCATCAAGAGCCGCTAAGGGCCCAAGTGCAAATGATTTTGTCAAGACCCTTTACCATTACTCTATTGCACAACTTTTCAGACGCCTCACCACAATCCTAAAAAAATAAAAAAACCTCAAAGACTGTGCACTTTTCAGAGATTATATTGTTATGTAAATAGCAAAGCTAGTACATAATTTTTAACAACTATTTTAAGAAAATTATTCTAGCTGTTTCTCCCAAGACAACTTAGTTACCATGCAATTATGCAGGATAATTTTTCAAAAAAATAACGTACACACATTTGCAACAAACATTGAATCGAAAAGTGGTAGAAGAGAACTTTAAATCAAAGCCTTACCTTTTGATTCCTCTGTATGTTCTATTTCTCAGGTTCTCCGTTTTAAATATAATAATTCTGTTAAGACTTAGCAACTTAGGATATAAATGAGACATTTAAATTCGTCTTTCAAGAATTTCTCAGCGAAAATTCGAATGATGGAGTCAAAATTAAAATGAAATGTCCGTGCAGGTCTTGATTCAATGAATAGTGGTGTTCCCAGATCAGTTAGTCTTTGTTAGCACAATGTTGATCTCAAGTAGTTCTCAAAGCTCGTTCTCCTTGAGCAATAGAAACTGGGAGTGTGCAAGATGTGTGCAAAGCAACGCATTCATTCGTAAATAAATTTGCAATATTGTATTATTTTATTTTGTTGACAAGTTTTAGGGACTGCATAGTAGATTAGAAATGTTTGTCTTGTGCATCGCTATAAGATACTTAGCTTCTTCCATTAGGTCACCAACATTTTAATAGCCCAAACAGCGTAACCTTTAATCTTGTTTATGGCTCATCCACTCAAGTTTAAATAGTGTTAATAGGTGTGCTTAGTTTAAATTTCGTATTATAATGCAGTTTTCTTCCCTTTCGATAAAACGTTTATATTTTTGTCCAAAATGAGAA
>CABFOW010000388.1:0-18568 GCA_902141385.1 Timema californicum
AAGTCATCATCCCTTGTGAAAAATGGAGTAGTACAACTTGTCCGAGTTATAAAACACAAGAGGTGTTGTTTAGTAAGTTTAGTTGTGTTTTATAACCAACCAACTGATCAAACCATCGGACTTCCTCAAATGATAAGAATTTGGGGTCTGGGGGGTGGGGTGGTGGTAAGGATGTAAGATCCATTAGGTGTTCGCACGAAGTGGTGAAATGTGAGAAGCGCCCCAACGTCACCGTTTGTCAAGGTCAGCCACACAGATAGAAAGGAGACAGCGGACGTGTGGTAAACACCTCAACCCTCCTCACCCAGCCTCCCCGTGGCTAAAAGCAGCCGGCACTATTTCAAGACGGTCGGTCCTCGCGGCGTCTCCACGGAACAACAAAAACAGGAGGACTCCGTCGCAAGCTGCCGCGTGAGGCTGTAAGGCGCTATCGGACTACGTCCTTAGGTAGGATATGAAAAAGAGAACGGGAGGTTGTTAACCATTTGTCCGCTATCCATTAAAATACATTTGTTCGAAAATAACCATTGTTGTTTAAACATTTTTTAATATTTTCAATGACATAAATTTAAAAACACTAAAAGTGTTGACGTTTTTTTTAGTAAATCCTCAAATAAACAACGTTTATCATAAAACAAATATTTGTTAATCAAAAGAGAACACACTAAGTTGACGTTTTTTTAGTAAATCCTCAAATAAACAACGTTTATCATAAAACAAATATTTTTTTAATCAAAAGAGAACACACTATTGCTTCTTTCCTCCGCCACCCAAAATTTTGTTAAAACAATTAGAAACTCTTTTGTACATCCTAAAGGATGTGTGGTGCCCGCATTAGTGTTCACGCGGTTTAAGACGTAAAGCTTTCAATAGACTGGTCTATCGGTGACGGGGAGGCTGAAATTTAGAACTTGACATAGTGAACTGGGAGTGTATTTACAAAATGGAATTAGTGTGGGTTCTTCATAGTCTAGCCACGCTAATGTGAGTGCACTTTCTCCGAATCCAACCTCCCGCCATCCAATCATTGTAAATATACGAATATTCCGGACAGATAGGTAGCAGGGCGTGGAGCACGGAAATAAAATACTCAATCTACGGGCCCGGGATGAGGAAGAATGCTTCGAAAGGATATACCGTAAAGGAAGAATGACTAAAACAAATTTAAAATCACAGTTATTTGAAGCGGATTCAAACCCTAACCTACTTGTAAAATGTGATATATATTTGATAAGAAAGCTACGCTCTTCTTAAAACACGTGTTTAGGAGATCCTTGCTCAATTCCGTGTTGTGCTGACGAATAAGTTGATTATCTTTATAAATGTTCCTTCATGTTTATATCCTAGATACTCCACTATTAAGAATACGTTAATAATCTGCTAACAATATCCAATTTGTATAAGTCATGTTTGATACAACGAAGCTGGTTTTAACAAGCTCACGAAGTGTTGACGTAATTTCATTCTCTGTTCCTTTGTTTTATATCCCGTATACGTCACCAACATGAATACGCCAACATAAACCAAGTTTAAAATAACAAGTGAATAATTCTTGCACCACATGCGCGACTTCGTTAGTACTCGGCCATTCTAGTACTGTATGGTTACACATCATTTTATTGTATTTAGTTATATGGATAAATATATACCCACTTGATGGACAAGAGGGAAAAGGCGTCATTACCTTCTTTTCTGGTTTTAAGATAACAGCGATATAGAGGTTCGAGTACTTGCTAGGTTTAAACATGTGAATTTTTAAATTGCTTTGCACTTTACCTGCAAGAAAATTCAGTTACACTTCCTAAAAATATAATATTATTAATCCCAACTACAAATATACATTTAAAGAGTATCCCAATAAAATATAGGATATAGAATATGAATGTTAATATAAAATATATAAATGGGATTAAAACTAAAATGTATAGCAAGAATGCTAAAAGGCAGTGTTTTCGTTACCTGTGCCTTTAGTAGTTTAGTGGTGATACAATCTGTCAAATGGTGTCACAACAACGTAGATGAAAATGGCGGAACCATGTTTTTTTATTAGAGCAACGTAGGTGGATTCTTAAGACCCTGGTCCCTGTCGAGTGCAAGTCTAAAATATATGTTGTGGGATGGTGGGCGGGAGGGTGAAAAGCATGGCGTGGCTTCACAACCGACCAAAGTATCCTTCCGCGCCAACAAGAACAGAGTGATCACGGAAACCATAGCTACCGGACAGGTCTTGCGGAAAAAATCATACGTTTGAAAATATCAGTCTTCTCGAGAACGAGTGAGAATTTTTATGTTAATATTTTCAACACCCCTTCTAAGATAATGTATTGATGTTTATTAAATGTTACATTTTCTTATTTTTTGCTATGAAGCCGGTAGTTTTCTATTGAAAAATGTCAATCTTTTCGATATTTGATCACTTAAAATTATAGAGAATATGTGTTTATAAAAAAAACGTTTACAAAAAGAAAATTGCAAAACCATAAAATTTCTTGTAGATACCCGTTTGTTGCCATGGATCTGCATTTCCACGCCAAATGAAAAGGGCCAATCGCCTTAAGTCTTATTAGAAAGCGGAGAATAAAATTGAGGTGCAAAGACGTTGGAGAAGTGAATTTGTAACACTAGCACCAACACGGGTAACAATTGAAAGATTGCGTGACAAGTTTGAGGCTAATGGAACAGTGCTAAATGTGAACAAAGGACTGTACGGAAGACCGAGAACGCCAACGGGTAATGTAAGTGTTACGGCCATGTTACAAACACGAACACAATCCCTGAATATGAGTCTTGAATCTCTAGCACAATGTTCTCGGGAGTGTTTTTTTTGTAAATCAAGTGTTCATCGCATTTTGCGGNTTTTTTTTTTTTGTAAATCAAGTGTTCATCGCATTTTACGGCGTTGGAGTGGAAGCCGTACATTCCGAGACTACTCCATGCAATTTATGAGGACGATCCAGATAGGCGACTTCAATTTTGTGATTGGTTGTTAAATATGTGAAGAAAGCGAAGATTTTAAAGATTTAATGGTTTTGCCTGTTACAGCCACTTTTGAACTTAATGGTATTGTTAGTCGACACAACTGTGTGTACTGAGCTGCCAGAAATTACTCGTAATGGAACAATAAGCAGTTAATCTACCAGGGACATCAGTGTGATGCGGTCTCTCTTCCAGAGGAATACTAGGACTATTTTTCTTTGAAGAGACTGTCACATGTCTCACCTGCCTAACAATGTTGCAAGACAATACCTGGGATCTTCTATTGATGACCTGTTTTGGGATAAAGACGCTCCTTTCATCAGAATGAGGCACCATCACATTACCACAATGATGTTAGAGATTTTCTCGATGTCATTTTCCCCGGGATGTAAACTTATTTACCTCGATCTCCTGACTTATCACCACTGAACCTGGGGGTACTTTAAAGCATTGGTTCTTAAACTTTTTATTACTCGCGGCCCCCTAAACACCCTAAATTATATTCGCGGCCCCTTAGTTTTTACTAACATAACCATGATTAATTAAGATTTATTCTAAAATAGTGGATTTATATACTGATTATGATAACAAAAAACCTAAATTAAATTACCTAAATTTATTTAATGGAACCTCTTTCTCCTGTTAATCAATTCCCACTAATATGTATATTTTTGTTTCAAAAATCCGTGTTTCCCCTCCCCTCAATTACCCCGGAAAATTGAGAGCCTACCGTACTTACATGCTTACGATCATAGAATTATTTATTCCAAAACGTAAAATTTAAGATGATTGACTTCAGTAATAAGCAAATAACATTTAAATGATCTTTTCGAGCACCCTACAGGGCCGCGGCCCCCTGGTTAAGAATCTCTGCTCTAAAGAATACCGTGTACGAAACAAAACCAAGAACATTGGAGGACATGATACTCTAAATTGAAAATGTGTGTGTTGTTATTGCGTTAGAAACAATACAGCGCGTATGTCATCTGTTGCTCATTGTTATCAACGATGTTTTGGTGCTGAAGGAAGTCATTTTGAACATTTGTAGCGCTATTATTATGGTTGTAATTTCCCCAACTTTTTTTTATAAAGTTCAGATGACTGGATATAACATAAGTAACCGTCTAACCTTGTGGCTTTTAACGCCTGACAGGTCCATGCTAATCTATTCCTCGCCAAGCTACAGTAGCCCCATGGCTTCTTTGGTGCTGACTTCTGACAGTCAACATTTAGGTATGTACCTAAATTTTGACTGTCAGAAGAGACAACTTCTAAACACATGTTTTTGCAGATCATATGTTCAGGCGTAGGGATACATAATTTGGTCTGGTAACTTTTCAGCTGTCAGCTGTGAACTGTCAGTCAGCACCAAAGAAGCCATGGGGCTACTGTACATTTGTGTGGACAGTTGTATCATTCCTATCTAGACTAAACAGTTCCTCAATACACCTGAAACTGACCCGTTCCAGGAGGAATAGAATGGATCTGTAAACACCTTAATATTGTCAATATTTCATTATTGTTTAGAGCAATAGTAGCACGCGTGTGTCAATAAAATACTGCATATTTTAACGTTTGGTTTATTTCATTCATTTCCGGGGAAACGACCCCGCATTGCTGGGTAAAATGTAAGGGTAGATTTATAATAATATATTTACTATGGCTGATGTAGTCCAATTATATTACAAAAACTTATATTTTTGTTCATTCTGATCACAGTCTCGATACTGTAATGATTTATCCACCATTAGTTTTTTAAACTATAAAAACATAACGCAGATAGCATTGTAACCCACATCTGTGTTTACTCAGAATGAACGTTAAATTCTTCTGATGTGGTTTTCCAATGAAAGGGGGGTATATGTTCGAATCCCAACTGTGAGTTCTGAGAGTTTTAATGTATTTGATAAATAGTTACTGCTCATCCTCCACGTAAATTCAAGTACACTTCTTCTGAATTCTATCTTCCTCATCTATACTCCATTGTTGTGTAGATAACGGATAGCCGGAACAAGTATAGTCAACAATAAACTTCGACACACACTGGTATTTTATATTGGACCAACGCATGCCTTCTGCCTAATTTACTTGTGACTTCAGAAAACCGAATAAGTGGAGTTTCTAGAGGGTTGTTGCCAGGGCTAGCACTACTTGACGAGACAGTACTAATAAATTGAAAATACTTCTCAAAAATTATTTGAACTACCACACAGAAAATTATGTACTAACTCAGTAGACTAATCGAATCTAATCATATCCTTATCCATATACTACTAGCGTAAATATATGACTATCCTGAACTTGTAGTAGTAGGCCTACACGGTGCACAAAGGTTTAAATATAAAAATAATTTTATATTTATTTTAAAAGGTATTTTAAATAAAAATATCTTTATTTATATTTTGATATATTACCAAAATTACCATTCCTGTTAATGGAAAATACGCAGTTATGGTTAGTTATTTTCCTTTTTATTTCTGTGAGCCTGGCGTTTTGCTGCCCATCAAAGCTATTCACATATTCACACTAATGGTGTGAACATTATATATTAAATTTTACTTGTCATAGTCGATATAGGCCCTACATTACTTTAATAAAGATAATTTGATAGAGAAACGGCTCAAAACAATTAATATGGATAATAATACGCAAAACAAATTAAATTGAATGGGGGTGACCTGGCGGTCTAGGGGTAAGGTGTCAGACTTCTATGCTGGCGGCCGGGGTTCAATCCTCGGTCCCGGCAAAAATTTATCTGATTACCAAACCCTTCCTTCACCTCTGACAAAACATCTTGTGAATGTGAGGAATTCCAGGCCTCCACCGTGGTTCGGATTTCACGTTAAACTGTAGGTCCTCCATTTCATCTCACAATCACCCTACCATTACACATTAGCGTAAGTGCGTATAACCCGAACGGGTAGTAAGACGCGGTGCTAATAATAATAATAATAATAATAATAAATTGAATGAATCTCGGGTTTTTCTAACTGACTTAAAATATAATAATACATTTTCAACTTGCTCATAAATAATAAAAGCTCATAACACGACCCTCCTGATCTCTAGACTCCTGGTACTAAGATTAGATAGAATATAAAATGAGCTTTCAATGAACTACCGAGCGTTGGATAACACCAGACCAACAACCTAAAGCTCTCTCTCTCTCTACACGTGGTCACGTACGGAAACAATACCTAACCAAAGATATATGGAATAAACTACACTAAATAATAAATATTTATATCTTAGCTTGGAATTCAACAATGTCTAAACGTAAACGATTAATAAAAGAAATAATCATATTGTATAGTGTTTGTCTTATATTTTGTAATAGAATTTCTCTAAAGTGCAACACCCTAGGAAGTTTCGCTATATAATATAAGTTAATAGAACAATTATTTACATTATAAATAATATATATATATGTTAAGTTATTATATTGGAATAATTTTTGTTATCACAGTTTCCTTTTAATAAATAAATATGAAAATATTTAAAATGAAATTGGATTACAAATCCCGAAATTTTATACAATAAAAGTATGAGGTACCAACTAAACAAACAAAAAATCCTAATTTTGTTACAGCTATGACTAAATTTAGTCATATTATATTTACTTTTATAATCTGAAAGATTTTTTGCAATTTTTGTTGAGCATGGGTACAAAATTTCAGGTTCACACGATGGTTAAAATTACAGCAACTTTCGATATTGGAAGATCCCATATTATTATTAATTATTTTGTGGACTAAAGTTGTTAATTTGCATATTTGATTGAGAAAATTTTGTTCCTGGTTAAAAACTCTTGCAGATATAATTATAGGTTTTGATAGTACTCGCAAAACTGAATATGGTGGCTTGAAACAATGAAAAAATTTTTGTGAGATTTTAACCATTTATATAGTTAAAATCAATGTCGGGATTATCTGACATTCATTTCCCTGGTAGTCCAAACCAGATACATAACTTCTTCCTCTCCTAATTTCAATAATGCTAGAATCCTGCAAAGACAAAATGACTTTTCAGATCGAAGCCTCAACTCAGTAAAATTAATGTAGATGAACAAAAAAAGTTCAAAGTAAAGGATGAATGAAACAAGGTCCGAAAAAAAGAAGAAAAGGAAATCGCTAGGAAAAAATAGTCTATGCTAGCTAACAACACCATGTGCTTCAGTCGCACAAATTGAATAATAAAATACTATTCAATCTTAGCATTATTATTGACATATAAGAAATAAAATAGAGGAAAGTCCGTGGTTTCACAAGGGTGTAGGGACTAGTAAGGTGGAATTTTAAAGGCAATATATTCGCATTTGCGCATTTGCATGGATAGAGAGTGGAAAAACATTTAGGAAACACAAAAACAACACAGACAGCCGGGACTCAACCCCCCCCCCTCCCTTCTATCTCACCATTAAATAGCGCTGTCCTACGTGAGCGAATGAACGCGGGCGAGTGGGAGTGCCCTACATAAAGGCGAAGCGAATTCCAAGCGGTTGACGCGATCAAATATTTTGATATTTTCGCGTGAACCTCGCGCGATGAGACTCGACAATAACTCTTGCCCTTTGCAGTCAAATGGAGTGTTTATCTTGACAACTTGCGTTCTAGCATCCACAGGCAGTGTTTATTATCTGTATTTTGCTTGGTTTAAATTGCATCTACTTTGTTGATTAAGATGTCAGATTTCGTTGAATCGGTAAAGTAAAAAGTATACGAGTGCTTTGGGATATGAAAACAAAAAACAACCATAACCAATTGCTTGTGGATAGAGAGTGATACCAGGTTTCTGAATGTATTGAAGTTTATTTTCTTTCAAACTTATACATTATTTCTCCATTAAAAAATGTTAACACGTAATGCATCCGCGTTGGGCGTCAATTATTGAGATACAGTTTGATATGTGATATTAGAGCCAAGATACGGCGCCAATTATGTTGATACGGGATGATATACTGATGATGATGCGGATACCCGATTTTATGATGATGACGCGTACATACGTTCTTACGCACTCATCACATGGTTATATGATCTGATTATTGATGATTCTTATACTTATGAAATAAGTAAGGCCTTTAAATTTGCACACGATTTATTTAGATGATTGCACTTTGGTGCTGAAGATTTGATATTAATGATACAGTTTATCTTAATTTAAGGACTGTTTTCCTACGATAGTACATGTTCCGTGTTCCGTGTACTGTGTAATGTTATATTACTCTGCAGATTCATAAGCACAAGCGGCTTATGTATGGCCTACCCCTTGCCTCTTGGACCCCTTGTCACCAGTGCCAAAACTAACTAATAGGAGAACTTCCGGTAACCTGATGTTGTGAAGGCTGGCTTTCTATTGGGTAGAGGGAGCCAGCGTGTCACAAGATTTTACTAAATACAACGGAATTGATCTTTTAAAGAAAAAAGTTTTATGATGCAATATATTGAAATTACTTCTGAAAAGGCGGTTACTCTCCATGGATGGAGAATTAAAAGGATATTTTACATACAGTTCTTTAAAGAAAAATACACTTCAACCATGACTTTTTAAATATATGAGAGGGGTCCAAAATAGTATCATTACAATGTGAATGTAAAACGTAATCAGATTTATAAATCCAAACAACAAGGGAATATGGATGAGAGAGAATTATTATCCCCTTTTAATTTTGTAGTGTTCAATGTGGTTTTTTTCTTCATATAAATGGGGAAATTCAGTTTAAGATTAACTTTCTAAGTAGAAAGTGTTTGCTTGAAATCCTTCCGTTTGGTTTTTTGTAATGTATTAACAACTGACCGGGTTCACGTTTCCTTGACGGATACATCATGGTTAATAATTTGAACTCTTGTCGCTTCGCACCACTTGTGTTTGATCATTTACGTAAGACAGTGCCCTAAGGGTATGTGATTAAGAGTGTTCATCATAGCAGGCCCAACTCATTTTCCGGCTCGCGCGAGGTATGTAAGTAAAAGGGAAAAGAAAAGACCTACGATATGCCAGAAATGTGTGCAGTGCATTCGTATTTGAATGGTTACTAGAAATTTTCCACTGTGATGATGGGGGACAAAGCGACAAAGTTTCTGGTTAGTAACTATAGAATATCCCTATTATGACATAATTAAGATTTGTGCACAATGATTATCTACCAAATGGTCAAAAACTGCCTTTTTAATGCCGTTTCCATCCAAACATAATTTAATATTTCAACAATGTTCTCACTATTAGGAATTTCTATTAATTCTTTATCTCCATTAACGTTTGATCAGAAATGATACACGTGCAATAATGTTAGTGTAAATATACTATTTCAAGCCGAATGTATCACAGATTTGATTGGTATGTGATGCACGCTCTTAAGTCGTAGTCGTATCACCAGCTAGAAGATTCCAAATGAATTCTTGAATTTAAGCCATTATAAATCAACTGTCACCGACATGAAAGAGAATTCTAGTAACTATGACATTCTCTAGTACAGCTTAGCGCTTCATTTGTCTGCTGTCTTCTTATTGGCAACCGATTCTCCTCGGAAAAAATACCAACACAACCATTTTAAACGGCAAATGTACCAATCACATTTATACGGATGATTTTCCGCCACGTTATAAAGACGGAATATCATTGCACACCTCTAAAACTACGCTTCAAGAGAGGAGCGTGTTCTATTCTCACTACGTCCACTTTTCCAGATGTGTTTCAATAAAATGACTAAACTGCGGACATTTCTGTGGAGACTCATATAAAGGTTAAACTTTCAGAAATATAAGACTGATATACAAAACTTGACATCGATTGAACCTCAACATAAAGTAAAAGATCTTGCAGGAAGTTTTCCCTGTGCAGTTGTCCGTTGGCCAGGTCAAAAATTATATAAATCAAGCCCAATACTTTTGGATTCGCTCAGTCTATTATAATAATAGAGCCCGACTAAAATTTTCCCAAATTGACTAGCCTTAAGTAGAATTCTTCTTCTAAAATGTAGTTATAGAAAAAAAAAGGAAGAAAAGAGTTGTGCACTTTTGGTTCATCCAAATATCTAATTGTTTATATTGTAGCTTTATTTATATTTATTTTAAAATATTCATCAACTCAAATCAATTATTTACAGCCGTCAATCTTGCAAGGATTTTAAAAGGAGGTTGTGCTAAATACACGTTCACTGTTTAAAAAGTTAGATAAACATACAAATTAGTATAACTCAAAAATATATAAAACCAAATACAAAATTAATGTAGACTCAAAGAAATTTTTTTGTAACACCAGAAATGGTTATGATTAAATACATGTTGTAAATGTTTTTATCTCGGGTGAAACTATTTTTCTAGATCAACATAGTATTTTGAAATCTAAGCCAAAGTAAGATTAAACGCAGTTCTTTAAAACACACGTATATTAAAAAGTGCCTGGTTATTTATTGTATAGGCAACCTATCTGGAAGAACTGTGTTGCGGGTGGTTTGTCCACACACTTAAGGCGCTAGAGTGTACTTTGGTTATCCATAGGTTTTCGAGACAGTTATCATTTATTATATTAGGTAGAGTGGGGCAAATATGTATTAATGTGTCCACAACATTCCCTGAACAGTGAAAAAATATTAAGTGAGTTCTTAAAACCAATGGAAACTACCCATATTTTGAATTTTATGTTCAGTTTGAGTAATCTTCTTCACCATCATCACCATATTAACTGTATCTAGCCTGTTGACGGATCAGTTTATTACAATTCCATCATATTCTTTCCTTCCACCATTCTTCCTTCTTTATTTGCGTCGAATCTTCTTCTCTCACTTGCATACTTTCTGTTATTAGCTCCTCACATCTCTTTCTTAGCCTCTCCTGCAGTCGTATCCAACATACTTCATCTCCAACGTTTTATTCAGCATCCTCTTTTTTTTCCTATACTCATTTCATGGCCAAATCATCTCAGTCTTGCTCCCTCTACTATCTCATGTACTCCCTGTACTCCTACTCTTTCCCAGTTAACTTAATTTCAAATCTTTTCTCTCCATGGGACAGCTAACATGATCCTCACAAACTTCCCTCCCATGACCTCCACTCTCCACTCCACTTTGAGTGACCTTGTGAGAAGAAGTTAGCTTTATGACATAACGTTCCCCAATGTTCTTGACAGCGGGAACAATCATGAACAAGATGAATGGTATCTTTTATTATTAACTAATACTTAGCAAAACTACTTTTATTTACTTATTGTTACCTACCTTATAACGTCCTAACATCAAGAAAACTTTAAACGGCGATATTTCTCAATACTTTTCTGAGTCTCTTTAGTCTGAGCGAACACTTAAATTTCAGTACAAGCTCCGTGAATGTAAAAAAAAAACATTTCAAAGGGATCAACAAAATGTGTGTACAGTACATGAAACCGTTTAAAATATAAAATATATGATTACTATGCTGATGAATATAGGTTTCTCTATTAAATCTAAATAAATATGAACTAAATTATAAGATTTAATATTCTCGGGTAATAATATTCTCGGGTAATGAAGGAACAAGATAGGTGTAGAATGAAAGCGAGTGAGACGAGATTTATGTCAAGCAGGATCGGTGTGACCAAATTTGACAGGATGAGAAATGAAAGAGTAAGAGGAATAGTAACGGAGGACAGGACAGGACAGGATAGAGAAGGCACGACTAAGGTGGTGTGGCCATGTGAGAAGAATGGAGAGGAAAAGGATCCCCAGGAGGATGTTGGATATGGAAGTGGTGGTTAGGAGGCCGAGAGGAAGACTAAGGGACATATGGCTGAAGGGAGAAAGGAGAAGTGTAGGAGAGAGGTGGTGGAAGGAGAGGAGGTGGTGGAGAGACTTATGTTCCAAACAGACCCAGTCAGTGGCTGGAAGTTGTTCATGATGATGATGATGAATACTCCCGTTTGACTTGATTTAGCATTTCATAAACTCCAAAAAAAACAACGGCGCTAGCTAGTAGGGAAATGACATGATTGTAAAAAACACTCATAACTTGATCTCGATTTTAAACAAACCAATTTAGATTGGAAGGAATTTGTTTGATAGTAACAAAAGCTACTAAAACATTTTTGATATATTTATACATAAAGTCATGTGATATGGAGACGTCACTTTTGTTAGACAATGTTGATAGCTATAAAATAATAGTAATAATAAAGTAAAATGTTATCAATAATGACCACCACAAAATGTATTTGTATTTTCTAAAAGCTCTTTTTTTTGATAATCATTCTACTCATATAACTATATAATACACAAGGTTCTTAAAAAGTGTTAAAAACTTGAGGATATTGTAATGCTTATCAAAATGAATAAAACAAGTATCAGCAAACCTAGGTCCGCAAACCAACTCACAAAGAGATAAAGGCCATTTTGTCTTTCAGTAATAACAAAAATTAAGATAAATAAATGGTACGGTACACTTCACAGAATTTCTCTCTATGTTATCTTAATTTAGAGACGTTTATTAAAAAGGAAACAAAATTATATACATTGTTGCAGAACCACTCCACTAAAGAGCATTAGGGAAATAATATACACGTTTACAAAAACAGTGAAATAATAGTAATATCGCTATCAACCAAAGATTATAACAAATAATGTAAATTAACTCCATAATAAATATGAAGGGCTTGGGGCTATGCCACAAATTTAACAAATATGAGATGTTGTTCTATATGCCTACTAGGTGACTCCAAGCATTTAATTATTTAGTTACATGAATCCCTCACGGATAGCAGGTCTATGTTCAAAATATGTCGTTTTTTTTGTATTGATACAAATATTTCAGGTGGTACATCCTATGCCACAGTGTTGTCATTATGGCGGAAAAGGTTGATGTGGAAGTTACAATGCGTGTTAAAAGAAAATTTGAGTTTTGACTGTATTAATGAATCTTAAGATGAATTGTTTGAAGACAGTAGGGACGAATACATCCTATCTGCAGATAATGAGCCATCAGGTATTGAGACAAACTCTGATGTAAATGTTACCACATTCTAATTATTTAGTGGCATAGCATGATTTAAATGAAATATTACATAAGTAAGGTTCCAGCATGTGCTATGGTATATAAAATCAAAATTTCAAGAAATAAATGATTGTTGAATTTTTATCAGTCCATCAATGTAATTTATGTTCTTGTGTGTGTTTATGTGTGTGTGTGCGTGTGTGTGTGTGTGCGCGTGCGTGTGCACGCGTATATAGGTAGTGTGATTGAGGTATATCTCAAATATTACATAAGTACGGTTCCAGCATGTGCTATGGTACATAAAATCAAAATTTCAAGAAATAAATGATTGTTGAACTTTTATCAGTCCATCAATGTAATTTATGTTCTTGTGTGTGTTTATGTGTGTGTGTGTGTGTGTGTGTGTGTGCACGCGTATCTAGGTAGTGTGATTGAGGTATATCTCAAGTAGTTTCTGATAAATATAGAATCATTTTCTGTTCTGACTTCAACATTGGCTTCAAGCTTCCTAAGCTAGACACGTGCAGAGTATGCAATATGTTTGAAATAAAATGTGAAACTTTACGCAGTACAGAAAATGAACAAAATACTAAAATACTAGACCTTCCTCGGTGGCGTAGTTAGCTAACGCACTATTTTAATGTTAAGCTAGACTGCCGAGGACAAGGAGATCAAGGTTCGAATCTCGGTTGGGTGAACTGGGTGTTTTCCTAAATGATTTTCTTCTCTCCCCCACGCAAATGCAGGTTCACTTCTTCTAAATTCAACCTTCCAAATGCCTAGTCCATTGACGTAATTAGTACTTAAGCGTGCAACCCGAACGGGTAGTAAAACGCGATGCTAAATAATTATTATTTTTAAACTGGAAAATTAACGCCAAGAACATTTATTAAGGGCAGATGAACAAAATAAAATACAACTGCAGTTCAAGAAACACACAAGAGTGACTCACATGTCTTAGCAATGGATTTACAACAGGTACCTACTTTCGATTCCTAGGTTGGCTTTTGGTCCTGCTTTTTACAAACGTAAGAAATGTACTTTTAATTTTGGTATTCCTGGCTGTATAATTGACAGAGGATTTATGTTTGTTTGGAATGAAACGCTTGCAAATAGAGGCAGCGAAGGAGTTGTGTTCTCAAAGTACTTATCATGCCAAAACATTGCCTCATAAAATTATTGTTTTCGAACACTTGTCTAGGGAAGATTAAAAACTGTACCATTGTTAGCTTATGACATCATTTAGTCTTAACAAAACTGTTTGAATCAGTAGGGAATATTTTTATGACATCTGATTCCACCCATTTCTCTTGCGCCGGGGATTTTGCTAACATCGAAAAGTATAAGAGAATACACCGTCAAAACATTCACAGCATGGGAGAATAGTGTAATGTGATTACAAAAAGCAATAAGAAAAACTATTCATGGTGACACAACTTAAACAAGAAGACATACTTTCAGTCAAAGATTGTTTGCAGAGATAACGAAAAAAAAAAGTGTGATGATGGTATTAGCATTATACTTTTCCAAATTTACCTCGTTTGGATTTACATCTGAAACACTTCTTAAAATGTTTGTGAAGCACTCGGTACATGGCGAATTTACTTCTGTGACTTTGAAAAAACTAAGAAGGCCAGTAAACGTTGACAAGCTGGAGAAGAAATATTCTGGAAATTCTTTAAATAAATCCAAAGAAAATTAAAGATGTTCGGGAACTCTTGTATTTTGTGCCTCCAATTTTTCATGATTTTTATATAAACTTAAAATACACTGACTCAACTGTTGATAATGGAAATGATAGTGATTAAATTATAAATGAAAATCATGGTTGAACTAAATACTAAGTTTTGATGACAATGATGATTTAACTAAAGATAAAATCCTTGATGACAGTGATTGTTGGGTTATATATAACCTACTAAAGAACTATTTTTGTTGTAGACAGCAGAATTTATATTCACTAATTATTTTAATTGTTGATTTAAATATTATAAAAATTATTATTTATATGAGTTTTGTCATAATAACACCGGTTTATATGATTTTACTGTTGGCATTGCATATTATTCTATGTTTATATATTTCAACATGAACATGCTAAGCCAAAAAATATACAACAGTAATTATTATTATTATTATTATTATTAGCATCACTGCGTCTTACTACCCGTTCGGGTTATACGCGCTTACTCTAATGTGTCATGTTAGGAAGATTGCGAGGTGAAATGGAGGACCTACAGTTTAACGTGGGATCCGAACCATGGTGGAGGCCTAGCACTCCTAAGTTGTGATTAATACACGTCTTGTCAGAGGTGAAAAAGGGTTTGACAATCAAGTAAGTCTGTGCCGAGACCGAAGATTTAACTTCGGACCCCCAACACATAAGTCTGACACCTTACCCTTAGACCGCTAGGTCACCCATAAATTATTAATAACAATGTGTGTTCCTATACTTCCTTACATATGGCAATAAAATGTATTTGTATTGGTATTTTGAAGTTAAAAGTTTATATCAAATTAAGGAAAAGAAGAAACATTAGGGTTAATGAATTATGGATATTTTTAAAACCTTATCTATCAAATATCTAACTACCAATTTGTAGCATAGCATATTATTGCCCCGAGCCCATCATATGCTTATAGCTCAGAAATTGATGGTTTTATAAAAATATATTCCAGATAATATATTTTAATTTTGAATAGTATAATTTTTTTCTGTTTCAGAGGGTCATGAAGCATCGACTTCATCAAAATCTCGAGTTCGATTTTTTTTCACAATCACAATACATCTCTCTTCGAGTGCTCAAGAGAAAGTAAAAATGAAATGTTATTTGGGTTTATATAGCGCACATTTATTACCTTGTCACAACAAAATTGTTATACATGTTGTCCTCTCATTACCATGCATATTTCACATCTTCAAATCAGACTGTTGCGTGCGCTTTGAAAAATCCCTGACTTCATTCGAATCGTCCGACAACAGTTTTCAACTCGCTCTCGTAAGTCTGATAGATCATTTATTGTATACGAATACACCAAACTTTTACACCCCAGATGGGCCTCTTCACCCCATCATCATTTGCGAGTTGGTTTGCGGACCTAGGATTAGTAAAACATGTTTACTCATTTAAATGAGTGCTGCAATATCCTAAAGTTCTGAACACTTTTTTTAAATAGATATCCTGTATATAGTTTTCACTCTATCCATACCTCGAAGTAGTCTCTGACCATCTCGTTCTCCTGGAGCAGTTCCTGTGCGGCTGGCTCGTCTCTGCAATACGCCACGTGTTTGTCAAAGTCTCGTTCCTAAATATAAACAAATAAACAATCACTTTATAAAAATTACTACTCATACCGATGGTCACACGTCATAAGACGTCAGGCCTACAATAGGTTAGAGAAGTGTTTCCTAAACTTTCGTGAGATGCGTACCCCTTTTGAGACCACGCCCCTACCCAATGAACTGTACATTTTCCAGCATTTCAAAAACAGAAAAAAAAGAAGTAACCCAATATCTGTTAGCTTGTTAAGTGCAAACAGTCGTTTCAAATCATAATAAAACTGGAACTAAAACCACAGGGAGCTTGTTGTTCGAATCCTGATCGGGTGTACCGAGGGTAGTTTTTCCTAAATGGTCTCTTACTCTCCTTCCATGCAAATACGGCTAGATCACCTCTAAAATGCTTCCTTCTTCATCTCTATCCCATTAGAATAATTAGAATATGAGTATGGCCTGAATAGGTAGCAAGACACAGTGATCATATAAATATAAATTGGTGAGGTATCATGTACCCATGGGGGTACGCGCACCACGGTTTGGGAACCACTGTGCTGGAGAAAGTCTAGGTTTGAAACTCGGCGAGGTGCACAAGAATGGTTTAGTGAATGTTAGTTATCAATTTAGTTCTTTCCGTCTCGACTCTACTCTAGTGCGCTCATGTAACTACCCTCTTCGTCTCACCCCCATAAAGCCATTTAAGGACGCACCTCCCTTTTGAAAGGAAATAGATTCACAAAGCAATTTTTCATGTTGTATGATATCTTGTAATTTAATGTTGCTATCTTGTTAAAATATATAATTTGAGGAAAGCAAGATCTATGTTTCTATCCATTCACTTTTATCTTAGATTTGCATCATTTCATGTCGTTGGAAATGAGATCATTCCACCTTTCCATGGTTTTATTTCTAAAATAGTTAAGGAAGTTAAAATGTAAGGTTTTCAATCCTATATGGACATGTTGATAACCTTTACCTACATTTTGCTGTGTACTATATTTGAACTATTTCTTAAATAGCGCGGAATTTCTGGACGCCCTCAACGCGTTTAAGAGCTCCAGAAAACCACCTTAACAACCCTCGGCTACTAAAGTTATGTTTTTTGTGTAGGAAAGAGGATGTAGAATGAAGTGTAAAGGTGATAGAGAGTAAAGTCCTAGACTTGGTTCGATGGTGAGGTAGGGATGGTTACCAAATAGATGGCTATTATACGTTCGATACCAGAAAGTACCTAAACTAATTAATTATGTACGGGGTTGTTTTGTGTTTAGTCAATTGCGTGGTTACCCATGGCAGCCTGCTTCAAACAAATAGAAAAAAAAAATTAATTTTTTCCAGCCAAGTTTTTAATTGATTTTAAAAGATCAAATCCAAATTTTAAAATTCATGTTTCGAGGTGTACAGGTTCGTGCACAGGGAGTACTAACTTTTAAATTTCAGACCTCCATGTGGTAGATATTGTGCAACGCTCATTACAGACAGACACAAAGATACACAAACTCTTCATTTCATTAGTATTGATACTTTGAATATGGTTTTTCCACGTGCATTTTCACGTGCTTTTTTCAGTCAGGAAGCTAACTAACAAAGGACTCAAAACACTTAATAGCGAACCTGATCCATCACCAGGTGAATACTTGGGAAACACCGGGACTCAAAACAATATACTCTTTGAGGTGAAATTATGTGCTTAAAGAACCCAATGTTTAAAATTAAAGCTAGTTCCTAGAAAAATCATTTAAACACATATTTAGATTAAATCATTTAATTAAAAATGGTCTTTTAAGATCTTATAATTTTCTAAATAAGAATGTAAAAATATTTTCATCGGGATCCTTAAAATGTATGTTAAGACAGAAAAATGTGTATAACAGAATAATTTAACTTTATGCCGATATATAAACTGGATTGGGCGCTGGCTGAGAAGGGAAGGTCTACAGGTGAATGCTATAGAAGGAATGGTGGATAGAAAGAGGGGAAGAGGACGTAGAAGGCATCAGATAAAGGAAAACATCAAGGTTGTAGGCAGTTACAGACGGATGAAGAGGATTGCTGAGAACAGAACGGCATGGAGAACCATCATGTGATGACCTGCCGTCAGGAAGAAAATTAATAGTAATAATCTTACTTTCATTACAAGGATATTCAGATTAACTAATAAGGTGTAGCAAAGATAGTAGCTCAGAGGAAATGCACTAGAATATACCTGGAGTAAAATGAAATAAAACCACATCATATTACTAAATATAAGAAATCATCAACAGGGGATTCGAAACAAGTCAAATCTCGCCCTAACGAGTCAAAGTCAGGGGCATCGCACCGGGGGGAAGTTGAGGGGTGTCACCCCCCCCCCCCC
>CABFOW010000388.1:18681-47205 GCA_902141385.1 Timema californicum
CCCCCCCCCCCCCATGTTGATTAAAAGCTTGAAAGTTGGGAATTTTGTGAGGTTCGAGACCTTGAGTTTGGAAATTCTAGGCTTATTCTGTACCCTAGTACTTTCTTATGAAAGTCCTTAACCACAGACTTGTACAGACAAATTTAAAATTTCCCAACTGTTGATCCCTACTCTACAAAAAAAAAAAAAAATCCCGACTTCAAAAATTATCAAACATTGAAAGGATATTCCCTCTGTAGTAGATGGTAGCTAATCAAGTAGTCTAGTAGCGCCGTTGTCAGTAGGCAAAGACAACGGCCAGTCAATGTATGCTGAATGCGGTATGGAAATGAATCATAAGGGAACATGAACTGCCCAGTAGCAAAATATTACTCAACCAGTAATGCTTGAAGTGGCAGCATTGTCAGCCAATATTTTGTTTATGGTTTAGTGTTTTTAGTTGTGACTTTCGTGGCTGCTAGACTGCCGCAGTTTTATTATTCAAATTATCATATGTTGTACAGCCAATGCCTTAATTAGTTTTTTTTTTTAATTTTGAAGGCATGAATGCAGTGAATGTTACGCAACATTTTATTGTTTTCTTATCGAAAGCTCTGACTAAGATGAAATGAGGAATTGAGGTTAGTGTTAATGTTTTACTTCTTAAATACACACTAATTTTGTTAGCAATTAGCCATATTAGGATGAATTGAACAGTACTGATATATCTTATTTCATTGTTTATTAAAATAGGATTTCATTAAAGCAATTTAAATAGGCTCAAAGCAAAAATGAAGGAAGAGGAGTAGCTTATGGCTATGTTACATTGTTACAACTCTCATAATTTCTTATTTGGTTAAGTAGGCTACATTAAACAAAACAAAATAGGCTTTTTCCCCATTTAACATTTTCAAATTTGGGGTACTTTTAAAATTCGTTATTTAATGTGTAATTTGCATGGAATTTCATATACACATTTTGTTTAGAGTGGTGATTTCGAATTTGTCATAAGTTATTTCATAGAATGTCAGGGGAAGCCCCTTCACCCTCACGCGCTAAATTACAATGCGTTTTGAATAGTTTATTCACGTACCAGTATTAACATTTTAGGGCAACTTCCATGAGTTATGAACCAGGGCATTGGTAGACAGGAATCAAAATACTATATAAATATCGATTAAGTCAATTTTTTGTTTTATTTTACAGCTGAAAATGTTTTAATTAACATTGCCAAATTGCTAATTCTTTGATAAAGTGACGAGCGAGTTCTACATATCAAGGAGCTTACTAGTTAAATATTGTGTCCAATTGTGTTATAAATTATAATAAAGCAGCGGTTTACAACCTGGGGATCGCGGAGTGTTTTGGGTGGATCACAATATAAAGGTTTTAGCTTTATATTTAATTTTCGAGGATTTTAATGACTATAGGAATATGCATAATTCTAATAGAAATGTGAGTTGTTAAAATGCTATAAACGACCTAGTTACTGCTTAGGTTCCTTTTGGCTATTCCATTCTGATAGCTTCTTGCTGTCTTGTTTATTGTGGCAACCTTGTAATGCTGCTAGCATAATATAAAATAATACCCCGACCCCGGGCTTGTTGATTCTCTTTTACTACATATTAGTCGCATATAATCATTATTATTACAAGCAATTTATAATGATTAAAATAACCATTAGTGGACATGCAGGTTTAATGTCACGCACGCTCTTTTGGTTTGGTTTGTTGGTAAAGGTGAAGTAAGGATTTTAATTCTGGCCAGGGATAGCTTATACTAATATCCCTCCATGCAAATAAGGGTACATTTCCTCTAAATTATATCTATTTCACTGGTGTGGTTATATATAGGTAGTCCAGGCTGGTAGTAAGACACAATGAAAAAAACTTAAAAACTAGGATTTGAATGCTTTTAAGTTAATCAAGTATCACGATGGCCGCAAAGAGAAAAGTTGTGGTCATAAACTACAAAATGTTGGAAACCGGAAACCGCTGTAATAAAGTCCGCTATATTGGTTCACCCACCCCCCTCCCCAAATATATTTTGCGCAATGCCCCTGGTCAAAGTATGGAGTTATCACTGTCAATAAATAATATTTAATTCTTAGTAATTTTACACATATGAGCAAAATATTATTTTGTATGTGGGTATCAGAGAAGCCTATTTCTGAATGGTTACCAACCACGTTTTGTTTTAGTCAAAAACTATATTTAAAAACATGTTTTGTATGGAAATATAAATATCCTTTCACTCATTCAGAAACAAAGCGGTGATAGTTTTGGGCGTTTAGTGTTTATTCCGATGACTGAATTAATTAAGCTATTGTGAAGGTTTCTGAAGATATTATGCATTTTAAAATCTATATTAATAAAATGAAAAATTTGTGTGTCTGTTATGAGCATTGTGCGATATCTATCGAATGCGGAGGCCCGAAATTAAAATATAAGTTGTCCCTGTGCAGCTGTTATGAGCATTGTGCGATATCTATGGAATGCAGAAGGTCCGAAATTAAAATATTAGTTGTCCCTGTGCAGGTACTGTACATGTGAATCTCGAAGCTTGCATTTTTAAATTTGGATTATAATTTCTTAAATTGATTAAAAACTGATTTGCAAGAAATAAAATTAAGAGATTTTTTTGGTTGTCAGTTTAAAGAAAAGAAAAGCGTAACCACGCAATACAGGCAATGCAGTGAACATCTGTTAGTTTCAAATAAAATACTACAGCCTTTGAGAACCGTTAAAAATAATTGTATCTAGAAATTTGTTTTCAAACATAAATATTATTACTTTGTAATAGTGATTTAGTGTATGGATTCAATATTTAGTCTACTATAAAGCATAAGTTTATTCCATATTATTACCAATATAATGCTTCTACATTCCTTTAAAACTTCTTCTTCATCATCATCATCATACCACCCCCCTCCCCAAATATATTTTGCGCAATGCCCCTGGTCAAAGTATGGAGTTATCACTGTCAATAAATAATATTTAATTCTTAGTAATTTTACACATATGAGCAAAATATTATTTTGTATGTGGGTATCAGAGAAGCCTATTTCTGAATGGTTACCAACCACGTTTTGTTTTAGTCAAAAACTATATTTAAAAACATGTTTTGTATGGAAATATAAATATCCTTTCACTCATTCAGAAACAAAGCGGTGATAGTTTTGGGCGTTTAGTGTTTATTCCGATGACTGAATTAATTAAGCTATTGTGAAGGTTTCTGAAGATATTATGCATTTTAAAATCTATATTAATAAAATGAAAAATTTGTGTGTCTGTTATGAGCATTGTGCGATATCTATCGAATGCGGAGGCCCGAAATTAAAATATAAGTTGTCCCTGTGCAGCTGTTATGAGCATTGTGCGATATCTATGGAATGCAGAAGGTCCGAAATTAAAATATTAGTTGTCCCTGTGCAGGTACTGTACATGTGAATCTCGAAGCTTGCATTTTTAAATTTGGATTATAATTTCTTAAATTGATTAAAAACTGATTTGCAAGAAATAAAATTAAGAGATTTTTTTGGTTGTCAGTTTAAAGAAAAGAAAAGCGTAACCACGCAATACAGGCAATGCAGTGAACATCTGTTAGTTTCAAATAAAATACTACAGCCTTTGAGAACCGTTAAAAATAATTGTATCTAGAAATTTGTTTTCAAACATAAATATTATTACTTTGTAATAGTGATTTAGTGTATGGATTCAATATTTAGTCTACTATAAAGCATAAGTTTATTCCATATTATTACCAATATAATGCTTCTACATTCCTTTAAAACTTCTTCTTCATCATCATCATCATCATCATCATCATCATGGATTGTTTCCTGCCTGTGACGGGGTCAGCTTAGTAAAATAAAACTTAATTAAAAAAGTCTATGTTTCATTTAATTATATAGTTAAGGTCAGTAACGAACATAACACTGGCATTAAAGTATTATAATTCATAACTAAATTAAGGGATACTCACAAGCCTTAAAAATGTTTTTCCAAGCATCCGCGGTTCATTGGCGTAGTACTTGACGCCTTCAATAAGAACACTGGAACAAAAAAAAAAAGATACGTTATTGTGAATAGTGAATGACGCCTCCAACAGGAACATTGGAACATAAATCAAGAAATATTACATTTAGAACTCGAAGTTTCCTAGGGGGAGAGGGGTAAACCATCCAAGAAAAACCCTTTCATTAAACCGATTGGGATTTAGAAGCCTGAACTCACCAAAACCGACGCCTTTTCCATGTGCCTATCGATGTGGTTCATTTTATATTTAGATTCTCCTTTGTAGTCCTTGTAAAGTAAATAAAAGGTCATTACATTCTATCTTGAATTTGTGATTGTAACTATTTTCTTCAGCATAATAAATTCCCGTCTAATTGAATGTGACGTCTGCGAGTAGCCCTCCTTGGAGGTGCCGGCCGGTCTATCCCCTGATTTTGATTGGAAGAACAGTTTATGATAGTTACTAAAGTTAGTAAAACAATTTTAATATATTCATATATTATCAAGTCGTGTTATCTGCAGCATTCGCTTTTAATAGATATTACCAATACCTACAAAATAACACAAATAATAATAACTAAAGTAAAATGTTATCAATATTGGCCACAAAGAAATATGTTTGAATTTTCTAAACCGTTCTTCCAACCAAAATCAGGGTATAGCTTACCACTATCTGAAGCAGATCAATGGTAAACCACCCAATACCATAATAGGTAGAACTTATGGTTCCCACGATGGGAAAGAGTCACCCCGTCCCGAGGCTTCCTTAACCCACTGCAGATGTACCTACGGGTGCTTAGACCACCAATCCTTGTTAGTAGATGGCCCAGGCCTTATTGGGTACTTCTATCCACCCTCACCTTCTCCACCACCACATTCTGACTCCAAGGGAGCGAGGCCGAGGGTGGAGTAGTTGGCCACTCCATATGTAATGGCCATGATAACGGAAAATGTCAGGAATTCAACCTTAGGGGTTTCTAAGGTATCCAGAGGCATAGACCTCATGGAGGTGTCCTGGTATCCCCTGGCCGAAACCGGTTACGCACTAGACTAACCATTTAGTATGTGGTGTAGGGCCCTCATTCTTTATCCCCACCCCACCCCCTTCACCACAGATGACTTTCCAGAGTGGGCAGCCCAGACGGACGCCGGACGTTACCCAGGGACCGCCCCCGTGGGGGGATTTAACTGTCATGCGTCACTATGGAACAAGCATAGTGGTCCCCCAACACCCACACGTCAGGTGGTTCTCAAGGTCAAATGCGGATATCCCGAAAGACTCGCACATTCAGACCTAATGAGAAATCTAACACCCGTCCTGCGCTACTATCTACTATTCCAGACTAATGGAATGTGACTCCGTCACCCATCATCCATCGGTGATGACCCAGACCTCATTGAGTATCTCGGGAAAACCCCCCGCCTTTTCCTAGCCCTTTGAGGAGGAGTTAGAACTCGACTACACAACCCACTTTTAGCATTAAGGATTCCCTCTTCGGGCTGAGACTCCGACCCACTACGTCTCCAACTGGATTACCTGAGGTGGGACTCCTGTAATCGGCCAACCACCATGTGCTATAATCGACAGAACATCTTTCGCCCGTGATGGGAAACAATCCACCCCGTCCTAGGGTATTTATAGCCCACCACGTCGTGTCCTCTGAGCGGAGTCACGCATGCAAGTACAAAGCTTGGCAGTCTGAAGTTCCGAGTCATAATTGTTGCCATATTATTTGTGAGTGGCGAATACACTTTTTATTGCTGTATTATACAGGCTGTGTTAATTTAAGGGGAAGTAAATGGGGTGTAGATAGTAGACCTAAAAAACCCAATAAGGCCTTCCATGATTATGCTGGAATTGGTAATATCACCACTTGATACACCTCTGTTGCACCTCTTGTAAGTGACGTATCACTGCTTGTGTACAGGCAGGGCTGCAGCTATACTAACAGGGGTGTATCAAGTAAGACTATTAAGGATTCTAACAGAAACTTGGAAATGCTTATCCCGAGAACCGTCGAAAATAGGACATCATCATATGGACTTTTTGTGTTGTTTTTAGATCTACTATTCACACCTCATTTACTTCCCACATAAATCGATACACATTGTATATGGCACCTACAGACAAAAGAACCAACAAAACTATATCCTGCAACACAATGTTCTTAAATTGCGTCACAGCCAAAGAGATGCATTGATCGCGTTCATGAGGGACAAGGTGTACGGTTAGGCATACTTGCTATAGGAGCTTTAATTTCATGCGTGTGTTGCGGTTCAAATGACGTCCGAGTTACAGGTAAATGCCGGTCTTGTCCAGCGCAAGGCCCTGTGACAGGCATGTGCAGTCTAGTAGAAATAAACCTACGAGTGTAAAATTATTTAATGACGTCATATATACAGATACATTACGGTCATGTCCAGCGCAGGGACAGAATCGAGGCGTGCGTGGTCTATGAGTAATAAGTCTATATTATAAATAGTCTAATAATTATTTATTTGAGGTATTTACGTTCACTTTCTGAACGGACTGATTTTATAAGCACACGAGAATTTTTATGAACGAAAATAAAAATGCCTAAATTATTTTCCGGGAAAGGTATTTTCATATACCTTCTAGGGTTATTTTATATGCCACAATCGACATGAGAGCGACGGCTTTACTTCCCCTTCGAAGGAAGTTGTGCTGCGGATTTTTATCATTGGATCCTGCAGCGAGCACTTTACCCCAAGACCATTGAGTTTAACTGCAGTCTTGTAATAATTAGTATATAGTGAGTATTTATAAGTTATAAGTCTATAGGTGGGTACTAGGTTGTCTTATGTGTAGTTCAGAAGTAGTTATAATATATGATCCTGATGTGTGTTTAGGCCTAATAATGAATCTTGGCTATAAGAGGTTAGTAGATATGAAATTCCCGCCTTACGTGTTGTGAAAGTCAGCGATCTGTTTGAAGTTACTAAAGATGACGTCACGGTTCTCCCGGACGACGTGAGGGACGGAAGTGTTATCCAAGGGCTTCTGGTAGCGCTCCACCACCTGCTGCAGATCGCGCCCAAACTCTTCCTCGGTCTCAACCAATTCCCGCACCGCGGCTCTGAGAACAGACCAGATATGAAATTAGTAAAGCATATAATTTTTTTCTTCATCACATGCAATGCTCATAATTACATGAACTTTCTTCATGACCCCTTGTAGAAATTTATAATTTATAGGCCTTTTTTTTGTGATTAAGGAATTTTAGGTAATATTTTCCTGGTTTTCGTATTTTTAGAGACATCCTTAGGAATTCAAACAGGTTTATGAGTCATTTTTAGAGATGTTTGAGTAATTTTAAGGCACTCATGTTGCATAAGTACATTTTTAAATACTATCAGTATTTTATGAATCAATAAATTTTTCCAACGCACAATTGTCGGAATGAGAAGATACTGTAGACAATGAATTTTGTATCCTCTTTCGCTCTTTGCTTGTTTGATTTTAAAATACACATTTCTAGTGAGACAAGGCAACTAAGCCGGAGAGGGTTGCGTTGGAAGGGAGTAGATATCACTTCTGAAGAAGATATTTTTGTAAATTGAAATTACATTCAGCAGAATGCTAGAGTTTAGTTGTTTAAGACTTCAATGCGTGAGTAATTTTTAGTTTACATTTTGCAAAACATGTGTTTTATTTAGTCATATGCATTTATTACTACTTTTTGTTTATATTTCAAGGTAATTTTTTGAAAATGTTGAGTAGTTTTTGATAATTTTATGCTATCAAAATCCTGACCCTGATAGTAATAATAATATATATGTTAAAATGAAGAAGAAAATTATTTAGTCCTGTTTATTAAATTGTAATCAATAATCGTTAGCGGAAATCATACATAGAAACGGTATATTTTAAAATCAACCGTACAAATTTCTATCTACGTGGGAGAGTTGGAAGTCATTTAGGATCACTAGACCACCTTGAGATTCGACCATTGGCGGTGGAATATAGGGGGTCACTGCCCCCAGGAAAGAATCTGCCCTATTTCTAGATTTATTTCACTTCCCTGAGAGAGGAGGCAGGGGACAAGACGCATTGGCGGTTTAAGTTCACTGACAAAAGAAATGTACTGTATCTGTCGTAAGACAGAGAACCTAATAATAAATAATGATACTATTAAAACACACTCCAAATAGATCAAAGAGGCTACTAATTTCAAAAAATTACCAGAAAAGGCTCACTAAAAATAGCTTATAAATGTGTATGATTTTAAATTCAGGCGAGGACTAAAATAAATAGCTTTCAAGGGAACCAATTTTCAAAATTTTGCCAGCAGAGTGCCACTTCAAATAGTTTATAAATGCATCTAGTTATCCATCTGAGGAGTACTTCAAATTAATTCTAAATACATCAAATTTTCAAAAATTTGTTGGGGGAAGACCCCTTCAAATAACTTCTTTAGAGATATTCTTTTAAAACCCAGTTGAAGATTATTAATTAATTTCTAGGGGCATCCAAATTTTAGAAAATATCGTGTAAGAGGACCACTCAAAATATCTTCAAGGAGCAGCCTCTCCAAGTACTTACTCCCGTCTCGACTGGGCCACTTCTGGTCTGG
Source organism: Timema californicum (assembly GCA_902141385.1). Classification (NCBI taxonomy): domain Eukaryota; kingdom Metazoa; phylum Arthropoda; class Insecta; order Phasmatodea; family Timematidae; genus Timema; species Timema californicum. The sequence goes on from CABFOW010000388.1 coordinate 27,272, forward strand.
ACAATTCAGAGTGTTTGGTGAGCTCCTCTCCATTGCTCCTTTCCAGGACACTTGCTGGAACCCAGCCCTGGAGCGTGGGGTCGTCCATAGATCTGACCAGCCATCTGGAACAAAGGGCACTCGTTCAAACTCGCCTACATGAGTCATGGGGCACTTTGTTGCCTCTACCGAGAGTACTGAACACCAGAGCAGACACTGGGCCGTCTAGAGCATACACTCTCATTTTTGCACCCCCTCCTCTGTCACGTAATCTTTATCTAAACATTGTTTTATGACTTTCACTTACTATGATAAAAAAGTTAATGAGTTCCCGTTGTTTTTCTTGACTATTACAAATCGAATATGTATGCAAGCTGAAGTTAAATAAATTTATTCTTTATACTTGGCTGTAGGTCTAATGAGTATTGACAAGATGATCATATTCAAATTTATAGAAAAGAATATGAAAAAAACTATAAAATAAAATTGAGGCTCTCGAGCTATAGGTTAGATAATTGAACAAAAATTCCTATTGCTGGACGAGATTCTGCTTCATAAATAAACTTGCCGGTGCAAAAACATTCCTCACTGCACTCTTTTAAGGGGAGGGACTAGGCAGCTGAGATATTACCAATTGGATGTTGCACTTAGGTTGAATATTGACAAAACTGGTAGTAAGACATGAGTTGGATGTTTACTGAAATTAATACACCAATGGTCATTTACATAAAACTATATATTCGGTAACAAAATTTAAAAGTTGTAATTTTCTACTCTGAAAAGTTCAAATAAAAATATATATTTATTTTGATTGATCATAAAGACCTGGGAAACAAAGGGTAATTGGTTTAGGAGCATAGAATGAATTTTTGTGAATCGAATGATGTAATTTAATTAGTGAGTCACAGCACAAATTATAATGGGATTTGTATTTTCCTCTTTCCCCGTTGTTATCATATTGGCGGGCAGCTCCACCCAGTAACGTAAATAATTCACTTTTTTTCTGGTGTTTATCAATTTCTACACGACTTTTATGGCGCCTTATGGACTGATGATGATACCAATGACGGCTGGTGGTGGCCCACAGCCTTATGGACTGATGATGAGACTAATGACGGCTGGTGGTGGCCCACAGCCTTATAGACTGATGATGAGACTAATGACGGCTGGTGGTGGCCCACAGCCTTATAGACTGATGATGATACCAATGACGGCTGGTGGGGGCCCACAGCCTTATAGACTGATGATGATACCAATGACGGCTGGTGGTGGCCCACAGCCTTATAGACTGATGATGAGACCAATGACGGCTGGTGGTGGCCCACAGCCTTATAGACTGATGATGAGACTAATGACGGCTGATGGTGAATCTGTGTTACAGCTTTATGAACCCACAATTATTCATTGTGCTTCGATTGTATTGTACAGTAGTGGCTCATTTGTAGAGCGGTCGACGGGCCTCAGTATGGCTGGTGACGCCCCAATTGAGTGTTGGACACCATGGTGTGAAACACTCAATGATAAACAAGGTTATCTTTGAAAGCAGGCCACCAAAGTGTCCACGTGTGAAAGGTCTCTTATTCCTGGACGACTGACGCGACAACACCATTGTTTCTTAGCACAGCTTATTACTACCCGTTCGGTTTATAAGCTTATGTATTAATTAGTCCAAATGGTTTTAGAGATGATAAAGGCTATATTTATAGGTAGTGTACTCGCAGTTAGGTTGAAGGAGTTTGGAAAACCATTTTGGAAGAACCACCCTCAGACACCCGAGATTCTAACCTCAATCGCCTCGTCATTTGCAGTCTAGTCTACTGCGAGAGTATTGCCGTAGACCATGCGGCCACCGGAGCGGTTGGCAACACCTGTGATAATGAAGCGAACTCTAATTCGTGAGGTCGGAGTTTGAATACTGACTAGATTTTTTGTGCACCACGGCCTAATACCAATCCGGAATTTCCACTTATTTACACTAATGGAGTAGAGATGATTAAGATATAATTGAGTGGAAATGCACCCGTATTTTCGAAGAGGAGGGGTGGGAAGCCATTTAGGAAAAATAAAACCACAATGATCAGAATTATAACCCTGACCTCACCGTCACTGACAAACCAGATTTAACAAGACTTACACGCCCTTGTCCGCGTGCCCATTCATGCGGGTGCTAAGAATGTAAAAAAAACCTTAAAATAAAAAGTACACTTTAAATAGTCTACAATAACAATGTTAACTATAATAATACAACAAAAATTGTTGTTCTATTACCAGAGAAAATGTTGGACTTGGCTCTTTTTTTTTTAAAAAAAAGTTAGGTTTCGTCCCTGTGTGGTCCCACACATCACCTAAAAACAAACAACTGTCGACAAGAACGAAGGAAACACGCTGTTCACATTAATTACCCTCTCCTGTTATAGTAAGATTGAAATAGAAAAACCTGTATCAGTGGCCGAATGGTCTAAGGCGTCACTCTCATGCTAGACTGCCTTGCTGATTACGGGAATATCAGGGTTAGAATCCCAGTCAGCTCTACTGATGGTGGTTTTCCCTTGATTGTTTTGCACTTTCCTTCCATGCAAATATTGTAGATTACCTCTGAAGTGCTTCCTTCCTTATCCGTACTCTGTAAGAGTAACTATCACATATGTTTGTTTATAACATGAACAGGCGGGGAGATAGAATTGTGTCCAGAAAATTGTTTTGGGATCATTAGGAGTGTAAAGTAGGTATCGAGTTGCGTCGTGCGACCATCAGACAGACCTGAAGGAGGGATAACAATTTACGTGCAGCCGCGCCTCCCCTATCTGCAACTATTACAAGAACAGTAAGGTCAGTCAGCTGCGTCTCACCTATCTGACTCTGTTACAAGAACAGTAAGGTCAGTCAGCCACGTCTCACCTCACAAAAACAGCGAGGTCAGTGATGAAAATAATTAATGGGTTTAAATTTACTGAACGTAATGTTTTAGATAATGGAGTCGTAAGGAGGATATTTACAATTCATGGGGAATTTATTAACTGTAGACGGAAAGATTACATAGAAGATAAAATTACAATACTTGAATATATTGAAATTATTGCTGAAATGTACACACCCTATAGCAAATAAAATATTAAATAATAGTGTTTGATACGGTATATAACATTTGACTGTAGAATTGATTGAATTATATTTTTATGTGTCATTCTGAAAAACACACATTTGTTCATCCTTCCAATAATATTTATATTACTTATACTTCTCTCCTTCGGATGCAACTCAGGTGGTAGTAAAATTGTATCTGTCCCGTTTCTGGACTCAACTAAATACAACCCTGAACCGGTAGTAAGACGCGCTGATAATAATAAAATATAAATACTCTATTCTGGCATTTATAATCGTTCTTACTGCCCCAAGTCACATAAGTCATGTGTTTTGCGACTGTAACTTTTGACAACTCGTGTCAATTTTGACAGCTACTAGATCAATATTGTGCTTTTTGTTCATTCTAGCACTGTATTTTTTTATATCTCTTTACTGTAACCTCAAATTTATAAAAATGGATAAAGAGACACAGTCAAGCTTGCCCGACACATCAGCTAAATCAATAGCGCGATGTTGTGCTGAGTTTAATGGTCCTGGATTCTATTCTCGAAATGGTAGTAGCCTAAAATGTATCATGGATGTAATTAGAGATTCTCCTTTCACAATTATGAATTGAGAGTTGGGATCCTGGTTGGTATGCTTGTTTTTGGGACTGGGAGGTTGGGGTTCGAATCCCCCCCAGGTTTCTATTAAAAAAATATTGCACCGTGTCTTACTACCAGTTCATGTTATACGCTTATGTACTAATTACGCTGATGGTTTTAGGGATTAGGAAGGTTATATTTAGAGGAAGTATACCCGCATTCACGTGGAAGGAAAGTTGAAAACCTTTTTGGGAAAACCACCTTCAGTACACTCAACCGAGATTTGAACCTGGATGTCCACGTCATCGGAAGTCTAGTCTACTGCGATAGTAGCACCTTACACCAAGCAGCCCCCAAATCGGGTGTTTTTCCCTAAATGATTTAACACTATGCCTCCAAGTAGATGCGGGTACGTTTACTCTAATTTAGACCTTCCTCATTCATACCTCATTCAAGTAATTAATATATGTGTATATCTAGAAAGGGTAGTGAGACATGAATAAAAATTCATATTAGCTTATGTAACTGTGAGAAATCTTCCATCGTATGACATTGGCACTAAAGGTTTTAGTATTTATAGAAAATCATAGCTCATAATACATGAAAGGACGTGTCGGTTTAATTCCTTTCAACAGAGTATCATATTGTGTTGTTAATGGAATAGGTTGGTGGATGAAAGAGAACCACTAAAGAAGCGTGGAGAAACCATTTCTCAGTGAGTCACTGAGAGGCTGCCTAAAAACTGTCCACCCACTAGATTCTCGAGTTTATTTTTACGGCCGCTGCGAGAGTATGGGCAGACTCGAACTACATTTCCATTCCACAATTTTTTGGAATATTCGGGTCAGCAATGGCCACGGAGCCAAATTAGATTTAGTTTAGAAACACCGTTTATTGAGTTTTGACATTTTAAAAGACCAACGAAAGCTGTCTTACATTTTAAATGAAAAATAAATATGAAAAAATTATTGTACAACAATAATTTGATGAATTTGAAATAGTTTTACTTTAACTGACCCACTTCACTGGTCACTTGGTCTAACGCGCTAATCTCGTGTTAAATTAGACTACCGATGAAGGGGAAATTGAGGTTCGAATCTTGCTCGGGTGTACTGATGGTGGTTTTCCACCTCCCTCCCTGCCAATGTGGGTACACTTCCTCTAAATATAGCGTCCCTAAGCCTTAAAACCATTAGCGAAATTAGTATAATCGTATAACCCGAACGGATAGAAAGATGTTGTGCTAAGAGACTACTTTAATTGGAACGAGTGTGTACTTCCTGGAAACGTATTTCAGTGAACCTTTTATTAATAAAATAAAAGAGTTTCGCATTTCTAATAATAGGACAATATTTAACCCCTTGATAAATTGAAAATCCAATCTAGGATCCAAAGCTAAAAAAAAAAAATCCTATACATGGGTGTATTTATTTGATTAAATATAATTGTTTACTGATAAATGGAAAAGTGGTGCAACCATAAAAATATTGTGTTCACATAAATGGTTAAATGTAATTAACACAGACTAATATATGTATTTATATTCGATAAATGTTAATTCAGAGAAGGGAAAACCCGTGGTCCCACGGTCTAAGGCAACGGTCAGCAACCTACAGCCCGCGGGCCGGATCTAGTCAGCCAACCAGCTGGTTTTTTATTTAGTCCTAAAATGTCAAGCAAACAAACAATGATGTTCATAAATAAAAGTCAATAACTAATTACTATATGAAAAATATAAAGTTGATATTTTTTTCAACCCGGCACACCAATATTTTTTTAACTCATACGACTAGAAGGCTGCCAATCCCTGGTTTAAGGTATCAGGAGTGCAATATACTCTATTTCCGATTATCGAGCCGTGGGAGAGAGTGCCACAGTTTGAATCTTGGCTGGGTGCGGGTATTAATTAGTACACAGTCAAGTAAACTGTGTACTAATTAATAACTGGCACGTACTAGAACAAGCATTGACAGATTGAAATTCAATTCGTGTTGGTTGAGACGCTTGCCTCGCAGATACGTCACCTTAGAGATATTACACTACAAGTGATTGTGTGCCCCCCCTCCCCCCACTCCCATTTTTTTCTTCAAAATGTAAGCCCTATAGTGTTTATTTTAGTTACAAATGACTTATCTACGACAGTTAGATTCGTATTTGACAATTGCAGTGCAGTGATATGCATCGATATGTGGAGAGAGAAAAATGCATTGTCTTAGAGTTAAAATAGTTTTTATTTAAAATCTTTCACAGTCTCATCTGCCTTAGCCTGGAGCAAGTCACCTGTAGACTTCACAGATGTGAATGGGCCATCTGATTCTAGAAACAAACGCACCAATCACCACTATATCGCTAGTGCGTGCGGTGAGATGGCGGTCTAGGGGTAAGGTGTTAACTTCTGTGCTGCGAGTTCGGGGTTCAATCCTCGGTCCCGGCACAGATTTATCTGATTACCAAACCCTTCCTTCACCTCTGACAAGACATCTTGTGAATGTGTGGAATGCCAGGTCTCCGCCGTGGTTCGGATTCCACGTTAAACTGTAGGTCCTCCATTTAATCTCACAATCACCCTACCATTATTACACATTAGCGTAAGTGCGTATAACCCGAACGGGTAGTAAGACGCGGTGCTAATAATAATAATGATCCACTTGTGTGTGCTTGGTGTAAGAATGTTTACCAATTTTATTTTATCTCTCTGTTTCCACTACTGATCTAAAGATACCTTGTTCAAGTTGAATATTGTTTTGGTTATTGGTTCTGAACGTGTTCATCTCACTGCAATGTTTTATATGTTTTATGTTTTCCTCGAAAATTTGTCCCGTGTGTTTTATTTAATTATACTAATTGATAAATGCAATGTAATGTTAACTTAAGACATGGTTTACTGTAAGAGAAGGCTTATGGCTTAATTTCGCCATATAAATAAAGACAATAATAATAATAAAGTCGTGATAGTAGTCTGGCACCAAAACCTGTCGTAAGTGTGGGGTATGATTGTACTTGAAGTAAACTATTGAGTCCTTTTCTTGTAAAACCATTACCGATGGTGGTTAGAAATGACACTTAACCCCCTCAATCATAAGTTGTGCCTCTAGGGTCCGGGCGCGATCGATTACACCTACACTAATAATATAAACTTTACTTTACATCCCTTACTGTTTCCAGTCTGTGCCCTGGGTCAGTTTTTTTTAAATTCAAGGCATATATTCTTACACTACCGGCTGGCTAGGCCTGTCGTAGCTTCATACTCAGACTTAAGACTATTATAGGCACAACATCCAGTACCCAGCCGTTAATTCATCACCGTGAGCGGGTAAACCCACATTTCACCAATGATAAATATCTCAGCCATGCACGCTACCGACTGAGCTAACGTGTCGAATTAATAATTGTATAAACTTGGTAAACTTTATTTGAATCAATCGTCTTAAGGTAGGTGCACACTGTGGCGCATTGCATTGGCCTGGAAAATATTTTCCGGTTTTTTTCTTCATATTTTCACGCAAGATAATGCAGAAATGAGCCGATTCGTTATGAAACAGACAAGTGCACGCGAACACTAAAGCAATACGTACCGTTTGGGTTTGGACAGGTGGGCGGCCACATTTTATTACCTTTGGTTCTCTTGAGCGGCGGCGTTGGTTCAGTGTAAGAGTGTTTGATGGCATGCTACCTTTGAGCTGAGAGGTCAGTTCGAGTTCCGGTGTACTAGAGGTATTTTAGTCTTGATGGGGAATTCTCTTGAGCGGCGGCGTTGTCTCAGTGTAAGAGTGTTTGATGGCATGCTACCTTTGACCTGAGAGGTCAGTTCGAGTTCCGGTGTACTGAAGGTATTTTAGTCTTGATGGGGAAAGTAAGTTACGTAGGAACGATTCTCAAGTGTCCATAACTTTTAACTGGAGATTAGCACCTGAATAAATAAAAAATGAAATAGTGGTTGGAAACCAAATATACGAACAACCCCGGTAGGAAGGGTGGCATGCCACAATTACATCATGTGAACTGCTGTCACTTTTTAAAGCTAATATCAACTGTGGTGGCCGCGTGGTCTAAGGCATCACGCTCGCAGTAGAATATATTGCCGATGATGGTGAGATCAGAGTTCGAATCCTCGTCGGGTGTACTGAATGTGGTTTACCCTAAANCTGGTTGGCCCATCGATTGTATTTATCAAAAGTGACAGCTTCAAATAGCATTAACTGACGTATTAATGCATGAAATAATATTTAGTAGCTGTTCTAGGTGTCAAATAAGGCCCTTTATATGAAAAATGTACTGTAACTTTGACCAGTATGTTGGCTGACTTTATTCCCTCGTGTTGCTAAGTTGCCCGGGTATATATAGCCGCTAAACGATTGAGGTTCGTCTATAGTTAGGCCTACACCTCAGCGTTGAGCCAACAACTTGAGACTTTTCACTCTATTGGAATCCACATTGAGGCATCCTTTGACCCCCGCCCCCGAATCCGCCCTCCTCTCTCTCAAACAGTGAAAATAGCACATCGATAATGGTAGCGTCCAAACAAAAGTGCGGGCGTAGGTGAAAGAAAGAATTATGGGTTGAATTTTATCTTTTATTTCATTTTATTTTTAGTTCCTTTACGCGCACTTTCTAAAGACAAGCATGTGTCAGCAAACGGCTTTGTATACAGTATAATTTTCAAAGGGCATCAGAAAGTATCTACTTTCGCGTATTGATCCGTCAAGTAATGTTATCTACAGATAGTTACAAACCCTGTAATCATCACAAGACATTGTTAGGATAATCAACTCTCGTAGATTACGGTGAGCAAGACATGCAGCGCAAATAGGAGAGTCTAGATCCTTGCTCAAGGTGTTGACTTGCAAACACGATTGGAAGACACCATTGGGAAGACCTAGTTCCAGGTGGGAGTATAACATTAGAAATGGACCTGAAAGCTATAGGGTGTAATGAGGTGGACTGGATAGAACTAGCTCAAGATAGGGATAGGGTGTAATGCTTTGGACTGAATAGAACTAGCTAAATATAAATATAGGATGTAATGCGGTAGACTGGATAGAACTAGCTCAAGATAGAGATAGGGTGTAATGCTGTGGATTGGATAGAACTAGCTAAAGATAGAGATAGGGTGTAATGCTGTGGATTGGATAGAACTAGCTCAAGATAGAGATAGGGTGTAATGCTGTGGATTGGATAGAACTAGCTAAAGATAGAGATAGGGTGTAATGCTGTGGACTAGATAGAAATATCTCAAAATAGGGATAGGATATAATGAGGTGGATTGGATATAACTATATCAAGATAGGGATAGAAGACTAAGATGATATCACAAGGAGAAAGGAATATAAAATATAAATAAACAAGCTGTAGTAAGATAATTTATACATATGGTTATCTCAACAGTTCTTTTATATATGTCATGAGCATAGTGGCATTAGATGACAAACTTTTAAAATGAAGACAAAACAGTTGTCATTAAATTACCCAACTGTTAAATATCACCATGTGAAGAAAATTAAACTATATGTTAAACTGAAGAAATATTTGATTTAGTTTGACAAAAATGTTTTGCTTTAAAAACTGCAAAAATACTGGTCTTTTCTCGCGTTCCCTACAACCCCTTCTTAACACTAGCTATTTTAATGATAAAATGTATTCTTTAAAAAACTGATGGTTTGCCTTGACAATTTTATAGCTTTTTTTTTCAGTGTGCTTTAATATGAAAAATGTTGAAAATCGTTATCTTAAGCCCTGACCGACAAGTGGCCTGACGAAATGACTGACGAGGGATGGTAAGGTTAGGAAGGCCAAGAGATGTCACCTTGAAACAAATCGCGGGCACTCGGCCAGACTAGGGCCCCTGACAAGAACGGGTCTGACTGAGCCCACCTTACTAGTACGACGCCATCAGGAGCACCTCCTACCTGCTGGTCGAGCAAGGTCACCAGCCGTCTGAGCCGTTAGACTCACATTACAGGGTTTTAGTGCCGGCCTGGTGCGTTACAAATAATTTATTTTTAGTGTTGTTTTACACTTTGCAGTATACCCACTGCAATAAGGGTATCTTTCCACTGAGCTACCCTTCACAACCTGCCCTACCACCAAGATTTATTTGTTACAATAATAGTAATAGTAATAATAATTCATTTATTTAAATTAAGTTAATAAAAGTACCTTTATACTTTAGCATTTATATATAATGTTTAAGTATCCAGTCAAAGTTTCATAGGATTTATTATTATTATTTAGCACCGCGTCTTACTACCCGTTTGGGTTATACGCTTTAAGTACTAATTACGCTAATGCATTAGGAATTGGGAAGGTTGAATTAGAGGAAGTGAACCCGTATTTGCGTGGAGGGAGAGTGGAAAACAATTTAGGAAAAAACCCTACAGTTCACCCGACCGAGATTCGAATCTCGATCTCCCCGTCCTCAGCAGTCGAGCTCAACAGCGCGTTAGCCAACTACGCCACCGAGGCGGGTAATTTTCATAGGAAAAACTTTCTTTGAAATCTAGAAAATCTACTAGATCTACTTTCACGTAATCATACGATAAGTAGCTGTAAATTGTTATTTTTATTATTAATATCTATAAAACAATATAGTAAGTTGGTATCAATTTTGGCTGAAAAAAAAAATGTTTAAATTTTCGGAAAGACCCCCTCCGATGAAAACTGAATTACGGCACTATCATAATAAATTGAAATATGAGAAAATCTTAACACCATATGGCTACACATACATTTTTTGAACCCAAACAAATTCAATCATTAATGAAGCTAGTAGAGACCTAATAAAATATTTACCTGTGTTTTAACATTCGAAGTAAATAACACGCTGTCAGGCAGGTAAAGATCGTGTCCGTGTCTCATAAATTTGGCCCCAGCAACTTACATAAGAATGAGACGAGATTTGCGCAGCTTCTGCAAGTTTTGGCACCCCTGGTGAATCATTCCTGCCAGAAATAACTTACCTTTTTGTTGTTGCGACACTACTTTATTAATGACCTAACCTTAAGTTAACAAGCATTCCGCGGGCTTGCTTACAAAACAAGAATTACTCTGGAGGAGTTATTTCTAGACTCGTTTAATTTATATCTTCACTTTAGATTTAGTAATCACTATACAAATATTTGTTGAGTATCCCTACCATAAATCTAAGAAGGTACGCAAAATATATATGCGCAGAATTTGATTCTTAAATCAAATAGTATTTTATTTATGTATGTAAACAAAATTTTGGACAACGGGAAGATTGCAAGTAATGCATTCAGTTGCATTTATAATTATATATTATTAGCAAATATAGGAAACCATATTATCTCAATTTATGCTAAAAACACTTGTATTCAATTAAATTTACAGCGAAGCTGTATTAAAATGAAAGTTAATAGGAAACATGTAAACCATTAATTATAACTTAACTAGTAATATTTGTGTTATTTAGTTGAAATAAGATATTTATTGTGGCAAATGTCGATAGTAATAATTAAATATAACATTTCAAAGCAAATAAATAGTGCGTTAAAAATAATATTACTTCAAAAGATCAATGGAGTTTTAAGTTAGTTTATATATTACTACGTAAATTTGCTGATATTTATTTGTATTACTTAAATGGAAGAAATAACGCTTAGTTTAAAAAAAAATTGAAACTATTAAGACCATGTGTATTAATTACGTAACCTAAAGCATGAGGACGAGGTAAATAAATTAGCGAAACTGCAGGCGCATTAACTTGGAGAGAGAACGAGAAATCTACATTGAACTACATTTATGGCAAAATTATTTTCAGTACAACAGATCGAGATTATAACTCTAAACTCGTCGTCAATACTAGTCAAGTTAAGTATCTAACGCTTTCAGATTTCTTGAAAGTACATTTGAAATACTCCCTAAATAATATTACATAATATTTTTTGTTTATTAATTTGTGATATATTTTTACTAGAGAACGTACATAAACAGTCCAATTTTGATTTTCTTGGGAAGAGAGCTAGAAAAGTTACTATATATAGGTTCGCATATTAAGACGTCAGGTCATGTTAATCGTAACTATTACTTTTTATACAAATTACCAATAAAATAGTAGAATTTTATCAATTTTGGCAGCAAAAAATGTGTATATTCTAAAAGGGTCTTCTTATGGAAATTGGACTGTGTTTTAAATAATAAAAAAAAATCGAACATGAAGAAAGGCTGTTAATACTTAACTTATCTCACCAGGTATTACCTGGGTGAAATTATGTAACAACTATATATATATGCTGCTAGTGTGTATGAAAACCCAGCTTCTGATGATCAAGGCCAGGTGTGCTAACCATGTACCTGGTTTCCTCCAGACCCGAGTCCCTCTGTCTAGAGTCTGTGTGTTTCCTGCGAGGTCTCACGGACAACTTGTGTCTCGCAGCAGAGTTGTCGAGTAGCGAACTCAGGTCTCCTAAATCCAGGTCGGGGTCAAGACGCAGCCGTCTATAACAAACCATCACTCATCACTCACTGACCTAGTCTTCTCCCCCTCCCCCTTTTTTTAGTACCGTGTCTTACTACCCATTCAGGTTACACGTTTATGTACTAACTAATGTGTTATGGATGAAGAAGGTTGAATTTAGTGGAAGTGTACCCAAATGTTCGTGGAGGGAGAGTGGAAAACAATTTAAGAAAATTCACTCTACGTACACCCAAATGGGATTCAAGCTCCGACCATGAAATCAGACTAGAGAAGCTTGACATTTTATTTCTAGTGCCCGCCGATTCGTGTAGCAATCCATAATATAATTATCTTTAAATACTAGGCATAACTTCAACTCTTCATTAGCTTCGACTCGTTCGTTAGTTTAAAAACAATTAAAACAAAAGTGTTTTTTGGAGGAGAGGAGGTACTTAAACTTCACTTTCTGAACCAACTAATTATGTCATCGCACGACTTACAAACCAGCTTAAATCTAAAACATTCACAACATCCAGCCTCCAGCCGTCAATTCATCACTGTGAAAGGGGAAACATATATTTTACCAACTATACATTTTCGGCCATTCCGAGAATCGAGCCCGATACCCTTAAATTAGTAGTAATTAAAGTTAATAATCGTATTAAAAAGTCATTAAAATACAACAATTTAACCGTGTTTTATTTAATATTTTAAAGTAATTACTTATTGGAGGGTTGGATATAATGTATTTATTCTACATTATTAGAGGCCTCTTCGCTCGAGTTAAACTAAGAATTTTTGCCATTTTTTAAATCGAAACAGTTTTTCTGACAAACAAAATAAAACAATAGTTCAGAGGAAACGTTTGGTTCAATTGTCTACACATGATAATTTAAATAGTTATTGAATAATTGTGATGAACATAATGACATTTGAACGGATATATTATAAATGAAAATATATAGGTTCTGGTCAAAGCCGCGATGCCGATGACAAGGATTAAAAAATTGTTAATACCAATTCATGAAGAACAATAAACTAAACATATATTATCAGCTGAAGCAATATTTAATTTATTTATTTTAGCCAAAAAGGTTTATTTGTTGCAAAAACTGTAGAAATACAGATATTAAATAGTATTCCCTTACATCCCTCCGCAATGCAATAAATCCAGCCCTAGTCCCTATTAGGCGATACAATTTTTAATACAACTGATAATACTTAGGTAATGAGGTGATTTATTAATACGAGTATTTAAAAAATGAAGGCTACATTTTAATATAATAATTTAAAAAATAAGTATAAAATTTATTATGATGTAATTTGTAAATAAAAATTTGATTTGTTCGAATTATAACTTATAAAAAAAGAATAAAAAAGTAGTTCTATAAAATTTGTATGAAACATTAAAATTGAAGAACAGAATGAAATGAATTTAAAATAATATTACCTTGATTAGAACATAGATATAATTTTTTTTATTATAAACATATTTGGAAAGTTTTTTTAACTCTTAATGTAGAATAAATGCAGTACAATAGGCTGATAAACAGATATTTATCTAATCTTTCTTATACTTCTGATATCTCTCCTTATCATTACCAACTGTTGCTTAAAACAAAAGGCGATAGTTACATCAACCGGCAACGGGGTATAGTGGTCAGACCCTCCTGGCTGCTGACCTAGAAGTCTCGGGTTCGATTCCCGGTTACTATCGTTGGATTTTTCTCTAACGGGGAATAATTTCCATATCCACCAGGGTTTGGTTAGTTAGGTTTTAGGTTAGGTTATGATTTTCATTGGTTCTACCCCGTCATACTCGCTACCATCATCCCCCCACCTCATCAGGATACGGAAAGAGCTTCCACGGAAAGAAAGTACAATTAGTACATTAAGGCGTCACCTGGACAGTGATATATAGGTACCCGTTAATCTTTCTGAAAACTTAAATACAGATTGATGTAGCCCAGACACACCAATAACTATAGTTAACCCTTTGTATTCGAACCGGGGTCTCTTAAAATTGTTGTCGCCCAGTCTAACCACTTAAGGTGGGAGTGTAATTAACGTGAACTAAGAGCAGTTTTTACAGAAAAACTTAATTTTTGCGAAAATAAAAAAAATATTATTAATATTAATAGTAACATAGTTTAATTTTCTACACTTGGTTATCAAAACAGTTCTTTAATATCAGTCATGAGCATAGTGATATAAGATTAGAAACTTTTTAAATGAAGAGAAAAAGTTGTCATTAAATTCCAGGACACCCTCGACAAATATTAAAGAACCTGTTGATATCACCATGTGAAGAAAATTAAACTCTATGTTTCTTCTGGAGAATTATTTGATCTATTTTGGCCATAAAAAAAGTTTTCCTATTAAAACTGCAAAAACACTAATGTTTTCTTGCGTCCCCTACACTGTGCTCTAATAGTTTTGACTTGGAGAATGTAACACTATATATCTGTAAATCTGACGTAAGAAACCACGCTACTGCCCCGGATAAACAAACCCACGTGCGAGCTTACACAAATAGCTAAGTGTTTGTCTCAGAGATGACCAGCGTTGTTTGTAGTGTCTCGAACCCGGATATAGAACACAAACTAGAGAGGGCAGCGGCTTGGAGGACTTCTCTTATACCGATGTTTGTGGGAAATGTATCGCTTCAGTTTCATTGGGGACTGGTGGCCATGCCTGGTAACACGCGCTTATGAAAACGTTGGCTGGTGGTGGAGCAACACCCCTTGACAGGAGGTATGAATGTTATAATATATGCATTTTAGTACAAAAATGTTAATATTTATATTTTCTAATATTCTGTTAACTTATATTCCTATTTCCTCTCATGTTCATAATTTTTTTTACAATATTTAGATTTTAATTCGAGATTCGGGACTCGAAGGTAAAAATGAAAATTAATATTCTTAAAATAATGGATTTTACCCAAGTCTAATTATTTTCTTTCAATGAAAAATGAGAGACTTAATAAGTAAGTTACCCGCCTCGGTGGTGTAGTTGGCTAACGCGCTTGTCGTGTTGAGCTCGACTGCTGAGGACGGAGAGATCGAGGTTCGAATCTCGGTCGGGTGAACTGGGGGTGTTTTTTCCTAAATGGTTTTCCACTCTCCCTCCACGCAAATGCGGGTTCACTTCCTCTACTTCAACCTTCCAAATTCCTAGTACATTAGAGTAATTAGTACTTAAAGCTTATAACCCGAACGGGTAGTAAGACGCGGTGCTAAATATTATTATTATTAATAAGTAAGTTATATGTGATACACCCCATTCGTGAATTTGCCCAGTCGATGAACCGGGAAAATGTATGCCCATTTCGTCAAATGGCCTCTTCTCCAGACTATTTCACAATCTGGGCAAAAAAAATAGTCCAGTTTATAGATTGCACCGCGCTTTTGCTACCCAGTTCATGAACTGTCTATTTCATAAACTGAGCAGCTCCAATCGTTACCAAATGGACGAGTTTTTGCCTGGTCATTTAAATGGAAAGGCGAAGAATAGGCTTGGTGTTTAAATTAATTTAATTTTTAATAGTTTTATAATGGAAGGTTAGGCTAAGTTAGATTGGGTTAGTTTAATATAAGATCTTAAATAAATTTCAGTTAAGCTTGTAGTAGATATTATATTAGGTTCCAGTTCATAAAATAGGAAGAGTTAACGCAATTTTTGCCCACTTTGTGAAATAGTCCATAGAAGAGACCAGTCTACGAAAATGGACATAAATTCGCCCAATTCACAGAATGGGTTATTTACCTATTGGGGTGTAGCATATATATTTAAAATAGTCAAATTTAATATTTGAACATAAAGATAGCTCACATTTTTTGGTGATGAAAACGAATGTGGTTATGTGGACAAAGCCATCAGTCTGGTCTGGCTTTCCGGTTATTGTAGGTCGACGGGTGTAATCAATTGTGTTTTTCATCAATGTTTCCCACCCTCCCTCCACGCGCATTGCAGTACAGTACTTCTGAACTATATATTTCTCATTCTTATACCACTATTCAAAATATATGGATAGTAAGGGTACCAGACGGGTACTAAGACATAACAAAAAATATTTAAAGGACCTAAGAGTTTTTTACTGTTTTGTATGACACATTCTAACTATAGATTCTTGAACATCTACTGAAGTGAATATAAAAGTTCACAAACTATATTTTATTTGAAATCAAATGAAGATTCTCGAAAATGGAAAATTTAAAGTTCAAGATAAGCGTCTAACGTTCTTGGTAATGGACGTAAATTAATTTACCAACTACCCGCATCGGTGTTTACATGATTTAAGGAGTCAATGGATCTGTTACTGTATCTGCGTGCAAGGAGAGTGTGAAACCCTTTATAATATAACCGCCCTCTATAGACCCAGCCGGGATTAGAACCAAGGCATCACTATAACCGGCAAACTACACGAAATGATCTTGACATTTATACCGCAAGTCCACCGGCACGTGAAAGTATTTTTAAAACAACACACAAGGTGTTATATTTAAATTATTCCAACAAACACGTCGAGTTGTTATCAGCCGAAATAAGTTACAAAAGTCCACAAACTAAATCAAAGAAATCCGTCCAATATTTTAACACTTTCATTTATTAATTTAAACCAAAATTGGTTTACACAACTATAGTTTGTCAAACTGAAAACACAAATTCATAAATACACCATGACATTGTTTGGAAGTGGATTTTAAGTTGAACTTCCTAGAAACCAAATTAATTTACGCGTGACTCCACCAATTCTAGGAAATCAATTTTTTGTTTGTTTTAAATTTAGAAATGTTTTGCTTATAGAGCTTAAAATGTTTTAAAAATCTTACGTTTTAATTATTTGTTCATCATATTTTACTGCTAACGTGCTGGCTAGTATAGCCCAATTTTAATAAGAAAAGCCTTATCTCACAGCTATAAAAAATATTAAATCTGTTTTCATGTATTCTTATATCAAATCATTTTATCCGCAGCTGTCACTTTTCAGATTTATTATTAATACCTATAAAATAACACTAATAAAGTAGATTTTTTTTATCAATTTTGGGTGCAAAAAAGTGTGATTTATTATCAACCCTTTATATTACAATTTGATTATATCTACTTAAACTACTTAAGAGGACAAGGTTGAAGTTATTTTGTGTTTTAATACAAAATAGCAAGTGGAAAAACTTACTATATATTTGGGCTGTCCACATATCTATATTAATAGGGTTGGTATGTGGAGGGTAAAATTCAGAAGGAATATACACGCATTTTCGTAGTGAGAGAGTGGGAAAATATTTAAGAAATAGCATCTTAGAATACCCAAAAGGAATTTGTTATCCAGCCTCCCCCGTCATTATAAAACCAGGCTAAAGGAAATAGCACCCCAGAATATCCACCCTCCCTTATCGTTGGAAAACCAGGCTAGATGAGACCAAAACCTTTGTCCTCGTGCCCATTGGTTCGAGGCTGATGAGTTTACGTGTGTAAATAAATGGTACGACACAATCGTAAAATCTTTCTCGTATAGTGTGTTATAATTTGTATGAATAAAAATAGGCTTGGCCTATTATTATTATTATTATTATTATTATTATTATTTTATCATATTAACTAATTCCAGATACTCATTTTGAACTAAATATTAAACTTATTTTCGAAAAATTTCAAATTTTCTAACAGTTATCATGCAATCTACACTAAGATTAATTTATTTTAGAAAAATAACTATGAATTATTATTTACAATTTAAAATAGTGTTCAAATACAAATTTTGAACCAAATCATTAAAGCCATTTTAAAATTAATTTCAAATTTCTTTAGAAATCAGTTATTAATAAACTGTTGTTTTACTGATATTTTTCCCATCAGGGTGCACTTACTCAGGTTCAACCTTCTTAATCCCTAACGCAATGTGTTTAGCAAATAGTAGTTTTTTTAAATTCATATGTATAAATAATAATTATTTATACTGTAAAAATTTAATAATTATCTATACTGTAAAAACTTAATAAATACTTATTTTGAACCAACTCGTTGAAGCCATTTTCTAAACATTCAAATTTAAACAATCACTTATCAGTAAACTACCCCTAGACGAATCTCCTTGAAAAACTGTTACCCTTCATGTTTATTTGGCATGCCAAACACTCCCCAGTATATATATATTTAAACAAAATCGTTAAAACTATTTTCTAAGGCGGACATTTTGCAATCTTTCCCATTGTGTGTTTTCACTTTGAGGTGGGTCAAAAATATCCCTGCGTGTCCCTCATCTACCTGACATCGAAATGGAAACTTTCCAAACGTTTCAACAATGCTCTGAATATAGTTTGATTGACACACGAGGCTAAATATTTGGGGACAGTGGTTTAATGTTCTCTTTTCATATTTACATACATCGGAATAATATGTTCAACTGGCCACCAGTGTCAGAGCTACGAACCCGTACCCCCCGCGACTGTATACCAGAGTCACAAAAACTTATTTTTTGTTATTAAAAAACGAAAGCATTACACTTTATAAGGTTTAAAAATTAAGTATTAAGATAATTTAATATTGACTCAATTATAGAGTAGGTGACCTGGTGGTCTAGGGGTAGGGTGTCGGACTTCTGTGCTGGGGTTCGGGGTTCAATCCTCGGTCCCGGCACAGATATATCTGATTACCAAACCCTTCCTTCACCTCTGACAAGACATCTTGTGAATATGAGGAATGCCAGGCCTCCACCTTGATTCGGAATCCACGTTAAACTGTAGGTCCTCCATTTCATCTCACAATCACCCTACCATTACACATTAGCGTAAGTGCGTATAACCCGAACGGGTAGTAAGACGCGGTGCTAATAATAATAATTATAGAGTAAAAAAATAGTATCTGAATCAACAATGAAGGCATTCTTATTATAAGGATAATACGACCCGCACTGCACAGCTGCATAAAATATAGTATCTATTAAATCTCACGGCTTGGTAAACTATTTCAAAATATATTGGTACACAGTATATTGTATAAGGTACAATATAGTACACACGAACGATGTTTCCGTACTTAATTCAGTATATGTCAACTACCGTGCAAACGTTCAATTATCACAGCGACGATTAGCCAAAGTGTATATATTATTACAATTTGTGGGTAATTTGGTTGCAGTTATTATCGGGCTCTCCTAACAAGGATTTGGCCACCTTTTTGACGTGTTGTCGTTTTTGATTGTTGCATTACTGATATTTATAAGCCAATTACTATCTTGTTTATGTTTGACACTGAGTGTTAAGGACTATGGGATGGTACTTTTGTATTATCTGTATCATTCAATATCTCACTAATATTCTGTGAACTTAAGGCCAGTAGCGTACCCACGGGGGAGGGGGGCTTCAGGGGTCTCTAGCCCCCTACCATAATTTGGGGTGCCCCTAGATCTACGCAGCTCTGAAGAGAAAATAAAATGAAGGGGGGGAGTATGACCAGTTAAACATTGTGAGCAAAGAAAACATCAAGTCCCACACATCCTTGTGCTGATCCTCCCTTGTAGTCCTAATTGATGTCCTTGCAGTCTAGGATGTGGCCTATGTCCTGAAGATTGCGGCAGGACCCAAATCTCCCAGTTTCACACGTGGTTCCATCGAGGAGTTGCACAGTGGCTAGACATTTACCTATTATAAATAATCGGTGATTTTTGTGACAGCTAAGTCAACTTTAATTTAGGCATATTTATTTATTATTTTGTTAGATTATCACATTTATAATCGTAAAATTATAAATGATCAAGTGAACAAATACCAATAAAAAAATCTTAAAAAAAAAATTATATACGTATATAATGGTTTTAAAAAAAATTGCCTCCGGCGGTTGGGTGTACCTCCCCTCAACCCCCCCCCCCC
>CABFOW010000388.1:47263-108754 GCA_902141385.1 Timema californicum
CCCCCCCCCAACCCCCCCCCCCCCAACCCTTGAACCTCACCTACTTCACAATCCTGCGTACGCTACTGTTTAAGGCTCCTGTGCCTACGTGATGTTCCATAATAATTACAGAACGTAATCAAACTCAATTTTAATAATCATTAACTATTTGTCATGTTTTCATGAGTGAATCATTACAATTTATTTACACTTAAACTTATTCCCGTGACTTGTATATTTGCACTTATCTTCCTACATGTGACTATTTGAACTAGAATAGGGAATGGTTGCGAGCCTATCAATGCGGTACACCACGCTAGTAGGAAGGTACGGTGCAAATACTTTAAGTAAACCCTCGTCATTATATTTACTTATATAGTTTTATGTTAGTTTGAATAATAGTATTATTATCATTATATAACTTTGACAAAATATCAACAGACATGGCTTTAAGATGTCTACATTGACACATTATGTCCAATTGTGTAGCTGTAGAACACTTCAAATCTCTTATACAGTAGTAATAGTGGTTGGTTTCTGTCAGAAACACTTGATCAACCGGTGTATCGACCAGATTATTAGTGAATGCCAATAGCCCACCCAGGGGTTTGGGGGCATACAATCGAAGCTGGTACTCCTTCTCCCTCTACCCCACCCCCACCATTCTCCTCACTCAGGACCACAGAAAATTTAAATAAAAGCCTAAAGTATAAGTATTGAAATAGTATAGAGAACTAAATATGTGTCTCATGCGTTACCTACATTAACCAGGTTTACGATATATCAAATAATCAAAAACCACCAAACACTTTCAAAGTGACCCTAAAATTCCCAATCAGAAAATTTCACATAAATAATAGCTTCGATAAATAATAAACTACTTTACCCTCTTAAATCAAATTTCTTAGTGTAACGCTGCTGAGTATTGTATTACACAGTAGTACTTATTTCTCTGAGGTAATGTGCTTTATAAGACGGCCGCCTCGGTCATCGGTAAATTATCAATCGCTCTCAGACAACACGGCTTAAAATACATGTTCTGTGTCGTTTTCTAGAACTACTTCCTATTTTGTCTAAGTTTATACTCCCTTAAACCCTTCACCTACAAACACCATTTGAAATTTAAATAAGAAAGAGGGGAAACTAAAACTTCAAAACTTCTTATATCAAAGTATAGAGGAAATCTTGCTGCTAGTTCTCAAATTTCTTAAAATTTGTTGTTAGTTCATCAAAAAATTACTGTATTTTTTTAGAGGAAGGGCAGATCTAGAGCTCTTTTTCATCAAGCCTAGTCTAATATCTAGGCAAATATTCTTAAAAAGTCGTTGAAAATTAAATAATGTCACATTTTCACACTATTTTTTTCTATTAATAAAATTCTAACTATAAGGTTGCTAAAAGAAAATGAGCCTTGTTTGAATATTTAGACTTTATTTTAGCATGAACTATATTTTAAAATAAGGCAACGTAGAATTAAATATTGGGTTAGAGCCGAATGTTTTCGCGAGAATTTCTTGCATACCGAGGCGGCTCCCTTAAGAAAGGACAGTAGGATTGGATAGTTTTGTTTAAAAGTTTGGAAATCAAAACTATTCCTAATCGTTCTTGTTTTCCCAATTTACCAGGTTCTACAAATCCTCTCCCACATGGAGATACCTATAGGACATAAACGCAATTTATAATCGGTGTCTGAAAATCGTGGTGGTCGCACCCTGGTACGTCTCCAATGTAAGCTCTGCACTGAGACTCGGATTTACCGAGTATGAAAGACCATTTTCTGAAGTTTACGCAGTCCTGCGAAAAAGTACCGGGTTCCACCAATCATCTTATACAGGGACGTGTGAGCTTTGTGATCAATGCGCGAGGGCCCCACAGACGTCCCAAAGCCCTGCTTCTATAAGCATGGTGTGGATCACCATTGGTCCATTAGAGGATCTAACCCAGACCTGCATAATGTTACCACATATATCTCTAGAAACCATTGTAGGTTTTACATTGCTCTATTAATTTGTGTTAAATATTAAATCATATTTTCTTTCTTTCTTTCGCCAAATGTGACAACCAGTAATTTTAAGGTACGGTTAAAATCGTGGTGTGACCTGTGCTGTCGGTACATGATATAATTTTCTCCCACCAGCTTCGGCGGCCACATGGTCTAAAGCGTTACTCTCGTAATATACGGGGAGATTGGGGATCAATCCCAGTCGAATGTACTGAGGCTGTTTTTGTTCTAAAGTATTTTCCACTCCCCCCCACTCAAATGCGAACACATTTATTCTAAATTCAACCTTCCTCCTCACTAACACATTCGAGTAATTAGTACATGAGTGTATAGCCCGAACAAGTAGTAAGACGTGGTGCTAAAACAAAATGTTCTCGTTCATCTCTGCTGCAAGCTTCAGAACATTTATTCGATCAACGGCATCTTTTTATTTACTGCGGGACGCAAAAAGCACAACCAAGGAGTTATTGAGACTCGCCGTCATCGAACCAGTATGAGTATAAGCATGAAAACAGGTTTAATCTCAATTTAATAAAGAATAAAGTTTCTGAATCCAGAAGGATAAATAGTTGTATTATGCCTTCCGGATCAGAGTAGAGTATGTTACTTCGAGCACGGAGTCTTACAACACATACTGGCCATACACATATTCGCAATACTGGTTTAAGGATGAGGATGGTAGAATTTAGAGAAAGTATATTCTCCTTTGAGTGGAGGTAGCGTAAGAAACTATTTTGGAAAAAACCAACTCTGTTCATCCATCTACTATAGAATTTTATCCCCGTATCTTACTATCTGTTCAGGCTATACGCATGTATGATAATTACTCTAATGGGGAGTAGTGAGGAAGGAAAAATTTTAAAGTTAGTCTACCCTCATTTGAGTGGAGGAAGAATGGGAAACCATTTTGGTAAAACCACCCTCAGTAGACCTGAGCGAGATTTGAATCCCGATCTCCCCGTCATCAGCAGGCCAGTCTAACATCTTATATTTTAAAGCCAAACTCCCTGACAAAGGTAAACCAAACAATACAAAAAATGGAGCCTTTACCTCCGTACCTATTGGTGCGGATAGGAAAAAAGCTAGTCTGGAACGATGAAATCCCTTTATTGGTGGGCAGTGGGTACGTATCTTGTAATAGACTGGATTTCCAATAAAAGGTGAGCCAGGCTAGAATCTTGACGGGGTGCAACGAGGGTGGTTTTTCACACATAATTGAACCCTTTTCCATAGTTTTTACAAGTTAATGCGGTATAACTACTACCCTTTTTATCCTTACCCCTTACAGTGTATCGTTAATAGTCCTGATATTAAAAGTGCTAAGATAAAAAAAATTAACAAATTTCAAAGTTGTGTGTAGTAGAAAGTTTCTTAATATCGGTTGGTGGGAGTAGGTTATGGACATCTACGCATCCTGGTGTTGGCCGA
The DNA here is from genome assembly GCA_902141385.1 of Timema californicum. Classification (NCBI taxonomy): domain Eukaryota; kingdom Metazoa; phylum Arthropoda; class Insecta; order Phasmatodea; family Timematidae; genus Timema; species Timema californicum. The sequence continues at coordinate 50,673 of CABFOW010000388.1, forward strand.
ACTCATCGTCATGCGCACCCACCATATAAACGTTTGTTGACATATTTATTAGTACGCATGCGTCACAATTTGGCTCTAGAAATCAAAACGTTACAGCTGCGAAGAGATTAAGTTTTGAGGTCACATCTTGGCCTTCAACACATTTAAAAATAACGGTAAAATGCTAAAAAGAAAAGGTAAGTTTTGCCCACTAATTTGTTACATTTGAACCAAATGACTTAATTTAGTCTAAGTTTGGTACATACATAGAAGTGGAACTTTTATAGTTGTGTAAACGTGTACACTTCTGTACATATTTGAAAGAACGGTCTAAGGTGTCACTATCGTGTTAGACTGGTCTTGTGAAGACGGGTATATCAAGGTTCGAATCCCAGTCGAGTCTACTGAGGGTGAGATTTCCTAGATAGTTTCTCACGCTCCTTCCGCGCTAATGCGGGTATATTCCCTCTAAAACGCTTCCTTCCTCATCCTTACCTCATTAGAGTAATTATCATATATGCGTATAACTTGAAAAGTTAGTAAGACGCAGTGATAAAAAAACTTTGAGAGTGGAGGAAGGGATGCTTATTCCTCATAGTTTGTTTTTAATAATTTCTACTGTCAAATATTTGATACTAATAATAACTATCCTCGTTTTGTGTATTTAGTGTAGCGGCTAGCAATAAACACTCGTAATACTAAGAAATACACAAAGCAATACTTAATTTTCCATTTGCTTGATGAAATTATAAATGTCTTACACTTTATCTCAGTTGGTGGAGTGTCTACCTACTGAGTATAGGGTCCAGGGTTCGATTCCCGATAGTTACAAAATATGTATCATAGGTGAAATATGGGTTTCCCCTTTCATAGTGATGAATTACCGGCTGGATGTCTGTAAGTTGTGTCTGTAATAGATTCAAGTTAGTTTACAAATCGTGTGTTGATATAATTGGTCGATTCAGAAAGTGAACGTTAAATCTCTCTTTTTTTTTACTGTGTAGCAAAGTAAGTCCACGATACTTTAGTACGACCAAAACTGTGTATTTAGGTTCATAATAGCCTATCGTGGATTATCTGTGACGAAAAGGTAGAAGTGGTCCTTGAATATTACATCTTGCAGTCCTTTCCTCCATACGCGCACGTTTGGAGCCGGACTACTTTTACGTGTGACACCCTGGTATTTCCAAGTTAATTCTGGGGCACTCCCTTTAAAACTATACTCCCCACACCTACCCATAAATTAAGCCGTTAATAACGTTGAATAACTCATTTCATTGGTTTCATTTCATCAGGTAAATAAGTTCATTCGCGAGGTTAAGAGTCATGACTATGACTCGGTACTCAAACAACAAATCAGCCCTGTCGCAGACAACCTGGTTTGGCATAATTGTCAAGTCAGATGTTCTGAGTCGGGCAACAGCCGAACGGCTTGAATATACCTACTTGGGTAGCCTCAGAGTCTAAGGCATCACTCTCGCAATAGACTAGAGTCACTAGACTACCGATTACGGGGAGATCGGAGTTCAAATCCCAGTTGAATGTACTCTGGGTGTTTTTTCCTAGATTGTTTTCTTCTCTCAATCCAAGCAAATGCGGGTATACGTTCCCAAAATTTAAGCTATCCTCATTCCTAATACATTAGCGTAGTAAGTACATATGCGTATAGCCCGGATGGGTAGTAAGAATAGTGCTAAAACAAAGCCTTGATGTTAAATAACTTATTACAGTGCGACCTCTGATGTGATGACTAAAATTAATTGAGTATTTGTTGATATGGTAATTCGGTTGCTCTGATTTAGCCATCAAAATCATCTATTTACATCAGGTTAGAAATGAAATACTATGTCGTGAAACTTGTTTCATTTTTCCCGTTTATTGTGTCTTCATAGAATCTCTTTGGGTCCGGCATTAGAGTGTGTGGCGAGTCTGGTTACCAAATTAAGGGTCCTGGCAGGGTTTAAAAATTTAACGTTAGTTAAATTGGGACTGTGTTAGAATAATTAAGGTAGTAGAAAAGGCAAGTGACAGAAATTCAACAACTGTTGATATTACCATGTGTATAAAATTAACTTCTATGTTACTGAAGCATGATGTTTGTGTGTGTGTGTGTGTGCGATGGTAATTGAAAGGGGGAAAGGAGGTGGGGGATGGAAGAGGGGGAGTGCATTGAACCTCATCGCGAGACATTGCTCTAGACTCTAGAGCTTTTGGCCAAGAATAATAACGTCAGTCAAAAAAGCTATGGCATTTAACCAGAGGTTTGATTTTTATATTATCTTCCGTACGAACCAGCTGATGATCCTACAACACAATATCACCTTCAAGAAACAACATTTCGGAAATATTCGATAAAAAGATGTAAATGGAATTTTTTTTTAAATTTTTAGAACCGCGTCTTACTACCCGTTCGGGTTATACGCTTAAGCACTAATTACACTAATGGATTAGGAATTGGGAAGGTTGAATTTAGAAGAAGTGAACCAGCATTTGCGTGGAGGGAAAGTGGAAAACAATTTAAGAAAAACAACCCCCAGTTCACCCGATCGAGATTCGAACCTCAATCTCCCCGTCCTCGGTGGTCTATGGAATAATTAGTCAATGTTAATTAACCAGTTCCTATATTGTGAGTGTACTTATAATTTGAGCTTTAAAAAAGACGAATTTGCCACTATCAAACGAGATCACATCCAAACTTACAACATTTCTTAAACACATTTTAAAATTAGGAAGAGATTAACTCTAACCGATTTACTTCTGAAGGAAAGGAAGGTGTAGTTTAAATATTTAAGACAGTTTTGGGCTTTTCGGTTGATTTTGCACACCAAATCAGATCCTGTAATATTTATATAGTTTGTTCAAAAGTGTGAAAATATATTTGCGAAGAAGATGAATATGGAACTCTGTTTTAGAATATTTTCAAATAAGTACACTTAATTTGGTTTATTCAATTTGTTTTTAATTGTGTCTTTCAACAATAAGATTATTTGTGAAGCGCATCGTTTATTTTTGTCCGGGCTAGCCACGTGTTTACACTAATGAAATACGAAAAGGATGGTAGAATTTAATGGAAATATATACCCACATTTGAGTAAAGAAATAACGAGAAACCATTTGAAAAAAAGCCCCCCATATATCAAACCGGGATTTGAACCCCGACCTCTCTGTTACTGGCAAACCAGAAGAAGCTAGGAGGGCGCCTTATCCCACGCGCCCAACAATGGGGGGGGGAGGGTAGGAGAGGTTTGCGAGAATGACGATTAAGACCGTACGATCACCGATGCTGGTGAAAATACAAGTTCCTCTGTAAAGCAGTATATCCATAATAAAATAACATCATAAATTTAAATATTTACTTAATAAACTTTCATGAACGTACGCGTTAAATTAGATGTCTAGCAGCTGTTACTAATTTTGAAATGTGATGTAAATTTTGACAGAAATAATATATGAGGAATTTTTGACAATGTTGGCTGCTAAAAAATTTCTGAAGCCTTATTTTTATTGAGATCCGACTATAGATGTGTGCTTTGTGCTTCAACAACCGTCTCTAAGAAGAGATCTCAACTCTGCACCAAATTACATTCCCAGTCTAAAGTAAAGTCTCTCTAATTAACATTATCAAGGAATCTTGTTGATGGATGTCGTTATCTTGCCAAGTTTTGAAGTAATTTGTAATTTATTATTGACATAGTGTAAAAATTTCAGTATATATTTTTAGAGTTATTCATAAAATATAATTTATTGTTGTTTCTTTAATTTTTTAAAATTCATTTGGGGGAATTTTAATACATCTTATTAAATGTTTTTAATTAACGTGAGGTGGTTCTCGTATCTATCTTTTTATTACGATTTTACCTCTTTCTACCAAATTATTTAAATGGTTCAACAAAAGTCTACTGCTGTGTGTTAAGTCAAGGTTAAAATAAAGTTGTTTAAAAAATGTAATTATTTCTTGTGGAACAATCCATTTAAATTAGTATTATTACCACCACTATTAATGTAATTAATATATAATTGATTCCGACCTATTTAAAAAAAAAGGTAAGCCTATCTACCCGCCTCGGTCGCATAGTTGGCAAACGCGCTAGATTCGTGTTAAACTGGTCTGCCGAGGACGGGGAGATAGAGGTTTGAATCTCTCACGGGTAAACTGGGGGTGGTGTTTCCTAATTATTATCAAGTACTAAGCTTATCGTAAATTTTGTCGGACACGCCTCTGTGGTCTATTGGTCATAGTTCCTGGTTACAGATTCAGAAGTCCCGGTTTCGATCCACAGCGCTTCCAGATTATTATGTGGATCAATGGGTCAAAAACGGGATCAACTCAGCCTCGTGAGGACAAATGAGAAACTACTTGTACAAAAAAGTAAATGATCTGGTATAGAAAACTGAGATGAACAGCCGGAGAATTTGTTGTGCTGACCACACGATGCCCTCTATCTGTAAAAGGGTGGCACTATCAATGCCAACAAACAGCGGCTGCTCGGTCGGTATGGCGGACTGACACCATATAGTTTGTGAATTTTTGACACTATATTGTGATGGAAATTTTGGCATCACATTTATTCAGTTACGAAACCTTGCTTAAAGAAACTGTTTGCTCAAGAATCAACACGGATGTATAATGTGTATCCAATTATTTCAATGGAACTATTTCTTATGAGTAGACCTCGGTTGTCTTGGGGGTAAATGTGCTCGCTTCATGACCCAACGTTCATAGGTTCAAACACAGCCAGGGGCGATGGATTTTCTTGAGCGATATAAATCCGTATTACAGCTTCCTTCGGAGAGGAAGTAGAGCTGTCAGTCCCATGTCGATTGTGACATGTACAATAACCACGGAAGGTATGTGAAAATACCTTTCCGGGACAAATTAGTAGGATCATTCCCTCTCGCTCATAGAAATTCTCGTGTGCTGATATAATCATTCGGTTCCAAAAATTCACATTAAATATATCAAATAACTGAAAATTAAGTGTTTATGCATTTGTCAAATCTTGTTTGTTGGTGGGTAGCTTGTCAATATGCAATACTCTTCAATACTTTAGATGCCGTCTTAAATAATTTCAAAAGTTATTTTCCGGTCCCGATACGATACCAGAAACAGCATAGCTCTGTTCGTGTGAATTGCGTTGGGAATCTTATGACTGCCTGGTAAGGTTTTGTCCAAGTTCGCCTTCTTCCGGCAAGAGCGAATCTTCTTCCCGAAGATATGACTACCTACAACATGGAGGAGGATACAGAACATTCCAGAAAAACTATTTGTATATAATTATGTGCAAAAATAACTTAAAAGCGTTTGGCCTAATTTAAAACAGAAATAATATGACTTGAGAACATTTATTTTGAAATATTTGGAGAGACCTTAGAGTAGAGATCTTTAACTTTTTTTGGCCAAAGTGTGTTTCTTGTTTACGAACGGGCCGCTATAATGTACCGACAATATTAGGATTGAATACATATTAAAAAATATTCCTATTAGCTCGTTAGTGTACACTTATACTCACAATAGGGATTAGATCTTTCTATGACAGGTGAAATTTCGGATTTCTTGTGAGGTATATTCTCTGTTGTTTTTGTCTATTTTAAAAATGTTCATAGACAAACATAGCTTTAGATGACGGTAGTGAATTACGTACCCTGACTTATCAGCTAACGTCGTTAACAATTTCTCATATTTTCCCTTGGGTGGTACCCCTTTGCTGGGCAGAACGGCAAATCGGAATGATCACCGTGTATATCTATAGGATACTCGAGATCTACCTGATAAATGTACACAATATACGCATCGTCCTATGTTGTTCACACATACAATCAATTTATGTAATTCTCCTCGAGCTATCCTAAGCCTCTAGAGGGCAAGTACCCAAGGGTCGAAAATAAGTAAAGTCCATTCACATTAGCGTATAACCCGAACGGGTAGTAAGACGCGGTGCTAAATATTATTATTATTATTCCATTCATATCGAGATAGATGAGTTAAGACTCTGGTTTCAAGCGACCAAATATTCCATTTACCGATTATTCACACCTGCATGACGACTACACAACAAACATATCCCACCGCAAATGTCTCCTTCGATGAAATGATAAATATCGACCCTATCGAATAGTTCGAGATGTACCTTGATTATTGTCAATAGACTAGGTGCTGTAAGGCCCATATTCTCCCCTATAGTAGTTGCCTTGCCTAGAGAACGATAATGGCCTTTGCAGTGAAAGTACCAGTTTATCAACGTTCGACCAACGATTCAAGTAGAGAACAATTGTCTTAGCAACGAGTGTTATGGATTTCTACAGTAGATGGCTTGGGGTTCTATAATTAAGATTGCATTCAGCATGTCCACTCCTACGGTAAAGCCCAGTCTAGCTACAATAATAATCCATAACTCGGATATTATCATTCTTTTAAGGCTCTTCACACCTGTTACAATGAGAAGCTGTAAGATGAGTATTTGCTTGATCTGTAACAGGTGGTTTAATCGGAACGACTGTGATATAGTAGTCAAGTACGCGCTTTCCAGTATCATTGAACACCTTAACAATCTGATTGGTACAATCCTTATCCTTGAAATGGCGATACTTTGAGAGATTATCGTCAAAACTATATTTGAGGTACATACCTCCAGAGTATGCTACTTGCCTCTGAACATTTTTGAAAAAGGAGCATTTCGTATCAGGATCACATGTCGGAATTGGTAACAGCAAATTCTCCAGATCCGTGTGCACAATGAACCAGTTTTTTTCATGTTGTCTAAACTGTTTAAATGTGAAGAATTTATCTTACCCTTGTGGAAAAGTACTCCTTACAGCACCAAATTTGGTACATTCCTCCTTATGTTTTGCAAGTTTATTTTCAATCAGATAAGAGGTCAAACATATATTGCAAAGGAATCAACATTCACCACGTTATGACATTATCACAAGGTTTGTTATATATTTAATATTATCTCTTTTCTCAATGTAAGTGTCACTCACATCATATTTCACACTGTATAGACTCACGGATATATCATTCAACCTTTCGAAGTGTTTTATATACCTCATTTTGTACGGGAGCGGGATGCCATTGAGTTTCAGATCATATCTGAAATTCTGATAAGATGAAAAATGATTAGGATTCCTAGCATCGATAGGTTTAAAGAGGCAAGCCTACCCGAAAGGGGAAAGCATTGCCCTTTCTCCTTGTATAGTGATCAAAGCTCTACGTTTAGGTATAACTTCGGGGATTTGAACCCGCGCACCTATTGTGAAATCTGAGTGATTATGCATATATATTTATTCACATTTCTTTATTACTCTCATACACGCACCCAGAGTCTTCAACAGTGTTCTATTATTAAATCTGAATGATTAGATATATTCATTCACATTTCTTTATACTCTCATACACGCACCCAGAGTCTTTAGCAACAGTGTTATCAATTTGAGCAAGCAACTGGAAAATTATACTAGTTTCATACAGCTCGTCAAGAGCAGCAGTAGTACAGTATATTTCACATAAAGTCGAGTTGAAATAACCCTTTTCTATTCTACCCTAGGTGTAATCGTCTTGGCTTGCTAGACGGCTGCAACGTATAAGGGGTTAGGGAGGTGTAGTCACATTGCTTTTAAAATAGAAGAAAAGGTTTGGAAGTCAAGGTATGTTGGCCTAACTGCGTTTATCCATTCTGGTGGCAGAGAGAATCCATTGTGAAAGACTGCGAGGACACAAGGGGGAAGTCACACCCCCTATAAAACAGGAGAGCGATTTTGGAAGTCAATGTTGAGAGAAGGTGAACTTAACAAGCGCGTATAGCAAGTCTGAAGGGTATGAGGGGGATCGTGTAGACCAGACTGAACCCATCTCTGAGAACGAGTTTGGAAGCATGTGTCGTGGAGGAGGGCGACGCTCATGCACGGGGCACATGAAAGGTCTGTCGTTACGACGCCAGGCGATTGTGAGGGTAGAAGGGGCGTTACTATTGTGAAGATTGCTACACTATACAAGCATAGGGCCTTATCTTACAAACACTCAGAGCAATGGGCGTTTCTGTTGTGAAGGTTGCCAAATAATACAACTATAGGGATTTCCGCACATGTGCAGAGAACTCGATAGGGCCGCACGACGTCAGGCGTCATTGTGAGGTGACTACAGGAACATACGCCAATCATAGCAAGGGGTGGTGCTTTTGTGAAGGCAACCAAATGGTACAAACATAGGGGGTTATGACGTCATAGCAATGATTGAACCAATCAGAAGCTTGTGATAAGCATAATCGGTAAGGGGGAGGGGGGCGTCGTTGTGTAGGGATTATTTTATCCTTACTCATATGAATACGTGAAAGTATATATAGCAACTTTTCTGTCAGATAAGGTTCTTTATTTGAAATTTGGACTGTTTGTGGATAACCACCAATGACAAAAAAAAAACAGTATTAGCATGATAGTATCACAGCTCTCTATACGTGAAAGCCTATGAGTTATGAATTGGTACGTCACATTGCTCTAGTAAAAAGACGAGTTTAATTTTCTTTAAAGTTGTATATAAGAGTTCTTTAAAATATGTCATGAGCATAGCGACATTGGACGAGAAACATTCTAAATTAAGAAAAAAAGTTATCATTAAATTCCAGGACACTCTTGACATATACCCAACAACTTTTGATGTTACCATGTGAAGAAAATTAAACTGTGCTTCTACTAGATAATTATTTGATTTTTTTTTTAAGAAAAAAATTAATATAAAAACTGCAAGAATACCACCCTTAGCTCGCGCTCCCTACACTCCCACCTTAAGTAAAGTGCGGACCACCCTGACTCCTGTAAACACAGTAAATCTTCGCAGCAGCCATAACAGAGCTCTCATAACGGCCCCCATTGTCACGTCTTATCCTTGAAGGTTACACAGTGATCTCTTATTCACGGTCAGAGCACGCCTTATTACTTGGCCAAAGGCCGTCGTGTCGTTATTTAGCAAGAAGTTGGTTCATTGTAGTAAGTAACGACATTCTTTACGAGCGCGGGGTATCAACGACCCAATTAACTACAGCACTTAATCCTGGGTATTAGGAATGGCACACACATCAGATTTCACAGCAGTTAGGACGTGGGCCAAGTTGCGATGGCACCCTTAGGGAAACAAACTCGCAGGCGGTGAAACACACACACACACATATATATCGAACACAATCGAGATATCCAAAGTTTTAAAGTTTACACTTCACTTAAATTTATCCTAGGTACTAACCACCAGAAACGTTCTTAAATGTGTTACAATAAAGCAATAACAACGACTCCACGTATTTTTATCACATTTATATATCGATTATACTCAAAGATTTCCCTAAATAGCTATTGAGAAAGTTTAATCTTTAACACAAAATTGAGATAAGGACTGTTGTGACAAAACATAATCCTAGCGTTCCTCACATCTTGCATGTTCCTTTCCTCATAACTGAATAGTTAAAGAGGTCTAAACTCTAAAAAAGCCTAACTCGAGTCCAGGGAACGTCTTGTTTAGTTATTATACAAGCTAGGATTAGGAATTTTGTATTTGAGTTGGAATTTGGTCATTGGTCATCAAGATGCCTATGTGGTCTAGTGGTCAGAGTTAATGACTACAGATCCAAAGGTCCCGGGTTCGATACCCGGTGCTTCCAAAATTCATCTGTGAAGTAGTGAATCTGGAACGGGGTCAAACTCCACCTCGGGAGGACAAATAAGGCGCTATTTAAATAAAGAAGCAAGAGCACCGGCTTAGAAAACTGAGATTAAAGGCCGAAAGAATCATTGTGCTGGCCAAATGATACCCACTGTCCGCAAATGTTGGAACTAACATCGCTAACGCCAGCGGCCGCTCAATTGGTCGGTATAGCCTGCTTGCGAACTCATGCCATGGAGTTTTTGGAAGGGTGGGGGGTGGGGTCAGATCAGCCCATAAGAGCTATCCGTATATTTACGCTAGTTTTGCTTGACGGAGTAAGGTATAATTGAGAGGAAATAAAGCGATAGTGTCAAATTATTTAGGAAAAATCCCCTAGGTACAGCCAAACCGGGATTCTAGCCTCAAACTCACCATCACCGGCAAACCAGACTAGATAAGAAAAATGTTCTGTATTGTTATTAATTCTTCTAAGATAACATTTTAATTTACGACGTTTACTTTGCTAGCAAATTTAGCACGTAGTGCATATAAAAGCAGAAGTAAATAAACTACTTTAAGTTGGCTGGTCCTGATCCAAATCTTTGTAACTCATCAGAAACAGCGTTCTTGTTCAAAATATACTCCACTTGACTCTAGAAGCTTTGCAAAATGTCAAGGAGAGGCCATTAGATCTTTGTAAATTTGAATCAGGTTTGTTAAATACGCACGCAATAAAAAGTCAAAAGTACCAAAGTTAAGAAAGGTGGCCTGGCTGATTTACAACAAAATCCACATATTGTTCTCTTATCCCATCCCCATGGCTATGTAGTGAGAATGGTGGACGCCAAGTATAGTGGGTCCTAATTCGATTGCGGGTGTAGTTGACAAAGATATGTATATACATATATCCCATGCTCTCCAATTAGTAAATATTTAAGGGTTAGGACTCGATGTGTAATTTAGGTTGTACTGTATTAGGTTAAGATAGATGTTTAAGTCTTGTGATTAATCTGTATGTAGAATTAGAGCGTGCATGCTATAAGCTGATTTTGGTAGGAAGAACAGTATCTGGTAACTACTAAAGTTAATACAGTGGAACCTGACTAATTCGAACTTCCGTAGTTAGAAATCGTCTTTAATTCGAAATTTTCGCCCAGTCCCGTGAATTTTGTATTAAATCAATGTTAAAAAATCGTAGATAATTTGAATTTTGTTTTGGTTAGTTCGAACTTTTCGTAAGTTGTAATGTACTGTGCAGTATTGTTTTCCTACATCTAGTTGCGGTGCCGTGTTGTTCTATTTTTGTAAACAGGGGAGGTGACGTTGGAATGCGGTCAGTACAGTTCTGTACTCCGTTAGTCAAGGTCGAACCTCTCGAGCGGTTACGTGCGCTGTTCTTAGTGATTCGGTCTTAGCGATTTTCTTGTGACGTGCGAGTTTATTTTGTTTTGTTGTTTAATTTTGGTTTAGTTTTAGTTTTGTTTAGTACATAATTTAGTGGTGTTTGTGCGTGTGCGTGTGTGTATCTTGATTTCACTGTCCAAGCCACAGTTCTATAAATTATTAACTTTGACCGAAAAAGTAGCGGTGACAGGGGAAGTGGAAAAGGGACTTAAAAACAAATACGAAATTGCAAAGGCCTTTGTAATTCCCCCTAACACACTTTCAACATTTAAAAAAAATTGAGCAGGGAAAATGAGATTGGACAAGATAGAAAAAGATTAAGAGGATCGGAAAACCCATATTTGGATAAATGTGTAGTGAAGTGGTTCAAACAAGCGCGAGACAAAAAAGTCCCAGTGAGCGGCCCTCTTCTTAGAGCAAAGGCTGAACATTTCGCATCTGAATTAGGAAAAACAGACTTCAAAGCGAATGCAGGGTGGCTAGATGGATTCAAACAACTAAACGGAATTTCCTTCAAATCTGTATGTGATGAAAGTGATGCTGTTGATTTGCGTTTAGCCGATAATTGGAAGGAAGACTTGAAAGAAATGATCCAGGACATAGAAAAAAAAAATCGATGAGACGGGACTTTGTTTTACAAGTGTACGCCTGACAAAACTCTTGCATTTAAAAGTGAACGGTGCAGTGGGGGAAAGCTTAATAAAGATCGAACAATATTGTTAGTTGGAGCAAATATGGATGGTTATGAAAATATGCCGTTGTTAATGATTGGAAAATCGGCTAGCCCAGGTTGCTTCAATCATGTAAAATTGAAACCAATTGAATACAAGTCAAATATAAAAGCATGGATGACAGGTGATCTGTTTGAAAAATGGCTTTTAAAAATCGACAAACAGTTTGGCAAACAAAATCGGAAAAATCCTTTTATTTATTGACAATAGCACTGCTCGTAGCAGAGTTCCCATTTTGGAAAAGGTAAAGGTTATTTTTTGCCCGATAAATATGACATCGGTTATTCAACCTATGGATCAAGGCATAATTGAGAACCTAAAACATTTCTATAGACGTTTGTTGGTTGAAAAAATTCTTGCTGGAGAGTTGTATAATCAGAAAATTTCACTTGACGTTCTTCAAGCCTCAAGAATGTGTAGGAAAGCGTGGGACCAAGTGAAAGTTGAGACCATTAACAACTGTTTTAAAAACGTTGGCTTTATCAAGAAAGAAAATGATGAAGAAACTGTTACTGAAGATGTACCAGCTATTGACAGCTGGGAGTAAGTTACTCCTGATCCTGCTATCTCCTATGTGGACTTCATAAGCGTGGATGAAGATGTGGCCGTGTGTGGTGAAGTTACTGATGCGGACATAGTCGCTGAAGTACTCAACAATAACAAAGATTCGGGATTCTTCTTAGATTAACGTATGATGTGCTATTTTTTCAAGTTATGAATAATTTGTCCATTTGTTTTTGTGTGTGTGTAATCCGACTGTAAATAGCGCTTCGTACTTGTATATGTTGAATAATTTCCTAGGAAGCAATCTGCCAATAACTATATTAAGAAATGGGTACTTTCAACCAGACGGTTCACCCGGACATTACGCCCTTCGAGTTCAAAGATACTTGGACGATGCCCGATTGAAATTCGAACCTCTTCTTTATAGTCTGTCACAAACCTGACATCTTAAAAGTGTATATATATATATATATATATCAAGAGTTTAAATTTTAGAAGGTAAATTATAAGATTACATAATTATTTTACATTTGTATGAAAACATTTTCTTTCCATCATCTAATAGCCTGCCTGAACTATGACAAACACCCACGTACCAATTACCAATAAACAGCGTAAAAACCATGACTTAATTTTCTTACACTTGTTAATTAAACTACTGGTAGGTGTAAAAGTAAGGGGTAGGCCATGTAAGACGTGGCTATATGTTGTACATGAATGTGTGGAAAAGAGAAACATTAAGGGTTTTAGGACTAAGAGTACACGAATGACTGTGTATGGATGTTGAAGGGAGTATGTAAAGATAAGGAAGTGTGGAGAAAGTTAGTAAAGATGGATTAAATACGGAGTTGTTTTTTGAGCTATAATGCACAGTTTCCTACCCCGTAAGGGAACGGTGTGATTAGTTCTGTATGTGTGTGTGTATGTATGTAAAATATTGATAGTATTAAAAATATACTTAATCAACATGAATGCCTTAAAATGACTGAAAAATGCCTAGACATCACTAAAAAATTTATAAAAACGTTTAAAAATGACGCAAACCAAGAAAATATTACCTTAAATTCCAAAATTACAAAAAAGACCTATAACATATAAATGTATACAACAAGAGGATCATGAACAGAGCTTATGTACTTATTAGCATTGTATTTGATGAATAAAAAAGATGACGTCATTAAAATTAGGATATTGTTAATGAGTAATGCTCAAATGCACTGACGATATGGTTGTTGTGACCTTACTTTGCGATTCTATTTAGTATAGCCCTAACTTAATGTTTAATAGAGTATATATTACAAGTAATTACGATTGATATGAAACATTTAATCATAATCATCCTGGAAAAGATTAAATATATAAATGTAAACGTCAATCAAAACAAAGGATTATTTTCTGGAAGCCAGTTAAAACTAATTTAATTATTTTAACGTTTTTATTGTGGTTATATTGATAAGTTAGTTAAAATCATTAGTTGTACTAAACCAACAAGAGTAAAACTTTATTTTAATAAATTGGTAAACACTTTAAAATAAAAATACATAGTATTGTGACGTGCATCCCGACTTTTGAGTCCAAGCTACGCCACTGCATCGCACGGACAAAACACAGGCGATTAAGCAACCACTGGTTCAACAACCCCACAGTTCGCTTCCCGACACGACACAACCCATCTTAGTTTACACCTGCCCTAGGGACTGGTTATTTTTACCACGTCACAAAGCGACATCCGCGTCAGTTATAATTAAACCCAACCAGACCGAACCGTCTTTCTGCGACACAGACCGTTCTGTTTCCGTCTTCTCCTCGAGTAAACCATTTCATACGGTTATAACAGCGACTAGAGGAAATATATAGTTTGGTATAATAATAGGGGATTTAACTAACAATTTCTAAACATAAGATAATATCCCCATTAAACACACCCAAACCTAGAGTCAAGAGAACTGATATAAGATATAGACAACAGAATATTTCGCAAATCAACTCTTGGAAAAATTGGCGATATAGAATGAAGTTTCTAGAGCTGCTGTCAAAACCAGTGTTCATTCAAGTCTAAAACGTAATATTCGAAATACACCAGATTTCAGATAACGGGGTGGCTTAGGTTCGAATCTTGGCCGAGTTAACTGGCGGTGGTTTTCCACATGAGATATTTAACTTTTTTGTTTGTCCCCTTTCTACACTTATGCGGATGTACTTCCTCTAGACAGTTTTACTCATCCTTAACATTTCAAATTAAGCCGTTAATAATTAGAAAAAAAATGATTTAGTTGTTTTCCCCTTCCTTGTAACAGGTAATTTTTTTATATCACATTAATTATTTTATTAACATTCTGCATATTCTTTAATATTTTTATGTTTCTTGGTTTTAGACTTAGGTACAGTAACTAAATGTGATCAGGTGAAATAATATGTCAGGATTGAAATAAATAGGCCTATACAAAAAGTAAAAATAAATATGTTCAAGTTGTCAACCCTCCTCTATAGAGGAGGCATTGAAAGACAAATAAAATAATGGTTGATCACCAGGGACCTTTAATTTGGCTACTCTCGAATGACCAGCCCAAGTATACAGACCTAGCTATCTGGATAAATATTAAAACAGATCATTTGAGAATACACAAGGAGGGAAATAGGAGATTGCTAGACTTGAATGCAAAAGAGAAACATGATATGTATAATGGCCTTCGGGCCTATTTATTAACAAAGAATATATAAGTCTCTTATGAAATTACAATATAATTTTACGTATTAGAGTACCATGCGCAGTATCAATATGAGTTCTTAATAATTCTTATCAATGTTCGTAGAAAGCGAATAAAGCGCATTTACCAGATTATGAAATATTTACATCGTTCAACAATGTTTTCAATCTCAATGTTCTCATAGCAAGTTATAGTGAAAATTATGGAATATTATAAGCAAGAATGAATACAGCCTATCACTTACTTTTAAGGAATGAGCCTTTCAAAAGACAACTATACAAGAATAATGATAAGTCCGTCTAGAAAGTGTATACTTCTGACAAAATCATGATTATAAAACATACTTTAATAAATAAACTAGTAAAGTTTTTGCTCATAGCAATACTCCAAAATTCGTAATTGATCATATTATAAATATAAATTCGTGAAGCGGGGGTAGCTATGTCGTAAAACTAGTTAATACATTATATTCTATCCACTACAGTAACAGTGTATTCCTAACATTTCAAAAATACCTACAGGATATAACCGTAGATACCTAACATACCAAGTTAGACTTAGACTCACAATAACAATAAATTTAAAGGCAAAAATTAACAAGGTGAGAAAACTATCAAAGATAAGATTAAATAATGTATAAATCAGAATTTGTCATTCGTGCTCGGACCTCAAACAGTTAAATACCACATTACGGTGATTTTCAAAACAAGCCTAATTGAATTTAAAATAAATAAAAAATACGTGCAAAGAATATAAAGATTTAAGCCCTACATTATATCGGCGGGTTTAATATAACTTGTTTCCCATACAACAATATATATATATATATATTTCTCCAAAATTACAACGACTTACATGATAATGTAAATGGCTCCTAATTCCTATCGGCATCAAAGAGTGCTATCTCCATGCTGAGCACAAGCTTACATCCAAAGTTTCCCAGCTGGGAAAATTTGGAAGGGAGGTATTTTAAGTCCAATGATGTTTTTTTCCCACAAATGATAGCGTTGGGCTCTTCTCGACGCCTGCGCACAACGTCGAAAGAACGACAGTTAGATGGCTACGTGATTTAAGGTGTTGAGTTAAAGACTTATAAAAAATAAAGATAGCTACGTCCAAAGTGAACATCTTAAGGTTTCCTTCAATTGTAAAGTATATGTCAAGTTTTCAATGTTTCTTGGTTTAGCATATTGGGCACTCGAATCGCTGGCCAAGCGGTCTAAGGCGTGAGACTTTTGAAAATGGAAACAACTCAACGGTCTTGGAGTTACCTGCACTGGGGGTCATACGGTCTAAGACGATAAGTTCTGAATCCTATAAGCGTTATATTGAAAAATCATTTCTTTGTTTGAATCAAGGCCGTAGTCAAGGGGGCGGGGCAGGTTAGGGGTCCAGCCCCCCTAAATTTAATGAAAAAATATATATGGCTTTATTTATGCTTCAAACAATATCAGAATTAAGGCACAAGAACAAATTAGGGGGCTGTGTTACCTTAAAAAGCAATTTAGAGAGCATCCAGAGGTGTTTAATATTTATAATTTTTCCTTGCCTTCAGCAGTTAGGGGGTTATGTAACCATAAAAAACCCACTTCAGATAGCTTTTAGAACTGTTTTTCATTTAGAATTTTTTCAAGCCTCTGACAATTGGGGAATGTGCGCGCTCCTCCCCCTCCCAAAAAATTATTGGCTGGCTACCTACGGCCTTGGTTTGAAAATATAATTATGATTAATAATGTGATAGTAATTATAGTTATCAATGTAAGAAAAAATCAAATAAATATTTTACCTACTAATGTGAATACAAAACAATCAACAATTATTAATCTGACCTCTAATTTCTCTTTGGATATAAGTTTGACGTGTTTTTTTTTATCTTTAGGTTTGAAGTTAATATTTATTTTCCCTTGGTTATCAAGTTAGATAGAAAAATAAATACAACACTCAATAGTACATTAAATTCACATAGAATAATCATTGTTCACGTCATTTGAGAAGTTATTCCTGCAAGAGATATAAAAATAAATAAAAATATGGCACAGGTGCACACTTTTAAGGCGCATCTACACCGGCGCAACCGTGTTGGCAACATATCGTATGAATGTTGACACTTCTGCAACAAGGTATTTAAAACAAATCATCATTGTTGCCAGGACTTAGTCGAGCTCAGGATGCTGATAGGAAATGTAGAAGTTTAAAGGTGAACCATTTTGAAGAATAAACCTCTTCAGTTTCACTTTCTCATGGTCTCTGTGTTTCTGTTTGTAATTCACGTTATGACCATGCTTCATGTTTCTTGTTTGAGCGTTTATACTTTATAGTCTTTACAATTAACCGGTTGATCTCTGTACATTTATATTAAATAGCTATACTTTCTCGACTCCATTACATAATAGAAAATAAGTAGTAATCAAGAAATGGAGTATACAAGACTAAAATCACATAAAACGAACACAACCTTGTCAGATGTAGCCTCCGAGCAAACTAAATGCTGATTACTATGTTGACAACAACGTTGTGCCTCTATAACAATGTTGCCAACATATGTTTCCAACATTTCTTTGATATTTACCTCTCACTGGTGGGAAACTATGTTTTGTTGTCAACATTTATAACTGTTTTTTCACGTTTTATTGACAACATGTATTGTCAACATGTTGCGCCTGTGTAGAAGCGCCTTAAGGTTCCCCTAAATATGTTTGTCAAGTTTTATCTTCTTAGATTTCTTGGTTTTGGAATGCTCGCGCTTGCACACAAATACAAATCCTGTTTTATTTAGATGAGAGTAAGAATGAGAAAATCTGATTTTGCACCGTTTATATATCTTCCGTGCTAGACGTTTTATTATTCATCTGGGATATCCGTATATTTACACTAGGCCTACGTGAGTAGGGATGAGGGAGGTGTAATTTACAATGTGTGCACTTAGATGTGCGTGGACGAATACTGGGAAACAATTGAATAAAATCCTTAGACCCGGGTTATTTCCCCGATTTCAATATTTAAATAAAACTAGACACGATTGATGTCTTTATCCACGTGTTCACGAGAACTAGTATAACCCTATTTGGTGGTCGAATGGTATAATGTGTACCTCTCGCAAAAAGGCTGGACTGCCGATGTTGGGGAGATCGGGGTTCAAGCCCCGGTCGGGTTTACTAAGGGTATGTTTTTCAAAATGGTTTTCCACACTCTCTCCACGTGAATGCGTGCACACTTCCTCTCTTTCAACCTTCATCATCTTCGTAACTTATTAGCGTGTTTATTTCAAATGCGTATAGCCCGAAAGGATAGTGATACGCGGTGTCGAGTAAGAACAAAACTATTATAAATAACTGCATGGCGTCAGCGAGCTAAGGTAGTGTGTCAATATTTGCGGATAGAGGGTGTCATGTGGTCAGCACAACAAACTCTCCGGCCATTAATTTAAGTTTTCTCGACCGGAACTGCTAATTCTTAATTCTAGTATCTCCTCATTTGTCCTCACGAGGCTGAGTTTGACCCAGTTCCAGACCCCCTGCTTCACAGAAAATCTGGAAGCACCATGGATCAAACCCGGGAGCTCTGGATCTGTAGCCAAGAACTTGGACCACCAGACCATCAGACGCGGTCAAAAAATACTTGTATGTCTTGTAGAGTATGACGTCATACTTTACTATCACCCGCGATCTTGAACTCTAAGCCCTCCGTGTGTGGCGCTAGAGGGCAGGTCACGCGGTCTTCCTCTCTGGCCTCCACGCCGGCGGGACCACAGTTCAAATCTCAATCACTTTTCTACATTCTTTCGGTGACCTGGTAGTCTAGGGGTGAGGTGTCGGACCTCTGTGATGAGGGTCCAGGGTTCAATCCTCGGTCCCGGTACAGATTTATCTGATTGCCAAACCCTTCCTTCACCTCTGACAAGACGTGTATTAATCACAACTTGTGAATGTGGAGAATGCCAGGCCTCCACCGTGGTTCGGTTCCCACGCTAAACTGTAGGTCCTCCATTTAATCTTACAATCACCCTACCATTACACATTAGCGTAAGTGCGTACAACCCGAACGGGTAGTAAGATGCAGTGCTAATAATAATACATTCTTTCACATTTGGTCAGTCACTAACTTGAGCTCGAGTCAGTTGAACAGGACAGTGCTTTATTGCACGTCAAACTAAACACTTCATTGAGACATTGTTCTTTGTGGATCAGTTGTAATTATAACGCAAACCTGTAAACTTGTTATGTTTAACAAAGAATTTCAGTCACAAATTAGTAAACGTTCAATAACCTGGCATAGAATATTTTTCTTTATTAACCAGTGGTTATAACCAAAATCAGTAAGCTTCCAGTAACCAAGTGGTTAAAATGTGTAATGCACAACAGAATAAACAACAAGAGGGTAACGAGAGAGCAAGGAAGGTTTCAAGCTACATTTTGTAAATGTGTATAACAACCATTTATTATGTATATATTATCCGAACCAACATCATACCTTGCTTACAGTCCTTACACTGTATAGTATGATTTTGGTAGGAAGAACAGTAGAAGTTCGTTACTGAAGTTAGTAAAACAATTGTAATATACTCATACTTAAAGTCATGTTATCTGTAGCGGTCACTTTTGATAGATATAATCAATACCTATAAAATAACACAAGTAGTATAAAGAAATGTTGTCAATGTTGGCCACAAATAAATATTTTTGGATTTTCTCTTCTGTTCTTCCAACCAAATTCAAGGTATGGTTATATAATCCCATGAATAAGTGAACCTGTCTTCACGTTTGTAAACTAAAATAAATTGATGATGGTTACTTTCTATTTTGGCCAAACTTCCATGTTTTAAAAAGAGTGGACTGGCAGGTTCCAAGTGCCCCGATTTACAAATATAATGGCTCTTAATATACATAGCGTACTGTAGGCCTACATTCATTAATACTTCGGATGATAAATTTAAGTGTAGTCTATAAACTTATAATAATACATGAAGTGGTGAAGTGAAGTAGTTATATATTTATGAGTAAATTTAATCCTGAGGTAATTTACGCTTCGGTGGCCGCGTGGCCTAACGCGCTACTCTCGCAGAAGACTAGAATGCCGATGAAGAGAGATCGAGGTTCGAATCTCGGTCAGGCTACTGTATTATTTCCAAAATTATTTTCCACTCTCCCACCATACCAAATTAGGTAAAATTAATATAATTATATCCCTCATTATACATAAAACCATTAGCATAAATAATACATAAGCGTATAACTGGAACGGGTAGTAATACACGGTGCTAAAATAAGGTTTCACTGCAAATGTTTACGTCGTAATTCAGTCCACTTGAAACATCAGCTTCTACTTTCTGTTAATATGAGAAAAGATGATCCTAAACTTTTGAATTTGGTATTTTATTTAAGTTTTTAAAATGATCTTCCCCCATCTACTTCTGTGGATCAAGAAACTAGTCACAATCATATAAACAACAAATACCAGTGTTTTACATTTAATGCCACAGAATATATTCATAAATTATGTATTATGGGCACCCTCATATTTACTCAATAGAATTTTTTATCAAAATTTAGTAAACAAGCATTTAGAATTGAAGATATAGTTTTTATTTAAGTTTCTAAGTAGTTGCGGCAGCCCAAATAACACTAGCCCACCGGGACGAACATTTTTCGATAAATTTTTGATCGGAAAACTTTCCACAGTGGTGACTCGCGGTGGAGGGGTTGAATTGTTGAGGTGGCACCTAGTCTATTAAATATAAATCAAATAGTGTGTTATAGACCGAGTGGGTTGATAAGAAGGGTGGGAGACTAGGGGTACGGGGGAGCGGGGGAATACAAATTTTAAAACTACTTAAATTATTTTGTTGATAGAAATATTCAAGTATGAACATAACGGGTCTACAAAAACGCTCTCAAGAAAACTCCCATCAGCCTCGGTTGGATTTGAACCCCACGAATATCGAACCCTAAGACTCGTACTTTACCCCAAGACCACCGAGGTCGACGGCTTGGGTAAATATACACGATGAGTTTTTTCCCAATTAAAAAAAATCTGTAGATGCAATACGGACGCTTAGTTTACGCCAACCCCGGTGTGACAGGGAAGACACGTTCACCCCATAAATATACTCAAATGATACCCTTTCAGTCCCGTCAAAGAAACCGTGAATTGTTTTATACAGACATTTCAAAATCTTCGTTTGAACCCATGCATAAATTATTAAGGTCAATTTTTATATGCCTCATGAAGTTAATTCTCTATATAATTTGCTTTATTCATTTGATACGAAATATTTTTTTATTTTCTAATTTAAAGTGAAAATGAATTCGTTCTGTCTCCATAAATAATTAATATCCAGAGACACCAATGGCACCAACATCCAAAAAAATGTGACGAGCCGACACGGTGCGATACGAACAGCTATGCGCCAACTTTTAGACTACCTTGGATAGGTGGGGCCTAATCCCCCTACAGTCTCACCCAGAGATGACACGATTTGGGAATGGGGAGTAAATTAGTCACAATTTGTCTCATTCACGAGACCCACATACCTCTTACTGTTCCTTGGAAATGAAACCGTGATTAATTGAGTCCAGTTGTATTTTTATCAACTGTTGTCTATCCATATAGTCTAATACTGGCGGTGGCCATCATCGACTTAAAAGTGGCCAAATGAGTTACTTAGATAATCTGACTAGTATCAATTTTAAGGGTGTTACATGGTAGAACACTGAGATATGTTGCGGACGTTTAGAAATCTCGGATTATTTACGAAGTTGTTTAAATTTTTTAATATAGTTTTCAACCAAATTCAGGCGAAAACTATCAGCAGATTTCTTACCAGTTAAAATGTTTAAATTTCTATTTTTATTGGGGTTTTTTAATAGTCCAATAACGATTTACATGAAAATACTATACTTTTCAGATTAAAGTAAAGGTTAGAAACCTAAATCTAGCCTTCCTCTTTCAAAGAGTCATGTTTTGATAAGGTCATGACAGAAAATTTTAAGATAATGTGGGTTGTTTTATAGGTTTTTCATTAGATTGAAAATGACACCTGGACAAGGAAATAGAACCCAATACCTTTGACTTAGTAAGCGAATGTTCTAACCATTGAGCTATCCAGGAATCGACCCATGCCTAGGCTTATTCTTCACTCATATTTTAAGGCAAAGCCTGTAATGGACGTGTGGAAATTGTCAGCTATATACGAGTGATCACAAGCTATCGGATAACGCAGCCACCCTTTACTCGGGATGGCATTATGTTGCCAAAAGTACAATGGCAATTGTACGAATGCGCATATCATGTTGGAGTAAATAGCAAGCTATTATATTTGTTAGTTACGGTTATAGCCACATATAAATTTCAAATTCATTAAATTGAAAAATGACATTTTCAATTTAATGAATATGGTATTTAGATGCGGCTGTAACCGTAATTGACTTGTCTTGGCTATTTAATCCATTATATAGTTTTATTAAAATTACTACACATTTTTCAATAAATTTAAATTTAAAATTTAAACTTTTTAACTGGTCATAGCTTTTGCCTAAATTTTGGTGAAAACGATATTAGAAAATATCAAACCACTTAATAAATAATCCGGTATTTCTGAACATCTGCAAGCCCTATCAGTGGTCTCCCATGTAGCAACCTTAAGGATTTTTCAAGGACATACCTGAAGAAGGAATTTAAAAATCCTCTCTGAAGTCAGTCTGGATCAAGGCCTTGCCGAAAGAGTAGATCATACTATACGTGAAAGTTAAAATGCGAGTGTTTTAAGGGAATCCGTTACCTCTGATTGAACTTCTTGAAAAGTCTTTTAAATCACTCGTCTATCCAGGGTGTTTGAACGATTAGACGACAATACAACGTGAGACATTTAGAGAGAGAAAAACTAGCCAAGAGTACCATTCCGGAATTCGAAACCCCTTCCTCCCAACTACCCATCCTTCTGTCACCATCAAACAAGACAGGCTGAGACTGATGCCTTTGTCCACCGGTGCAGGTATATGTGCTGTCAACCTCTACTTTTAAAGCAAGCTCGCTAAGCCATCGCTATGCATTAAAGCGCTAACCAACTTTGTTCGAACTCCGGCGGGATCAAATTTGTTTAGCCTTCGCGGTTGAGGTACGAGTAATTCGGAGTTTACTGAAAGTGTAATCCCAAACATTAATAACCATTAATTTGGTATCAACTGCACTTATCGAAAGAAAAGACTAAACTAATGAATGGAAAGTTTGTGATCAACTTGATGTGCTACGCCTGGATATTCTAGTGCGAGCAAATAGCAGCACATAACATGTTTGCGAATAACAACACTATTAGGGGAAATAAATTTTATGGCGGGGATTTTTTTTTAATTTAGGAGTTTATCATAACATACCAGTCACGTGAAAAGTAATTTTGTTATGGTTCATTGTATTTTTTATATATATTTTAAATCATTGTAATTAAAGTATTTAAAGCCTGTACGCTTCTGGATAACTTATAACCTACATTTGTCTTAATGTATTTTATCGTGCAAGTCGTATTTATTTGTGGAATTAATGTTTAATTTCAAAAAATAGTTTAATATTAGTACACGACTCACAGATTACTTTCAACCTAAAATTAAATATTGATTTTGATTGAAATGGTCATCTGAAAGAGCTTTTTTTTCCTCACTCGGATTGTACTATACACGGAAGTAGGATTTTGTTAGGAAAAAGGACCTTTCAGACAGTCATTCTTATGAAAATTAGTTTATTCTTGTGCCATACCTACATCCCCAAGGAAGTTTATTTTATAAATACTTTGTCTTTTTGGTAAAAGCACTTAAATTCAAGTGGTTCCTTATAATTATTATATAGCTTTCTCTAATAATTAAATGTTATTCTCACACACATATGTAGGGTATTTAATAGTACGTGTGTTCTAGGTTAGGTTGGTTTTTTTTGTACCACTGCCACACGTTCGAATCTTATGCATATTTACGCTAATAGGTCAGGTATTTTGGTGGTATATGTAGCTTAATTTTACGTGGGGGACAATTTGAAGATAGTTTAAGAAAAAATGCCTCAGTAAGCCCTACATCCGACTAGGATTCAAACCCTGTATTCTTCACTGGCAAACAAGTTAAGACTGGACTGACGTCTTTGTCTGCATGTTCCCATATCTAAAGTTAATTTAGAAACTGTAAGCCGATGTATTCTATTGAAAACTTAAGTCCCAAATAAAAAAAAATAAAAAAGGTATTCCTGGTTACTTAATGTTTTTAGACAAACAATAACATGGTTTTTCAAAGACTTTCAGATAGATCTCATGGGATGTTTCATACCGGATTCTTCCTAAACCAAACGAAAAATCGGAATAAATGAAAGGCCATCTTAATGATAGTTTAATGCTGTGCAACTTTTATACCAAGGTGTTTTTTGATAAACATAATACTTTAGTGTCTATTTTTTCTTCGTATGCAGAAAAACGCGTTTTTGTTTAGTTTTTTTGTGTTTGCTCGAAAAGTAAGCAAAAATAAGTGAATCTCCAAAGGACTTTTGATTTAGTTTTTCGATCCCGGACCACTTCCCAAAGTTTGACTGTTTAGTCCTCTAACACCCCGTTTATTTATGATTATATTAACTACGGCGTACCCGCCTCGGTGGTGTAGTTGACTAACGCGCTAGTCGTGTTGAGCTCGAATGCTGAGGACGGGGAGATCAAGGTTCGAATCTCGGTCGGGGGAACTAGAGGGTTCCTTAATGGTTTTCTACTCTCCCTCCACGCAAAATCGGGTTCCCTTCCTCTAATTCAACCTTCCCAATTCCTAATCCATTAGCGTAATTAGTACTTAAGTCGTATACCCCGAAAGGGTAGTAAGACGCGGTGCTTAGTAATAATAATAAACTACGGCGTGGCCCGCTTTGGTAGCCGCGTGGTCACACTCGCTCAATATACCAGACTGCCAATTTCGAGGAGATTGAGGTCTGTCTCCACACAAATACATGTACACTTACTCTAAATATAGCCTTTACTATCCCTAACCCATTAGCGTAATTAGTTTATAAGCGTATGGACCGAACGTATATTAAGACGTGGTTCAAATAACAAAGTGAAACAAATACGACGTTGTAATTCTGTATAATATAATAATTGTATATATATATATATATATATATATATAATTTCTATCAACTTTTCAAGCCAAACCTGATTGTTCAGGGCTTTAAACCAATAAATACATCAACCAATTTTTTTTATAAATATATAACTAGTAAATCAGCCCACTACATCGTGTGGTTGACCTGTAAATCTAAACATTAATATTCTGCCAATTTTAAACTACTTTTGAGTGTGTTTTGTTAAGAATACAAAGTAGACTGACAGTTCACTTTTCAAAGCAGGATTTATAATGCATGTTCAACACACCAACAAGCGTTCAAGCTTTTTGAAAATATTTTGGCATTATTCCCACGATTTAAGAAGTTTTGTATTAAAAAAACTCCATTGCTCTTACGACCCGTGGCTGTGCATGCATTCATTTTTCAGAGGGTTAGGATGAGTAAGGTCTAATTTAGAGTAAATATACTCGTATCTGCTTGAAGCAAGAGAGTAAAACTACTCAACCAGCAATCGAAACCCAACCCTCCCGTTACTGTTAAACCATACTAAATGATCTTGGCATTTATGCCACGTATCCACCGTTGAGGTTTGGTAAGTGCGGCTACTTTACCTATAAATTCTACCTTCCTCATTCCCGCCCCATTTTAGTGAAATTAAATGTGGATAACCCAAACGGATTAAGAATTCCCGCCTAATGCACTGGGACGGCCACGGTCTACCCTCACAAGAAGTACTTGCTTGAGTACTTGCTAGCTTACCGATAGCTAAGCATGCGGCTCTTTAGCTGATGGTAAACCACCCATGGCCTAACGTTGGGGGTGTAGGGAACAAGATTTGGGGCAGTGTTTGAAGTTTTTATGTCAAAAAATGTTTGGACAAAATAAATAAATTATTGCTCCAGTACAAATATAGAATATAATTTTCTTCTCATGGTGACTTCAAGATTTCTTTAATATCTGTCATGAGCATAGCGTCATTAGACGAGAAACTTTTTAAATGAAGAGAAAAAGTTGTCATTAAATTCAAGGACACCCTCGACAGATATTCAAGTATATTCCATTCACGGTAGGAATTACTCTCAGAAAGGTCTTTTTTCCTATCAATATCCTACTATATATTAGATTTATGGTAAGGAAAAAGGCCTTTAAGAAGTCAATTCCTACGGTGAATGGAATATACTGTTGGTGACCTGGTGGTCTAGGGGTAAGGTGTCAGACTTCTATGCTGGCGGCCGGGGTTCAATCCTAGGTCCTGGCAAATATTTATCTGATTACCAAACCCTTCCTTCACCTCTGACAAGACGTGTATAAATCACAACTTGTGAATGTGGGGAATGCCAGGCCTCCACCGTGGTTCGGATTCCACGTTAAACTGTAGGTCCTTCATTTCATCTCACAGTCACCCTACCATTACACATTAGCGTAAGTGCGTATAACCCGAACGGGTAGTAAGACGCGGTGCTAATAATAATAATAATAATAATAATAATAATAATAATAATAATAATAATATACTGTTGATGTCACCATGTGAAGAAAATTAAACTCTTATGTTTCTACTGGAGAAATGTTTGATTTATTTTGGCTAAAAATGGTTTTGCTTCAAAAATTGCAAAAACACTGAACTTGTTTTTGCAATTTTTGAAGCAAAACAATTTCGCGTTTCCTTCCATCACACCTTAAACTTAACTGCGAACGCACCCTTGGATGTC
This sequence comes from Timema californicum, assembly GCA_902141385.1. Taxonomy (NCBI): domain Eukaryota; kingdom Metazoa; phylum Arthropoda; class Insecta; order Phasmatodea; family Timematidae; genus Timema; species Timema californicum. The sequence continues at coordinate 77,419 of CABFOW010000388.1, forward strand.
AAGGAACCAACCCCCGTCTGTCGGTAACCCAGACGTAATTCGGTACTTCAGGAAAACCCTCCCTCCACGTCCTGGCTTCAGGGATGGGAGGGGTGGACCCCACTATATGTGGTGGCCAGAATTTCGGAGTGGGTCAGAGAGCCAGCCTTAAGTTTCATCAAGATGTGATTTCCAACCTTTTTTATTATTTTTATTTTAGAGGAACCCTTAAAATATTTCGTAAGATATCGGGGAAACCTCTCCAGCCTGACATATATTACTTTCGACAGGATAGAACTAGCTCAAGATATAGGTGACATTATTTTGTAAATGCGGCAATTAACTTTCTAGTTCTTAATACCATACAACCCCCAAACAGGTAGTAAGAAGTGGTGCTAATAAAGGAAAAGGTTCCTAGCACCATAAATAGAGTAAGTACTGTAAGTAAGGGGTGAATTACAAAAGATACGTGTAAACAAGTAGGGTTGGCAAAAATTAATCAACTCATATTATAGAATAAAATATTTCAAGAGTAGTTAGCGTATATTTCTATTTACTAATTATTGTTCTTCGGTATACTATGATTTTGTTTGGAAGAACAGTTTAGAAAATTCACACGTGTTTCTTCGCGGCCAACATTGATAACATTTTACTATTTTAGTTGTGTTATTTTAAAGGTATTGATAATATCTAACAAAACTGACAGTCACAGATAACATAACTCAACGTATGAATATATTAAAATGGTTTAAGTAACTTTAAATAATAAGTTATCTAACTTCTAATGTTCTTCTTACCAAAATTTTACTATACCTGAACTTGGCTTGTCATTAGTATTAATATACTCATTTTAATATGATAATAAACACTTTTCACTTCATCTACTTAGAATATACAAGTACTCTTAACATATTTCCACATTGTCTAAAAAATATGGGCAGACAATTAAAAAAAAAACGATCTTTTGTAAATCCTCAAGGGACCCTGGTTGGGAATCACTGCTCTAAATTGCCCAAAGAGGACTTCGGGAGCCCGGAAGGATAGTACGTGATGTAAAAAAAATTCTGTTGAACTCCCCCGCCTCGATGGCGTGGTTAGTTAACGCACTATTTTTGTGTTGAGCTAGACTGTCGAGAACGGGGAGATCGAGGCTCTAATCTTGGTCAGGTGAATTGGAGTTAAGTTTTCCTAAATGGTTTTCCACTCTCCCTTCACACAAATGCGGGTTCACTTCCTATAAATTCAACCTTCTCAATTCCTAATCCATTGACGTAATTAGTACTTAAGAGTATAACCCAAACGGGTAGTAAGACGCGGTGCTAAATTAAAATCTTTCGAACTATTAACAGGAACACAAGTGAAAGCATGTCAGTTGGTCGCTCAGGCAAGCAGCAAGCCACTGGGTGGAACATCAAACTGTTTGGTCAGTTGTAACGTAAAAACAAACACATAATTAAGTTTCGTCTGGAGGTTCAATCAACTCATGACGTCAAACGTCCACGCATCAACCTAGCTGTCACCGAGGCCCATTATTCACGGATGTGCTTACATAACGAGACAGTCACAAAGTTGTTGCAGCCACCACCACCCCCACTTCCCACGTCTGGCCAGGACGACATTAAATCATTCACACACGAGTAGGCGGCAAAAAAAAAACACAGGAATAACACCGCTGTAAAAATAGTTGCACTTAAGTCACTAGTACCGGAAGTTAAATGGGCACTAGCGTCCTTGACTTTAGCTTCTAGAGGCCGGAGTTAGAATGCTAATGGGGCTCAATATTGTTATTTCCCATCCTATATTAAGGCAGATGCTGGTGCTTTTTTTAAATTGAAATTTCCCTCTTTGATATATTCTCTTATAATCAATAGTTAGGTCAATAAAAGTGTTTAAGGGAACAAAAATAATTGCACTTCAATAAATAGTATCATATGTACAAAGCTCCAGTAAGCAAAGTAAAATAAAGGTTTTTCACGTTTCTGTTTCCCATACTCTCTACAGGCGAATGCTGATACATTTATTTACGTTTCACTCTTCTAAGTCAGTTACCTTAAACTGGTTAGTTTACTTCACTGAAATTAATTAGTTGTACTAAAAAAAAAATTTTATGCTTGTTATCATCATTTAGGAATTACTTTTGTTTTCATCGATGCATTAAATACAAGAGTGATGATTGTTTAAATGAGTCGTGATTAGGAGAGTAATCAACATTCAGTTCACCAGCAGTATATGATGTAAAACCATATCGTGGAGGCCCGAAAACTATGTATTCGGCAATGATTCGAACCTGGAACGCCTGGGTCAGAGCTAGGTATGCTAGTGCTGAATTATTTTAACCGTGTATTTTATCATACAATTTTACACATATTGATTATTTCAGTATTAGACTTATAAACTAACTTAGTACAGTGTATCTATAGTATGATTTTGGTAGGAAGAACAGTAGAAGTTAGTTACTAAAGTTACTAAAACCATGTTAATATATTCATACATAAAGTCATGTCATATGCAAATTTTACTTTTGATAGATATTATCAATGCCTATCAAATAACACAAATAGTAATAACTAAAGTAAAATGTTACCAATGTTGGCTACAAAGAAATATGTTTTGATTTTCTTTACTGTTCTTCCAACCAAAATCAGGGTATAGTAATACACACCCAGCCTTAGCACCTAAAGATAGCTATATTAAGATTTCGATGGAGGAAAACTTTAATGAAGTACAAACTTTTCTTTATGGGTCAGCATTGATAACAGTGGCAGTGGTGGTTTGTGGTCCGATAAGGCGTAAGTTATGGGAAACCTATGACTCATTATATACTTAAATAAAGCCTCCAAATAGTGTGTGGGCCACGAGGGGTAGGGGGTGACAAAAGTTGTTAGAAAATATTGTCACCATTAAACTCGTATAATTATTTTTATTATTATTTTAGCAAGACTTCTTTACTACCTGCTCAGGTTAAACGCACATGTACTAATTACCCTAATGGGTTAGGTATAAGTAAGGTTGAATTTAGAGGAAATGTACCCGAATTTGTGTAAAAGGAGAGTGAAAACGCATTTTTCAAAACCACCCGACCGATATTTGATCTCCAATCTCCTTGTCCATCGGAGCAAAGTAGTCAATTATCATTATTATATCAAAACAAATAATGGAAAAGTTGATTAAAGTATTTCTGTAAAATGATCAGATCATTGAATCCCATATATGGAGGTCTGTATTCGTTAAGGTTTTGATTATAATAACATATCTGGTCCGTAGCTGACCCAACGTTAGTGACACATTCAACCACCAAGCGTTGTAGTAGAGAAGAGAACTTGAATCGCTATTAAGCCGGTGACAGACTGTCATTTTGATCACTGCGACACGAACGCCGTGACCAGGTCGCTCCAGTGTATATAATTGTTTCATGTGAGAGGAGTCAAACTAGCGTCACGAACGCCACGACCAGGTCACTCTAGTGTATATCATTGTTTCATGTGAGAGGGTTCAGACTAGCGACACGAACACCGCGACCAGGTCGCTCTAGTGTATATCATTGTTTCATATGAGAGGGGTGAGACTAGCGACACGAACGCCGCGACCAGGTCGCTCTAGTGTATATCATTGTTTCATGTGAGAGGGTTCAGACTAGCGACACGTACGCCGCGACCAGGTCGCTCTAGTGTATATCATTGTTTCATGTGAGAGGGGTCAGACTAGCGACACGAACGCCGCGGCAGATTTGAAAACGTCGATGTGAGCGTTTCTTGGGCGTAACGACCCCTCTCATATGAAACAATGCAATACACTAGAGAGATCCTGGTCGCAGCGTTAGTGTCGCAGCGACCAAAATGTCAGTCTGTCCCCGGCCTTTTTGTTTTTTGTAGCTCAACTTATAGTGTATATGATGTTAAAGTCCTTTGAATAAATTAAGCCTGGGTACTAGTATAAAGTCCGAAAATGTGTCACCATGAAAATTGCTATTTTCACTATCGAGGATGGTAAATTATCTAAAGTCTGGATGTCGCGACTGTTCCGTAATTACGTTAGGACAAGTTGTTGATATACAGCACGCTGGCTCTAAAACGCACCGAAATACATTATACATGTAAACTTTAGCTATAATAAAATATCGAGCAAAATAAAATATTTGTTTTTTTCCTCCATCAAACACAAAATGGGGTTTTCCTGTTTGATGTTCGTTCGTCTTGCCAGCGCCTTTTCATTATATATCCTCTTATAATAGGTCGCAAGATATGAACCGTATTCCTCAGGACGTTACTACGGGAGCCCAAAACGTTATTTAGTTACTGTGCTTTTACTTATTTACCACCTTATGGAGAAACGCTGAGCACCGTAAGCTCCTCTTAACTTGGTAACACTGTTGACAAATCACATACAAAGGCGAGGTTCTCCGAACTTCCGCCTCTTGTTTCATGGTACGATTACAACCACACACTACCAAGGGAGTATACCCAAGTATAGGCCTCCATAGCTAGATTATAAAGGAGGACATGCATATAAAATAGATCGATTATAAAGGACATGCATATAAAATAGATCGATTATAAAGGACATGCATATAAAATAGCTCGATTATAAAGGACATGCATATAAAATAGCTCGATTATAAAAGGAGGAAATGAATATAAAATAGCTCGATTATAAAAGGAGGACATGCATATAAAATAGCTCGATTATAAATACCATACCCCTATATCCCACCACAGCTCAATTACAAGGGAATATACGCGCATCTAGATATATAAGCCGTATAACTCGATTAAAAGGGTGGATACTTTCTTAAAAACATTTATTACTGGGTTGTCTAGAGCCTAAAAATAACTTTCACGCAAACTTTCAATTTTCCAGGCCCAGGGGTTGAGGAAATACGTTGATGAATGAGTGAGCCTGGAAGTCAGTGGGTTTGCCGTTTATTATATAAATTAAAAGGGAGGATAGGCATTGACCAATTTAAAAAACATTCGCCATTTCAAATACAGAGTGCGAGCAGTGACCTGGGAAATTCGGTTTCCCTAATTTTCCACGACGGACGGTTCATGTATTGCATCCTAGTTTAAAGTGATAAACTCACTTGGCGGAGTCGTTCCCTGTGTCGACGACCTCGACCAAGTCTCCTTTTCTCAGGGAGATGGCGTCCACGCTGTCGGCTCTGAAGTTGTGCGTCACCACGAAGATGTCAGCAACCTGCGAAGAATCACAGCCGCAGTCAAAACATTACATTCGTCAATATTTTAACAATTTTACCGTGCACTTTACAACACAAGAGTTAATTTCAACAGCGAATAACTTGTAGTCGAATTATTTTATTATTAAACCCATGGTCCACGTTTAAAGAATGTTGTGCCTTGGGGAAAGAACTAAATTTAGATTGTTAAATGTGTTCAATTTTAGTAACAGATTTATTTTACAAACACACATAGTAAAGTAAATCCAATTCAATTTATCTTCAAATAAACATGTTCTTAATAACTATACTTACCTGTCACAGTGCGGCAACTCCAGGAAAGTATTTTCATATCTTTGTGTATTTAAGTTTTATACGAGTAGATACAACACGAAACTAAAAGCATGATTCAATAATCCTAAAAGCAGTCTTATACCCCCGTTCCCCCAAAAAAATCTTGAAGTAGATTTTGTAAATAAAAAAATCGTGTACAACCTAGTATATTCCATTCACGGTAGGAATTACTCTCTGAAAGGTCTTTTTTCCTACCAATATCCTACTATATAGTAGATTTATGGTAGGGAAAAAGGCCTTTCAGAAGTCAATTCCTACGGTGAATGGATTATAGGTATACGTGTTTTATTCATTAAAATATCCAGTAAGAATCTTTGTGCCAAGATGTAGATTTAAAAAGGCCGTGCAAGCATATATAATCTAAAATAAGAAACAAGAAGGATTTTATTATGAAATACAAGTCAATGATGTCCGGGCCTAAATAGTTGAATGAGTGTTTATAGTCGTCAGAGGACTTGCGAGCAGAATTCCAGAAGCTTCACAGGCTAAACTGCTCATTTTATCCCCTTCTTTTCTATATAGTAATTCGTGTGGTAATGTTTAGGGTATTCCAGTGAGCTTCGAATTCCCCAAAAAGCCTTTAGATTCGAACCAGTGCTTGACCAATTAAATATGTTAACTAGAGTATGTTCACCAAAGCTTTTTACCTAACTAACAGTTGAAAAATTATAAGTTTAGGTTTTGGGTTGGCAACACTTGTAAAATATTACAGTTTTGTTATAAATGATAAGTTTTTTAATCGCGTGTTATATTTTACATTTAAACTTAGGTTTTCTCACAATATTTCATTACTTTTAATGATTATTTTTATCCAATCCGAAGCAATATTTTAAACATAATTAAAAATACTTAATTTTAATTTTGGAATGTTATCTATAATGTTTAATATAGTTCATACATTAATACCTTTTAATACAGGCATCGTATTTACTTAGAAAAGAGAAAATACTTGTATTTTTATATCTATATATATAATACATTATTGTATGATTATTTTATCGTATTTTGAAATATTTAACTGAATAAAATATTACTATATACTGCGTGGGTGAACAATTATAAAGAGCTTGTTTGCGTCATGTTCAATCACGTAATTTAAATTCGTCTGTCGCCATTTTGAAGCTATATTCGCCAGACCTTTTGTGAAAATGTTGTGAATAATTTTTTTAATGGAATAAAACGATAAATAAGCTTTGTGCCCAACCTCAAATAAATATAAATAATACTGGCCTAAATTATTGTAGTTAACTATCACACTCATACAATACTATAAGTTTTCATTAAAGCTGTCCAAAGTGACAGATGTCAACTGTTGGAGTAGGGCTACATTAGAGACTATATCTAGTAATTTTTTGAGTTGAAATCTTAGTAAACTCAGGTGGTGTATGTACTGTAGGGGTTTCTCCAAGTTAATACACTTTATTTACACCAAAATTAACATAATTCTAAAAAATACACAACATGCCGTCTACTTGGCTGCCAATTTATCACTTTAAAAAATTAAACTACAAATTCACCATTGATTTTTTTTTCTGCCATGTAGTGAATCGAAGCCGGGACCCTTTGTTCATTAGGTAAACGCGCTATCTACAGAGATAATGTATATGGCCTGTGTGTAAGTTTTTATATGTGTCCCCATTCTTAACTTTTAAACTAATAGATAAACAGACGTGTGTACAAGTTCTAAAAGAAGCCTTAACTTCTGCCATGATTAACGTAAATAGACAGTATAACACTATGACAGTACAGCACACACACTGCTCTAGCACTTACAGAAAAGTTTCTAGACCTACTTTTACTTTCTCGTAGTCATACGCCAAGCCATGGTGTCTACAGTGGTATCTTTTATATTATCAGTACCTACATAATAACACTAAAAACATTAATATATTATCAGTTTTGCCCCCCAAAAATATGTATGTATTTTTTTTAAACCTTCCTATGACAATCGGAATATATGCATTTACTGATTGGATGGTTGGTCAAACCCACAAATACCAATTATCTTCGTCAGCACTACTCGAAGATCCTTTAGACATGTGGTCATGAGTGGCGTTTTTGGTAGGCCATCTAGGATAGCTTCGTGCTCAGGCAATTCAAACCGATTCAAACTTATATTAATAAGCGTGTGTAGATTATTCATTTGCTTTGGCTCTAAAACACTCGGGCACCCATGAAACCGCTGGCCCAATCCACCATGCAGTCTTCTCTGGGTAGTGTCGAAGCTTTTCATAACAGATATTTCATCGTTTTACTAGGCCTACAGTGGAGGAGTATTCTGCTCTATGCGTCAAGAAGGTCTTCGCTGGCCGATGAGATAGATTTTTATGACAGGATCAGTTGCCAGTTGGTGGTATGCCCTCACTGCCCACGTGTTTTGCGCAAGTTGTCTTATTTGTGATCACTGTGTAGTTGGTACAGTACATGTTAGTGAAATACAATGTATGACATAGTTAATAACACGTTGGAAAATACATCATTTTTCATGGATAAAGGTGACCTGGCGGTCTAGGGGTAAGGTGTCAGACTTCTGTGCTGGCGGCCGGGGTTCAATCCTCGGTCCCGGCACAGAGTTATCTGATTACCAAACCCTACCTTCACCTCTGACAAGACATCTTGTGAATGGGGGGAATGCCAGGCCTCCACCGTGGTTCGGATTCCACGTTAAACTGTAGGTCCTCCATTTTATCTCACATTCACCCTACCATTACACATTAGCGTAAGTGCGTATAGCCCGAACGGGTTGTAAGACGCGGTGCTAATAATAATAATAATAATAATAATTCATGGATAAATAAAGTGTTTAAAGGTAGCATGTACAATTTTCATAAATATGTAATGTGATGCTCTCTTGTATTTTAAATATTATTTCTATACATTGTAATCTGCGGCAAGGCTATCCTAGACGCATACCGCGGGCCACATGTGGCCCGTGAAATTATTTTGTGCAGCCCTTATGTGGGCCACGGTTTTTTTATTTTCACCTGCGAAAAAATAAAACTCTCGTCGCAAAACTCAAGCGCAAATATACCTTATCAGGCACGACTTTAAATGCATTTCATTTCGTCAACGCTAGATAGATGTCTCATTATAATGCACATGCTCGGCATTGAAAACGTAAGAGCTGACCTTCAATTGTGCTATCTGCAATCAGACCCTTTTTATACTGGCAGAATCGAAAAAGGAGGGGGGGGGGCAAATTACTATCAAGATACTATCAAGAGATTGGGGGGTATTTGACTTAAGATGTGCCTAATGATCGGAAACACATCCTTGGATTGTTGGTCAACCCTGGTCTACAGGAACCAAGTACAATACGAGTTTAGCTCGTTTGGAGATTACTGTTGAGTGAACATAATACATTAGAATATATAACTTAATTATCCGCTTCTGTAGCCATTCTCAAAATAGACTAGACTTCCAATTACATGGAGATCGGGGTTCGACCCCGGTCGGGTGTATTGAGGTAGGCTCTTCATAAATGGTTTTCCACTCTCCCTCCCCGCAACTGCGGGCACACTCCTATTAAATTTAACCTTCCTAATCCCTAACACATTATAGTAATTAGTGCATATGCGTACAACCCGAAAGGTTAGTAAGGCACGATGTTAAAAAAAACTTAATTAACATTACAAATTAATACATAAATGCATACATACCTAATTAAATAATATTACGTATAGCCTACACCAGGGATTCTTAACTGGGGGAAGAAAATAATGGGGGTATGGCACTTAATGTATGAGCATTTTAAAAAAAAATGTGTTGGATTAATTATCAGAATAAGCTATCACTGTTACCAATATGTATTGATGAATCAGATAGCTGAAGCTATCATCTATGCATTTTAGTAAGGATAGCACCACTTAGATATCATATTTTGAAAATTGAAAAATGACACCTGGACACGGGAATCGAACCCGGGACCTTCGGTTTAGATTATAGCTTCAGCTATCTGATTCATTAATATATGCAATCCCGTACAATTATAATATAATTGTCAATTAGCTGCAATACATATGCCAACTACCGAGTCGTGGATGGCTGCGTTGTCTGATGGCTGTGATCTTATATAATCACATGTTTATAAAGCTGACGACTTCCGCACATCCATCAAAGACTCTGCCTTAAAAATATGAGTGAAGAATGACCATGGGCACGGGACGAATCCTGAATAGCTCAGTGGTAAGAGCATTGGCGTACTACGCCGAAGGGCCCGGGTTCGATTCCCGTGTCCAGGTGTCATTTTTCAATTTTCAGAGTATAATATGTATCGAGCCGATGCGGCGAGGCCATTCAGTTGCCTTCGGCATTAGACGAGACGCGGACTTTCTTTAAGCTGTTTTGTTCCTTGCTATCCATATGTAAAGTAAAATAAAGTTGAAATAAAGTCATACTGGTACCTAATAGGACTGGCGATAATGATGGCTTAGAGTATGGATAAGGGGACATATTAGGCAATCTATTGGGGGTCTGTAATCGTAAAAAGGTTAAGAGCCCCTAGCTTATATGATCGAAAAAGTCCCCTTATTTAAGGGTAGCACATACAATATTGGTTTTTAAAAAAAAAAAAATATATATATATATATATTGCATTTTAGTATAACCTTATTAGCTAATACTAAACAGAGGGAGCGTGCCTAGCCATTGTTCCTAAAAAGGACAAGCCAAACATCTTTATAGCATATCACTGGCAGGAACTAAACTTGTGTCAAGAAGGACCCTTCAATAATGCACACATTCCCACGTCATTAAAAGGAAAGGGTTAGAGTCTGCATAACATTTTGGTCCTGTTTGCAGTATATTTGACAAATGGTTTAAGAGTGGCATGTGTATTCATTTTATTGTTGTATGAATTTAAATTCTCCATGCCAAAGATAGCTATAATAATGTGAAACTTTTCTTTATTATTTAATTAAATTAGGTCTTTACTGGTTGATTTTAAAACACTTCAAAATTTTAGATAACTATTTATCAAAGGCCTATATCTAGAGAAACAAGTAGTAGTATTGGAAAATCTTAGTATATTTTAATAAAATTATGTATTTAGTCCCTTTTTTTTGGTACCTTTTACTTACGTTCCTTTTCTTAAAACAAGTCCGTGTTTCTCGTCTTACTTTCCGTCCGGGATATCTGCATATTTAGACTAAAGGGGTAGGGTTGAGGAAGGTAGAATTTAGAATAAGTGTATCTACATTTTCAGGAATAAGGAAGGGGGGCGTATTTAGGAAAAATATCAGTGCACCCATCCAGGATTTGAAATCCTAGCTCGCCATTAACCGGAAAATCAGACAAGACAAGACTAACGCCTTTGTCAGCGTGGCTATCAGTACAGTTTACTATTAAAAATGTGATTATTTTGTCAAGTTTGAAATGTAAAAAAAAAATATATATATATGAATGATATTGTTTTTCTATTTTATATTTAGCTGTGGGTAGCTAATTACAAGATTCTGGTGATACCATACGTTTAATATTTGAATGTAGAGAGTAGAAAGTGGTATTGTTAGTGGTAGTGGTGTGCGAAGCTTCAAAATATTGATGTTGAAATCAAATCTTCTTCGCTTTGACTTCGATACCCACAATAACCTTCGCCTCTTCGAAATATTTTGAAGGAAGAAGAAAACTTCGATGTATTAGGAACAGAATCGAAATACCTCATTAATTATGACACCTTTAAGCGTATATTCACTTTTAGAACAGCTATTGAGACTGTTTTTTGTACATCGACTAGTGATTAAATGATATATCTTGCGTAAGTATAGATCAATACAGATATGTCAACATAAACACTTCTTTTTATCTACTGTATTAAAAATATATATTCACTACGTTTATCCCGAAAGTTTGCTGTGTTACCTTGAAGGATTACACTATGACACTATCTTATAAGCTGTGCCATAGTGGAATAAACTAAGGTAAGCTTGCTACCTTACAGAGCAAAAAAAACACGTAGGCCTACTTATGGAATTGGATTATTTAAAAATTAAAAGTACTCATATGAGGCAGCAACAAAAACCCTACTTCCTTCAATTAGACTTTGCTTCACATGTTTCAAGTATCAATTTGACTTCACTTCGAATTTAAAACGTGACCTTCACACACATCACACATAGATTATGTTAAGAAAGCCATATAAATAATGTCTTAAAAAGTTTAAATAAAAAGCAAGAAAAATATTTGTCTGTTGAGTTAAAATATTATTCTACTATTTTTAAAACTTGTATGGTATTTTTTTAACCTAATTTGATTTTTTAAATTTTATATATATTCAAATTAAATTTTAAAAATCTTTCCCTCCAAGGGCCTACCAATAAAAGCTGTATGCAATAAGAAATTAATAACGCCATAATTTATTAAAATTTAAGTATAATTGCAAAACATATTTATTTGCTTCCATAATTCAACATATATTATTGCTTAATATGATCTATGTCAGGTATCGTTTATGTAAAATACGCTTGAAACTCATAAATGTTTAAGCTGAAATGAATACATAGTTTACTAAGTAAAAGATTTTTACTGAAGTAGATTTTCAAGAGATACATGCCAAAATGTACCAGTCCAAATGTATATTTGTTTCTGTTTTCCAATTCAAACTATATTTATTATAAAAATATAATATATATTAAATTTTATTTTAAACTCTGTGTGTTTATCTGATACTGTACAGTACACACGTCACCTATTACTATTTTATAATATGTGGCATTAATAAGGTATTATATAGTAACTAATTTTTTTTAAAGATTATGACATAATTGAACATTAGCATTTTTGCCAGCAGGAATAAAAAATACACAAAAATGAGATTTAAATGAGCAAACTCTTTTGTAGCGAAGTTTTTATTTTTTATTTGATAATACAAACAAACACTTGTTAGTTTGATATGTCATAGTTTGTTACTAAACTCAAGTTTGAGTATTTTATTTATATAAAATTCTTATTCTTATAGTTTTTATTTTACAAAATTATATCTTCAGCTGTTGATGTTAAAATGAAATGTTTATACAATTTGTAAAATTAAAATCGTTGACTTTCTAATGTTATCACTTTTGATAGATTGACAAAAATTCATATTGAAAATGTTTGTTATAAAGAAAATATTTGAAAGTTGTTACATGGAAAATTAGGTTATGAAAATCGGCGGATGTTAAACTAGCACACACATTGTATTACTGGTTTAAAGTTACTTGTTATTATTAAAACAGTTTAGGTAATTTCAAAAGATAAACAATTAGTTTAAATCGAATAATACAATAAAGCCTGTAGGGTCACATAATGTATTTTATTTTTCCATACACTTTTTCAAAACTTGATTTTTGATTACTTTCACGGCGATATAATTATAATAATGTTATTATTGTCCGTTACCATTTTTAATTTACCCTGTTTATCCATCTATGTATTTCTGGACTATTTTGTTAGTTATTATTAAGAACGATACATTTGCATCAAAGGAAAACTGCACTCACGGGGAAAAACAAACAGTAAAGAGTAATCTATTTTAAGAGCATTACAAAAAATAATAAAATATATATACATAATAGTTTTTATAATTTCAAGTTTAATTTTTAAATCAAATAAGTCCCCATTTTTACAGTTGAAATGTTTTATACACGCAAACAATCGGACTAAACCATTGACAAACGATCGAATAGCGTTACATAGTGAAATTTTCTAACCTCCGGAATAGTAGTCCGGCCAGGGCTAATTTCGTTACCATACAAACTGCTACCATAACTGTTGATTCTTCTGTTCCTGAGACTAGGAGTATTTTCCCAACTGGACCAGTAGTTATTCCTCTTGCTGGGGTTGTCCAAGCCACTGGTGTAACTACCTGTTGGCGTTTTATGAGACAAGTCTAAGCTGGGATAGTCAGTCCTCTTGTAAATAGGGTTGTCCAACCCACTGGTGTAACTACCTGTCGGCGTTTTATGAGATAAGTCTAAGCTGGGATAGTCAGTCCTCTTGTAAATAGGGTTGTCCAACCCACTGGTGTAACTACTTGTTGGTGTTTTCCGAGACAAGTCTAGGCAGGGATAGTCAGTCCTCTTGTAAATAGGGTTGTCTAGCCCGCTGGTGTAACTACTCTTTGGCGTTTTTCGAGACAAGTCCAAACGACGATAGCTACTTCTCTTGCCGTCAGGGCTATCTAATTCACTGGTGTGTTTGCCTATTGGTGTTTTTCGAGACAAGTCAAAACTTCGATTGTCACTTCTATTATAGATAGGGCTGTTTCGTCCACGAGTGTAACTACCTATTGGCGTTTTCTGGGACATGTCGAAACTGCAATAGCTACTCCTCTTGCCATTAGGACTGCCTAATTCACTGTCGTAACTACTTATTGGTGTTTTTCTAGACAAATCAAAGCTTAGATTGTCACTTCTCTGGTATATAGGGCTGTCTCGCCCACTGATGTAACTACCTATTGGTGTTTTTCGAGACAAGTCAAAACTTCGATTGTCACTTCTATTGTAGATAGGGCTGTTTCGTCCACGGGTGTAACTACCTATTGGCGTGTTCTGAGACAAGTCGAAGCTGCGATAGCTACTCCTCTTACTGTCAGGACTATCTAAATCACTGGCGTAACTACCTATTGGGGGGTTTTGAGACAAGTCAACGCTGCGACGCTTGTACATACTGCTGGCCTGAGTGCTGTTGGAGGCGTCACTATGTCGACGGTTGTCTGGTGGAAGGTCTTCCATGCTACCAGACCCAGGAGTTATTGTTCCATTCATCGTCGTGGTGTAAGGTTCCTCTTCTACTGGACAGCAGTACATAGAGAAACGGTGAGTAGAGGGACGTGGAAGTCTCAAAGCTGAGAAAACGTGAAGAGGTTCAAAGTGACGAAGTCCTTTTTCATCAAGCACACTGTAAGGAATCTGCCCAGTTAGAACAGCTCTAGAAGCTTCCCGAGGCACTACTGCTTGAAGGCCTTGTTTGAGAATAAGAAGAGTCTCCATACGACGACCCGTTTTAGTAAATAGGTACTCTTCCATAGCAAGAATGTTTTCAGAATGGAAAAGGACATTGGGGATATCAGCAGAGGATTGTAAAGGAAGGGGCTCTTCGGGAACCACCATGAGCGCAGCACTTTCCCTGACTAGTTCTCTAAGTCTAGGATCAGAACGAGCCAATTCAGGATCACTTTGAAGTTGTCCCAAAGCAAGAGTAAGATTTGGTCGTTCTTCCGCAAGTTGTCGCATCACGGTCAGACGACGTAGGATATCCATGGTCATTTGATCTTGAGATAGTGCTTGTCTTGATTCCGGGTCTGAGATAACTGCCAAGAGCCCGGAGGCTGTTTCTGACATTCCTAATGCACGGGCAAGACCTATTGATTGTAATAAAAGAACTCGAAGCTCTTGATCCATTTCAGGTTCAACTAGCATTTGCATAAGACGTCTTTCACTGGTTTCTCGCACTGCAGCCACAATAGCTCTTTGCAGTGCCGTCATTGCTCCCCGCTCAGTTTTCAGATTTCCCACTGTTTCTGAAACCTTCTTAAGTACTCTTCCCACAAGTTCAGGGTGGCCACGAGTCATGTGTTTGAAAGCCGCCCCCATTGGGTCCTCCTTCCCTGACAAATCTTGATTGTCCTGAAGAACTTGAGTGAGCTTCTCGACAATTATATCCTCGCTATCCTCGTGAAGAACATCTTTTAGTATATTTACTTTGTACGACCTTGAAATTTCACTTATAACCTTATCACAAATAGTACACATATTGTCTGGTGCTAGAAAAAAACTGTGTAGAGAGTCTACTAAAGCTTCAACTGCATGGTTTTCAAGAGAAGGTTGAAGTTCGTGGACATCCTTAAGTACACTTTCAAATACAGCTCCAATTACACACATGACACTTTCTTCGCTGCATGTTTTCTGTTGAGATGCTGCTACAACAACAGCATTAATGACTGCTTCTGCCAGACCACGAAGCGTATTCTCACTTTCAGGTACACTAGATATTCTCATTGTAAAAGAATTTGTTATTTTTTGTTTCACATGTTCTATGACTTCATTACCTAGACGGGCTACTGTCGCCATGACTTCTCCCATCTTAAGAGACGATGTTACGTTAAGTCCAAGTTTTTCTGTCAGTTCTTTAGCTACTTCCATCGCTGGTTGTGTCAAAGTGGTATTGACATTGACTCCAGGAAGGTCCGCAGGGACTTGTCGACCAACTGACATTCCAGCTTCAGATAGTTGTCGTAGCATACGCGAATCAATAGTCATTTCACCCCTACTTGTGAAACACGGCACAGTTCTGGAACGAGGCTGTAGTAATTTTAGCTCTTCCGGAGTTACTTCGAAGCCTTGTACTGAAAACTCGAAACCACCTTGAGGAGTATCCTGAAGGTCAGGTGCAACAAAGTGCAGCCCTTCCTGTGTTTGAACTACTTGCCCAGGGACGAAGGTGACGTGATCGCCTGTTTCAATAACGCGGCCCGGTACAAATCTAGGACCATCAGCTGTATCGACTACTTGACCAGGGACAAAACGTGATCCCTCGTCTTCGGTGGATATAACTTGACCAGGTATAAAAGTGGGACCAGCTTTAGTTTCAACAATCTGTCCAGGGACAAATCGAGGTCCTTCCTCTGCGTCTATAGTTTGGCCTGGTACAAACTTTGGTCCTGTCCTAGTAACAACAACTTGACCAGGGACAAATTTTGGGCCATCTTGGGTTTCAACCACCTGTCCAGGTACAAATTGTTCACCCTTTTCAGTCATCACAACTTGTCCTGGAACAAAGCTTCCATCTTCAGCGATTATACCAGGTACAAAATTAATCTCTCCTTCTTCACCATGAATCAACTCTCCGGGCACAACTTTACCAACCGGTAAACCAGTGGCGTTACCTGGGAAAAACTGGACTCCATGTGAAGTCTGCAGCATATGACCAAATACAGATTTCTTCTTCTTTTGAGGAGTGGTAACAACGTTCACTGACGTTGGATCAATGGGAAGTACGTCTGGGAAATCTCCGGGGACAATCACATCCTGTAGGTGTTTAGCAACTGCAAACTTCAGCACTGTTAACTTGTCTTCATAAAATTCAGTTTTCCCTGGTACGAACATAGTTCCTATGGCAGTTTTCAAAATTTGCCCTTCGAGAAATTGTGGACCCTGAGGAGTTTGCACTGTTTTTCCAGGCACAAACCTAGAATGTCCTGTTTCATCCTCAATAACTACACCAGGTACAAACTGTGGAGGCTCCCCTACATTCCCCCGGACTGTTTGTCCAGGGATAAACTGAGGACTCTCTTCAATCATCAGTGTTTGCCCAGGAACAAACTTGGCTTGACCGTCATCAGTTTTGACGCTCTGTCCAGGGATAAACTCCCAATCAGTCTCCATATGAATGCTTTGTCCAGGAATAAATACAGCTTCACCATGGGGAGTAGCTATAGTTTGACCAGGAACAAATTCAGGGCCCTTTGTTGTCATCACTGTCTGACCCGGTACAAACCTAGGCGTTATTCCTTCCTGAGCCACAACTTGACCAGCTATAAACTTAGGCCCATCAGGAGTAAACACCGTCTGACCAGCTACAAACTTAGAACCTTCTGGTGTGTGCATTGTCTGTCCCGCAACAAACCTTTCTCCTTCTCTAGTAGAAAGTGTTTGACCGGCGATAAATACTGGAATCCTCTGGCCATCATCTTCCTCAACAATTATTTGTTGGCCGGGAATAAGAACGGGGCCTTCAGGAGTACGAACTGTGAAACCTGGTATGAAAACAGGTCCACTAGGCGTTTGCAAAGTTTGACCTGGAACAAATACGAATCCCTGAGGTGTCTCTACCGACTGTCCAGGCACAAAACGTTGTGCAGCTGCGATATCAAGTGCTAATCCTTCAACTTTTGGCCCATCTTTTGCACCTACTTTTGTTTTGACGCCTTTATCTAAGTTGGCCACGATCTCTGCAATTTCTTCAATTCCAGGCAAACTTTCCATTATATTTCCATTTGTCTCTTCTTCAAACACTTGTTTTACAAACACAGTCTTTAACAAAGCTTCCTCACTCAAGCTTTTTATGGCCTTTTGAACTTCTATATTAGGTTCTGCTATTAATGGTTTGAACGGGGCAACAGCCGGTACAGGTTCAAATCCTCCAATTTCCGAAGATGTACCAAGCGAATGTTCTTGAACAATTCCTGGTAGAGATAAGCCCAGGTCCACCGTTTCAGGCTGTACTATAATTGGAGAAGGTATTGTTGCTGTGACAGGTACACCACTACATGTAGCTGATTCTTTTTGTAAGGTATTCCAATCCCTGCAGTCAATGAGAGGCTTTATGAGATCCCTCCAATCACCAGTTGTCACGTATAAACTAGTTTCAGTACGATTGTGATCAGGATTGAAACATTTCCAATCTCTTAATTCATCTCCTTCATTCTTATCTACAACATTGTTAGTTACATTAGATTCTGGTTTATTATTTTCATTATTTTCTAACAAAGTTTTGCTGCTTATTTTGACTTCGACAACTTTCAATTTCTTTTTTTCAAGTATCTCCGAAACCTTTTGTTCTTCTATGTCAGCAATTCTTTCTTTCTCTTCAAATATTTTCTTCATGGAACTTAGACCTTCTGTTCTCTTTTTCTTTCTCTTTCTGTTTGCTTTCTCATCCTTTTCTATTTCCTTAAGGACCGCTTCACTGGGACCTTCACCTTCCCACAATTTTACTTCCCCTATAACAACGTCCTGGACATCAATAGTGACGTTACGACCTTGTCGAAGCTTCAAAAGCATCGTGTCACAATCCTTGGCTAGCATGACGTCCTTGACATCCCCGTCCCTAACAGCCGCCTCCAGTTGCGCTGAAAGTACCAAATTGCACCGTTGCTCTTCTACGGTGTAAACGAATCGCTCTGCTGGAGTTTCAACGCAATTTTTGCCAGCGAGGATCTCTATGAGAGTTTTTTGTTGTTCGGACGTAGAATCAAGTACAGGGAAAACGTAACGGTATTCAGACAATAACACGTGACGACGCCTGCTTCCGGAGGTAACATCTTCACTCTCAGATTCTGGCTCGTTGTGGTGATCCTGTCGGTCATGTGATTTAATAGTGGTTTGACACTTGGTTGACTTTATTTTTGTGGATTTTACAAGTATCACAGGTGTATAATGATGGCTGGGGAGGCCGTAGGATTTCCCAGTAATACGGCAGAAGCGTTTGGCGTCCGCTGGGGAAATTGGGGGAAGGAGAGGAAAATAGTTTGGCTTAGGAAGACCGCGGCTGCGACCTGTGATACGACAAAATGACATATTTGAGCTTTGTGATAACTTGACAGAAAAACGCTCAACTCTTCATGGTATTCTTGAAAATAGATAGCTTACAAGTCACAAAATATATTAATTTTATATTCTGATTTTCTTAAAACTTTTATACAAAATGAGCCATTAGTACTTTGGCACAAGCGAAAGTTGTTTAGCTCCACGTTTTTTAAACAGAACCGAAATAGTTCTCGATCAATATATTCACTTTTTTTAAATCTTCTATAAGAGTTACACAAATACTGATGTCGTAAAATATTATCTTTAATATATTTGTAAACTTTACGGAGAACATGTTTAATGACGATACTCAAATCAACCAATAAAATTCGAAACAAAAATAGATATTTAAAAAAAAATTGTTTCGGTACCACCTAAATTAAATTGGCCAGTATGTATTAAATAAAATACAAACACAACTAAAATTCACACACACAAAATTAATCACAAGTCTTCATTCCTGATATTGGTAATCAACTCCCGAACGCAGTTTTCATTGGTCTTAACACGTAGAACTGAGATCAGACCCTTTTCTTCCACCCAGAAATCCTTTTTTTTTATATGTCAATTTTATAAAACAAAAAACGATCACAGCTGTGATGCCAAAGTGAATGACTTGAATCAAATCACAAGGCGGAATGATTCTTCGTTTAACAAAAAATATTTTATTTTGTTGTTTAAGTTTGACATCACAAAAAGCAGTAATCCAAGGAGAGTCTTTCAAATGATGCAACTTGGACATAAGACATCGGGAAAAAAAAACCACTGAACGTAAAATAAAATAATGCTTATATTGTTCGGTTAAAACGTTTGGTATAATTTTTTTTAAGGATAGCTCTCGTACCCTTTACAGTTTATAACACTATTTCGGATTATGGACGTTGTAATTAGAAGAAATACGCGGGAGAAACGGAACACAAGGCGAAAGAAAGAATGAGCGGGCGGGTAAGGCACGTGAGCGGTTCGTTGTCTTGTCGTTTTTCGTCACATGTTGAGCGGGCTAGCGCGCGTATACTATTTGGTGTTTCGAGTATGGACTCTGCCCGGGCACTGGCGAACCTGTCGACCCGTCCCTTGGGCCCGGTGGCGGCGGCGTTGGGGTCTTCGGGATGTCATAAGACACGAGCCCTACCGAGTGGGAGCGACAATGATCGAGCTACAGGCGTACAATCTTGACGGTACATTTAAAATGGATCTCTACATTTCTTTTTTTAAACATATACTCTGCAATTTTTACTATTATTATAATTAATACTGATTCGCCAGGCACAAAAAATAAATTTATGAGTACTTACTTAAGAATATAAACTCGATTGAATACCGGAGAAACCAATACAGAATAGGAGCAGGGAAGGTACACTTAAAATCAAATTATTCAAAATTAATCGGAGATAAGATGAACTTCGAAAACAAGTGCTCACAGGAGATAATTTATTTTAAGCAACGATTGAGAATTACGTTATTATTATTATTATTATTATTAGCAGCAGCAGTAGTAGTAGTAGTAGTAGTAGTAGTAGTAGTAGTAGTAGTAGTAATATGGCAGGTAGTTTGGATTGAGAGGATGACTTAGAATAAATTGACCCGCATTAACGTGTAGGCGGGTTAGAAAATCGACAGTGATAAATAAAATAGCCTCCAGTGCTCCCGACAGAGATTCGAATCTCAACATCCCTGTCACTGGCAATATAATTTAATGCAAGCTTGACTATGTTATTTTTTATCCTATCCCCTCGCTATCGTAGATGCACTTCTCATATTAACAGCCTTTCTCATCCCCCATCACTTAGATTAAGTCATCGTGCTATCTTTTTTTGTGGCCGCACGGTCTAAGGTGTCACTCTCGCAATAAGCTGAACTGCCAGTGACAGGGAGATTGGGGTTCAGATCCCGGTTGGGTGTACTAAGGGTGGTTTTCCTAAATGGTTTCCCTCCCCGAAAGTGCGCATACACTTCATATAAATTCCCCTAACTTATTAACTTATTTAGTACATAATATGCCTATAGAATGAACGGATAGTAAGACGCAGTTCTAAAAAAAACTATTGTACTAAATAATTGAAATTGTGCTAAGTTTATCAATTTGTATTTGACTAGAATATGAGAAATCTAATTGTAAGAAAATAAAACGCAATGTAACCTTCTAAGGATCAAACTACAGTTTCCCGAATCGGGGACAAGCGCTAATGCGTGCAGTGATCTTGGTTGACTCAAGATGGCCTAATTATCTGTTAAATAAATTCGAGGAGTAAAAGTCACCTTTATTTATATTTATTGGTTGTAAAAGGCGGTCTAAAGCGCGGTTCTGCCAATCTTCACCACTTAACAACAATCAAGCCGTTAGTTGGGAAACTGCGGCTCAAAACACAAATATAGTTGTTTGTTCACCTTGGTGCTGGCTGGCTAATAACGACTTGTTCTCTTTGGTTTGTAATGTTCTTCATCTATTCAAACCATACGCATAAATGATGATTACTTTAATAATGTAGGGATGAGGAAGGAAGTATTTTAGAGATAATCTAACCCCATTTGCGTGGGAAAAGAATGGGAAAACATTTAGAAAAAGCCACACTCAATAGGCCCTACCAGGATTCGAACCCCGTTTTCCACGTCCTCAGAAGGTCAGTCCAACGAGAGTGAAGCTTTAGACCATTCGGCCACTGAAGTGGGTTTTTGTTTAGTCGAAGGACAAACACATTCATCAGACCTCTAAGAATGTTATTGTTTGTTAGGACTATCCACAAACAAAAACAAAAAATAGGATGGGCAAGGTGTATTTGAGGGAGATTTACCATTACTCATCCAAAGAAAGGTTTAGGAAAAAACCACATGTGAAAATCAACCGGAAATTGAACCAACACCCCGGATAAAAGATAATTATGGTGATAGAAAACTCTGGGACTGATTAATCTTTGGCAGCCTCTAGCCTTAAGTTCAACATTTAATAAAAGAAATCAATTTTACAAATATATATTTTAGTTTTGTTTAGCACCACGTCTTAATAGCCGTTCGGGTTGTACGCCAATGTATTAATTACAATAATGTGTTAGGGATTAAGAAGGTTTAATTTAAAGTAAGTGCACCCACATTTGTATGGAGTGAGAGTGGAAAAGTTCCGTGCATCCGACCGGGATCGAACCCTGATCTCCCCATCTTCTACAGTATAATCTAACAAGAAAGTAGCGCGTTAGACCATGCGGCCACCAAAACTAATTTGAATTGTAATAATTCATGCCAGGATATATCTTTGGACTGAAACGACTAAGCTTAAAAACACGCCCGGGTAAGCACACGGTCTAAATGTTAGGCTCATCTAGCTTAGTTTTCCGGTCACAGAGAAGTCAAGGTTTGAGTCCAGGTTGAGTGTAATGAGAGTGTTTTGTTTATTATAGTAGTTTACAACTCTATCCGTATCAGTGAGCACGAGTCTGATTTTACAGTGACGAGGAATTCTGAGTTCGAATCCTGGCCGGGTGTAGTGATGGTGGTTTTTCACCCCTAAATGTTCTCCTACTCTCCCTTTTCCTCATCCTTACCCTATTAGTGTATTTAAATGCGTATGGACCGGTCTGGTAGTAAGACGCCATGCAAAAAACACCCAGCTCTTTCTCTGTGCTATTTTAATTTGTCCCTTCTTTATTTCTCTATTAACTAGAAAAAATAATCTTAGCACCGAGTCTTAATAACCGTTCGTGATATACGCTGATAGTAAAATTGTAATAATAGTAAACATATGAGCTCAACTGTTTCTATCAACTCGAGCGTGCTACCAGATGATGGCTGCCGGGTAAAAACAAGAGCCAAGAGCTCTTTAGTCTCAAGACTGTTGTGCCACATCAAAGCGACCCAACATCGCACTATTTGAAGAGAGGTCTTTTCTAGAGTGCACGTTAGACAGGCGTGCGTGTCGATCCAAGGAACAAAACCGTCATCTTCCGCGGGTAGAATAAAACTTCCTGTGTCTGTGACATAGTGGAAGGGGTGGGGAGGAGGGGGACTGACTAAAGCTATGGCTAAACGGAGCCGACCCGCACCGCACCGCATTTTCTAAACATTTTTATATTCTTTATAGACTGAGTTCTATGTATTACAAAATAAGTTTGTATTTTTATTTTTGCTTGCATAGGTTTTCACCTATTTTCATCAAATTAAGTTATCTATTCATTACGAAGAATAAAGTTTTAAGTTAGCTAATAGTTAATAAGAAGAATGTTTGTTGTTTAATAAGTTGTTGTATATAATATTGTTTATCTTATACGTAATGTTGAAAACAATGTCTACAGCGTCACCCGTGCAACGGCTGTGAAAGCAATGCCTAAGTTTTACAAGTACTGATACCGTGACTGCCAATCACTGCTCTTTTAACATCAAAGTCTCTGTGATCACCGATATCGTAAATTCACTGTTTCGTCCATCTCTACAGTGCTTTCTCGACAACTCGTCCGCGCCGGTGCGGTGCGCTCCGTGTAGCAACTTGTATTTAAAAACATGGATAGTATTCCATCGGAAAAAAGCTGTGCGGTGCGGTTACGTGTAGTTGGTCCTTTACAGGCCTCGGAGACCCGTGCGTTACGTAACATTACTTATCAGATAGTAACGCTGCATGATCATGTATTTAAGTTTAATTTTATTTATTCTCGAGTTCGGTTAAGTTTTTTTTTTTATATTTCCTTGCATTTTCAGTTGATATTTTTACTTTCTCGCATCTTAAAAGTAGAGAAGTATTGCGATCGTCAAAAAAATCGAACTCGAGATTTTGAGGAATCTCGACGTTTCATGACCCCCCGAATCCGAAAAAGTTGTTTTTGAATTTCCGTCTGTCTGTCTCTCCAACTAGAGCCTAAACTATTTTAGCGATCGGGCTAAAAGCTTGGTATCTAGGGTTTTTATAGGGGTGCCCTGGGGGATTTTTGGAGTTAGATATCTGACCCTAAAATTAAGGGTAAAAAGAGAAAAATCCGATTTTCTCAAAATAGGCTCTAACAATTTAGATTCAATTTCATTTCTAAACATTTATAAATATTCCAAACAAAATGGCTACTCTTAATATTTCGACAAAATGTCTTTAAGGGCTCCGGTCTGATGCATAAATTCTCATTTTGTATTATATCTCCGAAACTATTTGAGAAATGAAATTTCCTTGAAAATTACTTTTAGGGTACTTTACAGAAGCTGAAATTTACGCATCTCCGCAACTATTTGAGCTACTAAATAACTTATCATTGCAAAATTGTAGTACTATTAAAAATAAAGAACTTTTATATGGAATATAATTTTATAAATCCAACAGTTTCTGAGATATTGGCTAATATATTAATACAATTTTGTGAGCTTTTGTTGTAAAGAGGTACTACTTAAGTTTCAACGCAATAATTCTCCAATACCATAAAGTAATTAAATATAAGTAAGTCTCTCAAAAAGTTTATGTTATTTTTCCTTAAACCTCTTAGGAAAAATGTGTGTACAACAATGATCTATCTCCTTCATTTTAGACTCAATAGTCAATATTTACATTAGTATTGGTCAAAACTTATAAATGAGGAATTTAATAGCAATTCGATGACATGAAGATTTGCAACACCTAATAAAATGTCGTAAATTTTAACCGGAAGTCTAAATTTTAATACGAAGTGTTGACCCTTGTGGACACAATATTGATCTTTTTTATATAGGTCCAAACATACTATTGAGGACACTCAAAAAATGTTTTACATAAGGATAGTGCAATTTATTCTTGGGTTTGCTAGTGTATATTATTTTGATTCACATATTTTACGAGTTTTGAGTAAATATTTCCATTTTTAAACAATATAGCGAGAAAGTACGTGCGGAGTTCCGGACCATTTATTTATTATTGTTATCTGTCATAAATTTACATTTTAAAACTTTATTGCTGATTTTGTCAAAGTAAATGTATGGACTTTTTCTTGGCGAGAGCCAATTTTGTCTGGAGTAATGCACAGTGGTAGTTCGGAATGTAGTAACGAAACTAAAGTATATCTACTTTATTTATTTCTAGTATCGGAAGAAAAGCGTAAAGCATCGAAAGCCCACAAGAGGGAGAGACCTCCCATCAAAAGCGCACAGTAAAACAAATGAATAATGTGCTAACATCGCAAATTTATATTGTAAACAACCCTCTTATTCTTTATAATAATTACAAACATGAATTAAATAGCCATGCCATTATATTTATTAGTTACTGTTATAGCCACATCTAAATATATTCTTTAAGTTGAAAAATGACACCTGGACACGAGAATCGAACCCGGGATCTTTGACTTAGTGCGACAATATTCTTACCACTGAGCTATCCAGGAGTCGTCCCATGTCCAGGGTAATTCTTCATTTATATTTCAAGGCAGAGTCTGTTATGGACGTGAGGAAATCGACAGCTATATAATTATGAGTGATCAATTAAAAGATCACGAGCTACCAGATAACGCAACCATCTTAGACTCGCGAGGGCTTTATACTGCTAATAGTATAATGACAATTAGTGTACGAATACGTATATAATGATGGATGGGAAAATAAAAATGTCCATGTTGTTTATAATGTTAATCAATGTGTAGTTACAAAGTTTATTCAAAATAGTTTGAGTGGATTTTGAGAAAATCAATTTTTTTCAGTTTTTGTTCTTCATTTTGCCCTTAAATTTAGGATTAAATATATAATTATAAACTTTATTGGAGGAACCTGATGAAATCCCTGGGTACCAAGTTTTAGCCCAATCAGTAAAATGGCTTAGACTCTAGTCCGAAATACAGACAGATGGATGGCATTGCGAAAAACACTTTTTCTGTTTCAGGGGGTCTGAAACGTTAACCTTTATCAAAATCTTGAGTTAGATTTTTTTCGGCGATCATAATACTTCTTTCTCCGAGGTTTCAAGAGATAATAAAAAAGGAACATTATTGCTAACCAAAGACCATATCAATCAAATAAATTTCTTCGAACTCAATTTTAAAAATATTTTTGTATCTCGGAAACATTGGTTTTATGGAAATATAGTTCAAAAAACGTTATTTATATTTAATAACCCTACAACTTTGCTACAATAAGTGTTTTATTCTTCTTCCCTCTCCTAATCCAATAATTTGCGCGTGTACCATTCTAAAATTTAAGATGTTCAGAATGCTATGTTATACCTGCTTGCAACCAAATATCAGTAAAGAGAACACGGTGAAGTATATATTTATACTAGTTTTGTACCCCCCCCCCTTCTACCATTTATCAAAGCCCACTTATAAATTTAAAATTTTAATATTTGTTTTGTTATCTGGGGCGTCCTTATAAATGCTTACCAACTATGAATTGTATACCACACTTAGAAGTAGTTTTATTTTATCTATATCAATACCCTCCCCCTCCCTTCACCTACTACACAGTGTCCCATTTAAAATTTAAAATTGTCAGTTTCTAATGGTATTTGAAGTGGTACACTTGACTACCTTATAAATTTCAGTTTTATACCCATTGATAAGTATTTGATTTTATTAGTTTGGGAAAATTTAAACCCCTTCCCCTCCCCAATTTTAGGACCTATTTGGTTATCTGAAATTGTTCTTTTACCTGCCTGCCAAAGTGTCAGTTTTTACCACACCTAAAAGCTTCTTTTCTTCTGTTTATAACCCCCACACCCCTCCTCCATACTATCCTATTTACTAAGTCACAGTGTAAAAAATAAAGCTTTCAGATATAAATGAATATTTTGAGTGATCTCTTTAACTGCCAGCAAAATGTAAATTTGCTTCAACACTGAAAAGTAGTTACTTATATTTGTTTTAGACATTTTTTCTCTTAGAAATGTAATGTTTCAATATTTGTTTGGATATCTGCATTTGTCTCTCTACTTGTCTACAAAATTTTAATTTTCTACCTCGGCTAAAAAATTTGTTTATTTTTATAATTATAACCCCCATCCCCATTTCTTGGATCCACATTTTGAAATTTGCCATTTTTGTATTATTCTACATGGTTAAATGGGACAATCCCTCTACCATTCTGCCAAGCTTTCCAGCTCATCTATCCAATTTTATTTGACAATAANCTCCCCTTGGGTATTGAATTAGGCAAAACCTCATCTTATCGGATGCACATGACCTGAAAGGAACCTTCTTGAAGAACTTCAAGATTCCAGCTCCAGGGTTTCGGGAGATACGGTGATGGTCAGTGAGTCAACGTTTTCGTGTGTGTATGTGTATATACAGTAGCCCCATGACTTATTTGGTGTTGACTGACCGCTGACGGCTTTGAAAAGTTACCAGACCAAATTATTTATCCCTACGCCGAACCATATTATCTGCAAAAACATGTGTTTAGCAGCTGTCAGTCAGCACCAAAGAAACCATGGGGGCTACTGTAGGTATTATAATTGAAATTTTCAAACTCAGTGTAATCATCTCAACACATGATTTGTAAAAATAACTTAACCTGATATGTTTACAAAATGCCGAACTCAGTGGTCCCTGGATAAAGTGTTCAGCTCAGGACCAGATATTCGTGGGTTCAAACCCAACCGGGGTTGAAGGATTTTTATTTTGTGATAAAAAAAACCGTAGCACATCTTCCTTCGGAAGGGAAGTAAATCCAGTCCCATGTTGTTTGTGGCATGTAAAAGAACCCTGGAAGGTATGTGAAAATATCTTTCCTGACAAAATTGGTAAACCCTTAGCTCTCGCTCATGGAAATTCTCCTCTTCTGATATAATAATAAGTCGGTTCAGAAAGTTCACGTTAAATACCATGAATAAATAAAATAAATAAAAATTACTAAATATTGAATAGAACATGACTTTGAACAAGAGCGTCCGCTCGCCCCCTTTAGGAAGTCGGTTCACAAAATGGTTTAGTGAAATGTAAGCAGTTACTTATTGCATAAATAGATGAGTTTATTCGGAGTTCACTAGAAATGTGAATCTAAGCCCTTGTAAAACAATTTACATTTTTTTACTCGAACTGTCAGATTGCTTTAAGTGGCTATTAAAACCTAATCCATCTATGAACGTGACATGAAAAAAGCCTGAAATCTGTACCTATGGCCTGGCGAGCAGAGGTATCAGGCCCCTCTTGTCTGGTTTGTTGAGAGTGGAGAGGTTAGAGTTAAAATCCCAGAAGAATATGCTGAGTCTTTTTTTCTTAAATGGTTTTTCACTTTCTCTCTACGGAAATACTGTATGATTCCTTATCTCTCCCGTAGGCTATTATTGTAAATATGTGGATAGCCCGGATGGGTTGTAAGATACGGTGGGTAGATAAAAACATATTTATTTGATGATGATACACAATCTTAATAAAAAAAAGAATGTAAATATATTCCAGGAGATGAAAAGGTAGCAACATAACCAACACGATTAGGTGTATGCGAACTGTTAGATTTTGTTCCGGGGCAGAAATTTGTTCACTAGATAGGTGACTATTACTCCCCATCGCGTGATTTTTCATTTTCTCTCCAACCAAACTATGGTACTATATTGTTTATCCTATTTCCTTAGGTTAAGGCAGTGGTTTCCAACCGTTTGCGGGGTTTGCCCCAATTTTTATCTTTGAGATCATCCCGACAACTTGATAACCTAGAAGCATCTATATACTAGTTTCTACCAGTGCGTGTGAATTCTGTCCTAAATTTTCAGCGAACGTGTGAATCAAGCATTATCATTAATAACATTGGTCGTGGTTAAAATCTCGGTCGGCTGTACTGAGGGTGATTTTTCACAAAATGATTTCCCACGCAAATGCGGGAACACTTCCTTTAGATTGAACCTTCCCCCATACTTAAATCATTAGCGTAATTAGTACATATTCGTACAGTATAACCTGAACAGGTAGTAAGACGCGATGCTAAAAAAGCCTTGGTGCTAAACGTACACATAAAAAAGTTTATAATGGTCTAGTGTCACGTTCGCAAAAGACAAGGTAGATGAGGGTTCGAATCCCGGTTTGATGTACTGAGGGTTGTTTTAACTAAGAGATTTTTCACTATCCCTCCACGGAAATACGGATAAATTTTCTCTAAAGTCAACTAATTAGTTCATATGGCTATAACCAGAGTGGGTAGTGAGACAAGGTGACAAAATAATTAAAGTTTTAATAACTTAAGGGGGCCGTCTCGGTAAGCTAGAAATTATCGCGTAGAATTTCAGATAGAACGCATATTTAACGCTACGATATGTTATTTCAAAATATTGTTCACGCCCAAATAAAGTCATAATATTCCAAAAGGGCTCTTTTTCCTTAGAAACCCTATAATTGAGTGACAATGTGACAATAGCTCATTTTCAACGAATTTTTAATCATATTTGCACAGCTATAAGGCTAGGTTTGATGAAAAAGAGCGAAACAAATATATAAAAAAGTGTTCTTTGCCTTACACTCACTTAAGCGCCCGAAAAAATATATACCAATGAGTATTAAATCCACTCTTATCCAATCACTTATCCTCCCACTTTTCGACTATTGTGATGTAGTTTATAATGACCTTACAGCTGACCTTGCGGCAAGACTACATAGACTCCAGAACACATGTGTTAGATTTATATTCGACCTCCGGTCACGTGATAATATTTCCCCATTCTATAAGAAGTTAACTTGGCTAAGACTTAAAGAAAGACGAACTCTACACTCGATGACAATCATAAAGAAACTATTGACTTCCAACTCCCCACAATACCTTTCCTCACGTATTCGCTCACTCAACCCTAGTAATAATTTTAACACTCGATCACAAGAAAACTCAATTTTATTCATTCCTCTTCATAATTCCAATCATTACTCAAATTCTTTCACTGTTTCAGCTTCTCGTTCATGGAATACTCTAACCAACGATGTAAAGAAATTATAATTGAATGGTTTCAAGCGAAAAGTCACAGATAAGCTGCGTGTGGAAGCTCATTCGTGAGATTGAGAGGGGTGAGACGTAATCACACCTATACCTNGACGTAATCACACCTTTGTGTGTGTGTGTGTGTGTGTGTGTGTGTGTGTGTGTGTGTGCGAGCGTGGTACGTAATCCTTGTGTATTTTAGCTCTAGTTTAAAAAAAATACTTTTTGTGTGTTTTTATATATATTATTTTTTTAAACTTCAGTTTAATTGTATTGGTTAAGTGTAAGAAAAGGCAAAAAGGCAGTAGCCTTAACTTCACCATTAAAGTCAATTATTATTATTATTATTCGGCTTTTATCTATTTAAAAGAAAAGGCATATTTTTATAGCCTCACAACAGAAATGTTAATATATTTGAGAACTAGCAGCAAGATTTCCTTGAAAAAAAGTTTCAAAGTTTTCTTTCCCCTATTTCTTATCGACATGACAAAGGGTAGTTGTAGGTAAAGGGTGAAATGTAGTATAAGTATAGACAGAATAAAGATGTGGTTCCAGAAAACGACACAAACCATTGTATTTAAAGCCGTTTGGCCTGACAGCGATTAAAACTTTCTCGCTGCTACCGATGCGGCCACCTGAAACCACTGATAGTTAGAACTGCCACTTGATTATATTACTAATAAAGTCTTTAGTGGGTTAAAGCTAAGTCCAACACCTCCACTGAGGGTTAAAAGGTGTCGATTGGGCTCGACGCCAGTGCCTCGAGATTACTGAGTTTGCCACGGTGTCGGGTCGTGACGCAGTGAAGTGATCATATATTACTATCCCACAGTTAATAAAGAGCCAACCAGTGGAGTGGCCAGACCGTACATCAACTGCGGTCGTCTTCTATTGACGCAACACGGCGGACAGCCTGAGACACAGAATGTGAGAGTTGGTTTGAATTCGGTGAATTATTTCCAGACAGGTCAAGGAAGGAAGAAAGGAATGTTTTAATCTCAGACTTGAGGGAATTATAAATGGTTAAAACTTAATATGTAATTTACAAAAACTACAGGATACACTTTAATTTAGGTAGCACAGTGTGACAAATAGTATACGACAGTTAAAAAAAAGTACTAGAGCTACATTTATATAATTAATACACTAACTCACGTGATCTGCTGTTGTCATTTTTAATTATATAGTATCAATTTTTATTTATAAAATAATATTAAAACTATAGTAAAACTGTTTGATATATGACAGCCAAAAATGTTTGTATTTCCTCAAAGAACCCTCTTTTTGTGTTCTTAATGCAGCCTAATAGACGGTTCTGTTAGATTCTTGTGCTTGAAATTACCACTGACGACTATTTTTTTTATTGGTAGTAATGTATTTACAGTAATATGCGATCAAAGGAAACGCGTATTTTTACAGTTTTTATAGGAAAAACACCTTTTTTTTCAAAATAAATAAAATATTAATCGAGTAGATGCGTTTAGTTTACTTGTCTACACATAATAATCCCAGCAGTTCTTGGCTATATTATGAACATTATGACAACTAAACAGGACTATATATCACCACTTAAAATGTTTATGTTTAAATTCCACTATGTTCATGACATATATTCAAGTATTGTTGAGTTTACTTTAAGAAGAAAATTAAACGATATATATATATATATATATATATATATATATATATATATATATATATATATATAATTTGTTTTTGTTTT
>CABFOW010000388.1:119152-155925 GCA_902141385.1 Timema californicum
CCCCCCCCCCCCCCGCCACCCGTTTACGGCCTTGGACGTATACATATAACCCGCTGCGACTCTGCCGGTGGTAAAGTAAGATACTAAAAGGGATGTATTTATAGTCTAGTCTCGGGAGTCAACCAATCTCCTAGTATGTGAATAACAAGCAGTTCGGGTCGAAAGGGGGATTAGCTTACGTCCGAGTATCAACTATACATAGGGCTCTTATTAGATCTGAACTGCTTGTTATTTACATAATGGGGGATTGGTCGACTCTCTCTAGCTCATCTACGTTTATTTGGCGCATTCAACCTATCTTTATTATTATTATTAGCACCGCGTCTTACTACCCGTTCGGGTTGTACGCACTTACGCTAATGTGTAGTGGTAGGGTGATTGTGAGATGAAATGGAGCACCTACAGTTTAACGTGGAATCAGAACCACGGTGGAGGCCTGGCATTCCTCACATTCACAAGATGTCTTGTCAGAGGTGAAGGAAGGGTTTGGTAATCAGATAAATCTGTGCCGGAACCG
The DNA here is from genome assembly GCA_902141385.1 of Timema californicum. Lineage (NCBI taxonomy): Eukaryota > Metazoa > Arthropoda > Insecta > Phasmatodea > Timematidae > Timema > Timema californicum. Next base: position 119,670 of record CABFOW010000388.1, read on the forward strand.
AGGATTGAACCCCGGACCCCCAACACAGAAGTCCGACACCTTACCCCTAGACCACCAGGTCACCAACCTATCTTTATTAATAAAATGAAGAGTCTGTGTGTGTGTTTGTGTGTGTGTCATGAGTATTGCGCGATATCTACCCCACGCAGAAGTCTGAAATTTAAAATTGAGTAGCCTCTGTGTACGAACATGTGCACCTCAAAGAAGGAATTTTGCAATTTCGATTAATTTTATCCATTTTATCCTTTTTACTTGATTGAATTTACTTTTCATCCTTTTGTACCCTTTTTTCACTTTTTACACTTTTATAAACTCACTACCCTTAAATATTTCTCCCGGTCTTAGAGGGATACTTAATGTAAAAAGTTGTAAGAAGGGCGAAAAGGTTACAAAAAATCTAATCTGTTTTTGAATAAAAGAGTAAGCGAAAAGTATTTACATGACGTCATATCAGGTTAGTTAAGTGGACAAGTACTATAGCTACCTCGAATGAAGATAGTCGCCAAGTGGATCAGTGGGCCAACGGGCACCTGTCTTATTACCCCTCTAGGTGGCCAAGGTAACGCGCGGTGGTCTGTGACGAGACGCCTTTCTGTCAAGGTCGACGCTATTTATTCCGACGTGGGCGCCACGCAATTATCGACTTCGCCGAATGACTGCTGTAGTTTTAGTTTGTTAACATATTTAAATAATAGATATAGATTATTATCTAATATATACATATAGCCTATAGTTTCAATAATTATTCACTAATTTTTAAAACGATCGCGTTAATGTAAGTGAATTGGAAATTAATGGTTCAAAATAATGTATAGGAAATGGAACAGAGAGAGTGAATCTTAATTAAATGTATCGTGATTCAACTGTAGAGAGGTTATAAAATCAGAGGACTATTAGGAAGCATTACGAAGAATAAAACCGGATTTAAATCCAAAGTCTCTCATTAAGTGTTTTTTTAGAACTGCCTCTTACTACCCTTTCGGATTATACACCTGTGTACTATTATATTAATAGTGTTAGGGATTAATAAGATTTCATTTAGAGGAAGTATATACCCATTTGCATGGAGGGAGAGTGAAAAACAATTTAAGAAACCACACCTTCAGCACAACCGACCGGGATCAAACCTTGATCTACGCGTCATAGGTAGTATAGTCTATTGCAAGAGTGACGCCTTAGACCATGCGGCCACTGAAGTGTGCCATTGGCCTGTTGTAGTTATCTAAAGCATAACGGTTTTGACCACTGCTGAGGTCGACAAGGCTGTTATTATTCTATTTAGGGCCGGTCTTATTTATGGCTCCTGGATAAATATTAATTTGGTAGATAAGGGCGTCTTACGACTGACAGATAGAATTTATCTGCCAGATAAAATGTATTTATCCATCACATTTTTATCGGGAGGTTTAAGTACCCGATAACTTTTATATGAAAGTTAAAATGGTTGTTGCCATAGTGACGCGTTGTTTTTAATGAGGTTCCGCCTATCAGAGCTTCTACGCCCACGTGTCATCATCTGTTTCCTCACACTCGTTTATCCGCCATTATTGAACAAATATTGAGCGTTCTTGCCACTAGTCAGGTTGTAGCGGTAGCTGCAGGGCTTATACGCATGCGCGCACCAGTAAAAACAGTACCAACCTTGCGTTTTCTGCATAAAAATATATTTATCCTACAGATAGCAATCAGGCAGATAAATTCAATTCATGAAGACGCGTAAAACATTAAAGTGGCTGATAACTTTTATCTGGTAGATAACTTTAACCTCCCAATAGCAATATCTAGCCAGTAGTTATAAGACCAGCCCCTAGTGTTTTTATTTAGACTGGATCATCTCTGGGATGTAGTTTCCATTGTTGGGGCGTCGTCATTCAGACAATGGCTTTGGTTTAAGCGCCAGTATCAAAATTTAATACTATATTTTTCTACCCAGTCTTATTACATCATTCTGGGCCACACGCATATTAATTTAGGCAATGGAGCAAAAATTGGGAAGGTAGAATTTAACGGAAGTGCACCCGTATTTGAGTGGAAGGTTAGTGTTAAATAGTACGCAGCCGGGATTTGACCCCCCAACCTTCCCATCACCATAAAATCAGAATAGTTAAGCCTGACATTTGATTCGAGTGCCCATCAATACGGGTTAAGTTCAGTTGTTGTTTTTTTCTTGCAAAACGCGTCTTACTACCTGTTCAGCCTATCCTCATATTTGCACCATTAGTATAGGGATAAACAAGGTAGAGTTTTGAGGAAATGTACCCACGCATTTGCGAAATCATTTGTGGAAAAAATGTCCTCAGTAAATCCGACCGAATCTCTTAACCCCAATACTCCTGTCATCGGCGTTCTTTTCCATTGAGACAGTGATGATTTAGAGTTTAGACCATGCAGCCAGGGATGCGGGTGAATTCAATCTTCAAGAGGTACAAAAAGAAATTGAGCATTAGTGATAGATCACAATGATTTGAAGTCCCAAACCTACCCGTTCACTCCGTCTACTCCATTCACCCTGAAAGGTAGCAAAACTTACTTTTCTTGGTTCTACTATGGTGTAACTTATAAAACAGGAAAATAATGTAGTCCACCAAAGTAGATCTGCTTTAGTACAATTTTCATCTAGGAAGGGCCTTTCAGTGAATTCAAATAAATATATCATATTTGTGGCCAAAATTAATTTCATTTTACTAGTTTATAAGTGTTATTTTATATAGATTTTTTTTAAAGTAATAACTACGGATCACATGTATTGACGTATGAATAAGCGAAAGAAAACCTATAGCCTGATTTTGTTGGAAGAACAATTTGATAAAATTCAAACACATTTATTACGGCTACCATTGATAGCATTTTACTCTATTATTGGTTTTATTCTATAGTTATTGATAATATAAATTAAAAGTGACTTGCAGATAACATGACTCGATGTATGAATATATTAAAATTGTTTTAGTAACTTTAGTAACTAACTTTTACTGTTCTTCCTACCAAAATCATACTAAAGTACCTATTCTAGACGACAAAAAAAAAATCTTATGAAAATTGGATTGTATCTGTTAGAGTAAGCTGCTTGTCCAGAAAGAGTATTTAAATTATCATCCAGATGAAATAGTGAGTCCTACCTCGTCCAGTATCTCCTGTATTTCCACGCCGCCGAACTCCTCCGACTGCTGTCGGAAGAACGTGGTGATATGATGTTCCTCCGATGAAGTCATCACGCTGCGTCGACCAAGCATCGTACCTAGTTCCTCACTGAAAGCTGCAGACAAAAACGTCACTTATTGATTTTTATTCCGGGTCGTTTAACGTGCACTTTTTAATCCGACTGATTATATCAGCACACGACTTACTAACTAGCTTAATTCTTTAACAAACTCATTACGCCATCCCCCGACCGTTAATTCATAGCTTTAAAAGAGGAAACTCCAATTTCAGCAATGATGATTATTTTCAACCTTGCCATGAATCTAAACCGGAACCCTTAGATAATTAGGGAGGTGCTACCAAATGAGCTGACGTATAGAACAGCATACACGTAGGAATTACACTCCAAAGTACATAGAACCCTTATGCATTACAATATATTATGGGGACCGCCTCGGTACGCGAGAAATTGACGCACAGACTTTCAGTTCCAAAGCAATATTTGTAAACATCAATATATATAGTACATTAAAACAGGAATCACATAAAATAATATCTATAGTAGACACCAGCCTCGAAGAGCTCTCGAATGTTTAATTATATTCTGAAAATTGAAAAATGACACCTGGACACGGGAATCAAACCCGGGACCTTTGGCTTATTACGCCAATGCCAATGGTCCCGGGTTCGATTCCCATATTCAAGTGTCATTTTTCAACTTTCAGAATATAATATCTAGATGGAGTAATCCTCACTAAAAAAACATAAATAATAGCTTTGGCTATTTGATTCAAGAAAATATTACCTAAAATCTAAACTGAAAAAATACAAAAAAATACATATAAAATATAAATCTATACAACGATGGGATCATGATAATAATTTATATAAACTTACTGAGTACTGTATGTGAGGAACAAAAATAAATGACATGTAATCAAAATCTGAGGCCTGGTTATATGAAACTAAAGATTTGATACAAAGGAATTTAAAATATTTTATATTTTAGTAAGTAATTTTTAGTTAGATTTTACAACTTTAATCAGACGCCAATAATTAATAATATTAATAACATTATTATTATTATTTTAATTTCCTTTATTATAGTGCTGGCCAACAGTCGTAATACCTATAATAGGCCAGCACTGAAAGTATACAAGTACCTTACAAATACATATATTTACACGAGAAAATAAAATAAACAAAATTGGCTAAATAATGTTATATATTGTGAATAGTTACGAAAAAAAAGTAATTAAAAATGATAAGAATAAAAAAGAGCAATAATAACAAATGACTAAAGAATTGCTGCAAGCAGTAACAATATGCAACAAATAAATCATAATATTGTAAATCTAAATATTATAGGCAGAACCTCTACATAATAAATTATAGATATGGTATTTCCTTAAATAACTCTCATAGTTTATCTTTTCTCTTACGATAAAAGTCGAATTTGACAAATCTAGAATTGGCACTATGGATACAACGACCTATAGGGGCTCACCTTAAACTTTGAGAAAAAATAATTTTGGATTACGAGAAGCCTGAGAAGGGATATGAACACCTACGTGATCAAGCGCAAATTTGCAAGAAATTTTGCTATTGAAGATATTAAAAACAAAAAGGGCATCACAATAAAGTCTACGCAAGAAGAGAGTTTGGAGCCATAAGAGGTTTCGAATTCTGTCATAATAATAATAATTAATCCGATTACTAAAGAATGTATCATAACACGCAGCGACAAATTTTCTTTGAACGTTTTCCAACCTAATAGAGTCAGTTAAGGTAATGGAATTCCAAGCAATACTAGCATAGTCTAACTTATATCTAATCATGGCGTAGTACAGACATAAAAAACTGTCAACTATCTTAAATGATGAAGTAATAAATTTAATAAGTCCAAGTAATTTCAATGAATGAGAAATTACATGGTCAACATGATTGTGGAAAAAAAGTTTGTTATCCAGGAGAGCACCAAGATAATCAATATAAAGGATGCGAACTGTTTTCATTGCCCAATTTATAAGTAAAAAAAGAAAGGATTAGTTTTCCTAGTAAAAGATATAGATTTGGTCTTAGATTTATTAATAGACATTCCATTTTCCAAAGAAAACTGTAAACCAATTTACATATGAGTGAGAAAGGCCAAAATTACCAAGTTTATAGCGAATTTTGACACAAGTCAAATGCCTTACTTTAGTAAAAATAAATAGCATGGACAGAGACTTTAGGGGCAACACGCCCAAGAAATTCTACTAAATTAGTGACAGTAGATTTATTTTTATAAAGCCATGTTGATTATATGAAAGTTTATTTTTAAGATGGTGGAAAGTATTCTCATGTATGATTTCTCGAATACTCTGGAGAAAGTGTTTAAGAGAGAAATTGGTCTGTAATTACATTTGTTTTTATCCCTTTTTTTTATAAATAGGTATGACAACAGATTGTTTTCATGTAAGAGGAAAAGTTTCATTTGACAGGCTAATGTTAAAGATATAGGCTGACAAAGGGCTGAAAATGCTGGCACAGCCTTTAACAATAAAACTTGGAATTCCATCTGTCCCGGCACATCTAGAAAAACTCTATTTTTGTATAGCATTAGCAACATTCAAGGGTTTAATGTGGCATGGATAAAAGGGCGCACTAGTTTCAATAACGGGGCAGGGTAAGACAGGAAAGACTGAATTATAAACGGAATGATAGTAGATCCGAAATTTATTAGCAATTAATAAAAGTTCCGCTATAATTTTAGCATTAATTTCTAAGTTAGACGAGGAAACTTTATTTATACGATTATTTTTAACGAATTTCCAAAATTCTTTGGGCTTGCATTTAATACTATTTTCTACTGAGATCATCCAATTGGCTCTGTCTATAGTCAAAGTAGTTTAAACTAATTTACGAAAGTGAGAAAAATGTGAATAGAATACACCTTTACTTGTTAGTTTAAACTTTTTGAAAAAAATGTTTTTTTTTCCTAATATGGTATTTAAGAGTAGAAGAAAACCTATTTGGATGAATTAAGAATAGTAATTTGAGGAATATGCGTTTTCATTTTCCTTTGGACTAAATTGATAGAATTATCTACAGCCAAATTAACATCCGTAGTAGAATAAACACTAGGCCAATCAGCAGTGGCCAGGTTATTGTAAAGATTAAGGTAATCACCACGTGCATAATAATAATAATAATAAACTTCAGCTATGATTGCGGTGCTTTTTTGAATATAATTATGTAACCCAACCATCTCTGGCAGCAAGCCGAAGTCGTTTTATTTATTACGATGCATAAATTATTATTATTAGCACCGCGTCTTACTACCCGTTCGGGATATACGCACTTACGCTAATGTGTAATTATAGGGTGATTGTGAGATGAAATGAAGGACCTACAGTTTAACGTGGAATCCAAACCACGGTACGATTCATAAAGAAAGCTTCTTTAAACTTGAACTAATAAATATAAAAAAAATTACCAAGACAGAGATTCAAACCTCTAATAATTAGAACGACCCTGCTTACATTAAGATACGTTATATATATTAAAAATAATAGAATGAACTATTGTATTTAAACTCTTACCTTCTTTCCGTCTAGTGGACATGGAAAAACTACTGTAGGACATGATTGCCTCCCTGACAGCTCCTGAAACAAAACAAAAAATTATGTGTAAGCGTTCAGAATAATGCTCCCGATTTGTAAAACCTTTATTTACTTTGTAATATTAAACGGGAATTGCAGCAAGTTACCGAGGTGTCATCCCATTATCATTAACAGATAATATTACTGGCAAACCAGCACGATTTGGTAAGGACTTGGGAAAAGGATATAAACACAATCTATTAAAATTATAGTAGCTAATTAGACATTACTTCACCCCCACTCGGGTGAGGGTTTAGATCCCTGACTATCGAGAGGATTTCGGGAGGAGACGTGAGGCCAAGATGATGAGAGGAAGAATACAGGGTTGTGGGCTATTGAATGGTCGAAACAAGAGACCATGGTTCGAGTCCGGTTGGGCCTGCCTCAAGCTCGTGAAAGCGACAGCTCACGCCTGTGATATGTTATGCTAAGAGTGGTTCAGCTGCGTAGAACTAGCTGGTAGACCTATTTATTTATAGGCCCTACTCTAAAAATGTCAACTAATGGCCGGTCTTACAATTATAGAGTTACCGATACTTCCGATAATGTTATTCTAGATATTATGAAAGGTTGAGTAGTAAAAATTGAATCTTGATGCTAAAATTTATTTAAAAGAGCTTACAATTATTGTTATGGCTTTGTACAAACATTTTATGGTCGATTTTAAATCGTGTTTTATATTTTTGTATAGACGATATTTTGGATCACTTCTAAGTAGAGATAAAACGAGTATTTCGATTCTATAATTTCCCTAAAACCTACTGGAGACTAGGACATTTAGTAGGTCTAGTAGGACCCTCGTGGCTCACTCTACTCTACTCTCACACGAAGTATAACTTCCATCTTTCACTTCAATAAACACCGTAAAACCAAACGTCCGTATCAAACTTCTGAAAGTCTTTCCCTCCTTAGTTCCACAATCCGTTATAGATTAGTGTAACATTAATTGCTACTTCCTAGTAATCGTTAGTAGCAACAGTTTACAAGGCCTTATCCAGTCAATACATTCAGGGGGGTTTGGTGTGCACATCCCCCAATTTCTGGAAGCTTGAAAAAATTCTAAATGGTAAACAGTTCTGGACGCTCTCTAAAGTGTTTTTTTTTTTTTGTCATGGTAAAATAGCCCCTAGCTGCCCAAGGCTTGGAAAATGTCTAAATATAAAATATTTTTTGAAGCTCTGTGAAGAATTTTATGGTAAAATAACCCCCAAAATGCCAAAGGCTAGGAAAATTTCTAAATATTTAACACCTCTAGAAGCTCTCTAAAGTACTTTTTATGGTAACACAGCACCCTAATTTGTATTTGTATTTTAATGTTGATATTGTTTGAACCACAAATAAAGCCCTATACATTTTGTTCATAAAATTTTGCGGGGGGTTTGAACCCCCCCCCCCCCAAATAAACCTGGCTACGTCCTTGACATTTTATTATTATTCCTCCTTTGCCGCCCGCCCCGGCGCTTCCAGACGTTTCTGTGAAGCAGTGAAAATGGTAAGGGGATAAACTCAGCCTCGTGATGACAAATGCGTAGCTACTTGAATAAATAAGTAGTGGCTCCGGTCTAGAAAACGGATATTAATGTCCGGAGGGTTTGACACTCTCTTCCGCAAAAGTTGGTAATATATTCTCCAACAGACGGCGACCGCTCGTTCATTATGGCTTGATTGTGGGCTGACGTCATTTGAGGGTTTTTTTTGCTGAGCATCTTACTACCCTTCAGGTATATCTGCTAGTTGAAGAGAGACATGAAAGGTAAAATTTAGAGGAAATATACCTGCATTTGTGTGGATAAGAGTGGGAAACCGTAAAGAATAAAACATATCACTACACCCATCCAGGATTCAAACCTCAAACCTCCCGCTATTGATCAAACCAAAGACGAGACTGACTTATTTGTGCGCGCGACACCCGGCGCGGGTCTACCTCATTTAGTACCGCTATACAATTTTGCATGCACTACTAGACCACTAAATGAAATAATTTTATTTCGTGCGAGTGTTTGAAATGAGAAAACATACTGAGTTTACGGTGATTAAAAAAAAATCTGTAAAAGACTTTCTCAAAATGATTTGTATTTTTCATCATGTTTATTAAAGAGATTATAATTAAGTGTCCTTTCTTTAAAGTCGACAGTCCTTTTATACATTCGTTGTATTTGTTTACTACTCTTTGACAACACACCATCAACCATATTCTTTCTAAACGTTTAGCTACCAAAATATTTAGTTCCTCAAGTTGTCAAATAATGATCATGATGATATGATGTTAGTATAGAGAGGATTTTAGTTCTGACACCTTAATCCACACACAGTTGCGGTAAAATTATATTAAATCATTATCATTAGAATAATTAACTTCCAAAATTTGAATAAAACAAATATTAAGCAATACTGGCCCTTTAGTTTGATACCAAATTTTCATTGTAAATGACTTACCTGTTAACTATAAAGTTTATTAGATCTACTTTCATGTATTTATACGTCAGGTCATGTTATCTGCAACTGACACTTTTAATAGACACCGTTACCTATTATATATATCACTAATAAAACAGTAAAATGTGTCAAATGTTGGCCGCTAAAAATATGTTTGTATTTTCTGTGAGTACCTTTATATTAAAATTGGACTGTACATACATGTTCGTAATCTATAAATGGTATTAATGACACATACAAGTGAACAAACTGATAATAAACAAAGTTTTGCTCCTGTCCATACACAGCTAGGTGATAAATGGATGTGTAAAGGAAATAAAGGATGAGAGGAGCTCTCTTGGCTTTCACCCAGCTACCACACTATCACGACAAATAAAACAACAAACTATTTCGATTAAGTCTTATATTTGTACGATCAAGCTGGCTCTACTTCTTGTTAGGAAATACTTCTCCTGTCGTGTCAGAGAGCAATATAAAAGCTGATCTTACTTTCTCTTGAGGGTCTCCGATTCGATACCCAGCTAGAAACACTTTAATGGCAGCGGGAAGAAAGACAGAGATGGGGAAGTTTGGAAGCCAAGTAGTTGTCAAACTATCGATATACTAGTTTTAGGCTTGTCTGCAACAGGTTGATTATAATATCAACCAACATGATAAACTCTAGCCTTAAATTGATAAGCACAGCGTTTCCCAAACTATTTTTTCCCGTAGCCCGGTTATTTTTATAATTGTCCTTCGTGACCCACTAAAAATACTATCCTTTTCTGGCCTATAGATAAAATAAAACAGATTTTAATGTCCATACATTGTTCATATATTATAATAAAGGAGCATTTACTCCTAAAAAATGTAAAGGAATCAAACTAAAACCATAAAATGTATTAATGAGAAGTGTGATGCTGTTTCTTGTTAACTAGAAACTTCAGGTTTGGAGAAAAACATAACTTTACTATTAATGGATCCGGTTCAACTTCCAATCGGTTTTTCTATTTATTTTTTGGGAAAAACCAGTGTTTAAAAGTTTTCTCCACACTTATAGGTCGTGACAAAAGGCATTAGAAAGTTTATCGCTTTTTCTGCTAAAACTGGGTACCCCTGACGACAAGAGAGCCAAAAACCCATCAGTGGAATTCTGTAGAAGATGTCTTTGAGTGCCGTATCACACGACAGTTCAATAGACTCTTTATCTGAATCTGGCAGTTTTGTCTCAGGTTCTACGTTCATTGTAAAAGGGTTCCTTCCTTATCCATGCTTTGTTGCTGTTTATTAGGGGGAAATATTCCTTTAGACTTGTCTCCAGTCCTAGCAGATGTTCCTTGAGAGCAGCTGAAGTCTCATCCGGCATGGAACTCATGTTATACTCTTTTTGTAATTCTGTTAGCTTTGTAATTCCCTGCTTCCACACGACGGGACCACATATTAAGTTGTTTCATTGCAGCTTACACATTCTCTTGCACTTTAAATACAGTTACATTGGCTAACTTGTAATGTCAAATTTAAATTATTCAAAAAATCAAAAATGTCACAAAGGTAGGCTACCTTGATTAACCAACTTACATCATGAAAATTGTCTTTGAATTCAAATATTACATCTTTAGCAGTTGGGGGATTTTGCTCTAAGAACATTTAAACATCTTCCTTCATTTCAATAAGTCTTCTTAAAACATTCCCTCTTGATAGCCATCGCACCTCGCACTGTAAAAGAAGATGTTAATGTTCACTTCCCATTTCTTTGCACAGCGCACAGAATATTATTTAATTCAGTGGACGAGATTTTATAAAGTTTATAAATTGTACACACTCTTTCATAGTTGCAGTTAAAAGCAATGGCAATTTTTTGACGGCCAATACTTATCTGTGAATGCTACAATGCACCCATACACAATCTGCTGCTACGGCTTTGATACTCGGTAAAGGGCAGTACGAGCGCCTGCCATTGCGCATGCTCCATCGCTACTCAGTTCCACACATTTCTTCCATTCAATGTCATTTTTTATTGATGTAATTATCATTCAAATTTCAAATTTCTTCAGCTGTTGTTCTTGTTGTCAGAGGTTTACAAAAGAGAAATTCTTCGTGAGTATTATTGTTAAAACCATATCTCACAAAACACATTAGATAGGCATTTTCCGAGATGACTGTACTTTCATAGACTTGCAAGGGGAAAAAACCTATACTATTTTTTAAGCGACCTACGACAGTTTATTCGATACTATCTGTCATCTCCACAATTCTACGCTTCACTGTGTTATTTGATAGCGCCAGTATATTTACTTGGTTCTCCTGTTTGTAATGATATTGGTTTGGATCACTCTAAAATATGTAAAAAGTCATGGATGAAGGTAATTTTTCTTTAAAGTAACATATGTAGAGTATCCTTTTAGGATTCATCCATGAAGAAACACGCGCTTTTCAGAAATAATGTGAAAAGGATTACACCATTAAAATATATTGCTTACGGTATACAATTTTTCTTGTTTCGCAGTATTTGGCAAAAGACGCCAATTCCCTATACCAATAAGAAGCTAGCCTTCACAACACCTGTCGCCAGGACTCTTTCTATTAGTTAGTTCTTACACTGGTGATGAGGGAACCAAGAGGCAAGGGGTATGTCATATATAAGCCCTTGTGCGTATGTTTAAGGCATCCAAGCAACGCAGTTAGGGACTCGCAAATCTAGCACTGGCTCTCGCAGTCACAGTCTAACACACAATACAATAATTTATTAATTTATTACAAGTGTGCATTTATGTAAAGCAATTAATTGGAGTATGTATAAGTAATTAACAGATGTAATTTGAATAAACCGTGTGTGAATCAACAGCCATCAATAGTTATCTTTCTTTCATTTAATAAATATACCGATTTAATTAGTGCTCGACCACGCAGCAATTAACAGCTAATTAAACGGTATCTATTCTGTATAGTGATGATAGGCGCTTGACCACGGAGCTATAGACAACCGAAATATTATCACAGCAATTTTATATCTGGAAAAAATCCGTACTGTTACATGTTTCTTATCACATATTGGAGATGGTAACATTTTCATTGCTGGAATTATTAATTTTTCGACAATTGTGTGGGGTTAGCCAGTTTCAACAATTAATTTTTATAGTTCATAAAAAGTCATGACAAGGATTTTAGATTGTGCGCCATGAGAAAAATTCGAAGACATCTTTTTGGTAGCTATTAATTTTCTCTTTTTATTTATGAAGAAATCTATTGGCTTATTACTGTATTCCAGATGTTTAAATTCCAAGTGCCACTTCAACTTTGAAGGTTTCATGAACTCGTATGAAAGTGACGCATAACAAATAACACATAATGGTTTGTCATCAGCACCCTTGATGAAACCGAATTTTATGTAATCCTTAGAATACTGTCAGGTCAAGGACTCCTTTTTTGTAAGACTAGTAGACTGCACATCGTGCGTCCGCTTGTTGGTGCCCCTCTCAGAACTCATGCCCGGTTGCACATAACTAGACTGTAGTTTGGTGCCGCACTCAGAACTCGTGCTCAGCTGCACATCACTCGACTGTCTGTTGGTGCAGCACTAAGAACTCGTGCTCAGCTGCACATCACTCGACTGTCTGTTGGTGCAGCACTAAGAACTCGTGCACAGCTGCACATCACTCGACTGTATTTTGGTGCAGCACTAAGAATTCGTGCCCAGCTGCACATCACTCGACTGTCTGTTGGTGCAACACTAAGAACTCGTGCCCAGCTGCACATCACTCGACTGTATTTTGTGCCGCACTCAGAACTTGTGCTCAGCTGCACATCACTCGACTGTCTGTCGGTGCAGCACTCAGAACTCGTGCCCAGCTGCACATCACTCGACTGTATTTTGGTGCAGCACTAAGAACTCGTGCCCAGCTGCACATCCCTCGACTGTATTTTGTGCCGCACTCAGAACTCGTGCTCAGCTGCACATCACTCGACTGTCTGTCGGTGCAGCACTCAGAACTTGTGCCCAGCTGCACATCACTCGACTGTATTTTGGTGCAGCACTAAGAACTCGTGCCCAGCTGCACATCACTCGACTGTATTTATGTACCGCACTCAGAACTTGTACCTGGCTGCACGTCACTCGACTGTCTGTCGGTGCAGCACTCAGAACTCGTGCTCGGCTGCACATCACTCGACTATATTTTGTGCCGCACTCAGAACTCGTGCTCGGCTGCACATCACTCGACTATATTTTGTGCCACACTCAGAACTCGTGCTCGGCTGCACATCACTCGACTGTATTTTGTGCCGCACTCAGAACTTGTACCTGGCTGCACATCACTCGACTGTATTTTGATGCCGCACTCAGAACTCGTGCCCGGCTGCACGTCACTCGTTTGTTTATCGGTGCTAATCGAAGTTATCGTAACCAGCATATTGTTTGTTTGTTGTTCTATTACCCATTTATCCATTGTCAAACTAAACTTAATTAGTAAACAAAACAAGAAAACATGCACTCTTTCTCGACACTTGACTCAAACTAAGCTAAACGAGTGGAGTGGGTGCGGACGGTAAAACAAAAGACAAACGATTCGGCCGGTGCAATGGCACAGAAGCGCGGTCGCATGTCTCTCCCGCCACCACGCAGCCTCACCATTGGTCGGACTTCTTTGCTTCGAACAGTGAGACCGCGAAACGGTACGATGCGGCGCGTGTCGTTCGTCTCGATCAATTGAATGATTTATTCGACATGAAAGGTTGGGCTCTGTTTGTAAAAAAAAAAAGTCAGTTATTACGTAAGAATGGATATAGTGAGAGTGTACTAAACTAATTATATTTTTATTAAGGATGGACAGGCTGAAGAATGAAAAGGTAAGAAAGAGAGAGAGTGAAGGAGGAGCCCCTGAAGGATAGGATAGAGAAGGCGAGATTGAGGTGGTATGGACGTGTGAAGAGGATGTGAAAAGGGAGAATCCCAAGAAGGATGCTTGAAATGGAGGAGGTGGGCAGGAGTCCGAGAGTAAGATCCAGGGACAGGTTTATAAAGGGAGTGCGGAGGAGTGTGGAGAGGAGAGGAGTGGATTGGGACGGCGTGGAGGACTAAAGGTGGTGGGAGGAGAGAATTAAATGAAGAGGTTTTATGTTCAAGACTGACGCGGTCAGTGGCAGGAAACTTTGCATGATGATGATGATGATGAATGAAAAGATAATATAAATTAAAACTCGAAAATCCAGCTCCGTTAGGTTCTGTCACGTTGTCTACAGACTAAAGTGCGCAAAGTTTCAGTTTCTAGGTCACCTAAAGGCTTCTGAAGGGCGTGGAAAGACACACATATATATTAGGAAATCATATGTAAATATAGATAAGTGATCAGAAAAGACGAGGGCTATTGGCACCTGGGACTATATTGGAAGTGAGTTCCAATTCACACTCACGCCGATGGCCGAGCTGTTGTAACACTTGGACTTTGCCCGGTGAAAATAAACAAGTTTTATTACCATTGTAAAGTAATGACATCTCAACACGGCACGAGCTCTTCAAAGTCCACGCTTTTGCCAAACTACCCTTCTTTAAATATAGCCACTTAGAGCGAGAGATCCTAGAAGCTCTGCAACATTGGTTTATTTTGATGTCTTTATTTTATTAAAGTGACCTACAACTCCACAACATGGCGGGTAAAAACTTGGCGCCTCTGCACATTCTAGTTAATAGTTTCGCCACAGAACTTAAATGATCGTTAAAAGGAGCATGTACACAACTTTTACCCGAATAGTAACAGACTTACCTTGACGGATTACACTAGGTGTAGCTTATGAGATAGGGTCATAAAAAGCGTCGTAAATAACTAATGATAAAAATTTATTTGAAAAAAATAACTTGTTTAGTACGTGGAGCAAGACGTTAGTCTAGTTTCGTCTGGTTTGCCTATGGTGGGTAGCTAGTTCTAAAATTCTGGCCGAGAGTACAAGAAATACTTAAATGTTGTTGTGTTTTGTAAGCCATCAACACTATCTTAATAAACAATCTTTTTTTCTAAGATCAACATTATTTGAGATCTTCCTTAACATTTTCATTTTGCAAAGAAATGTGTTGCGTATTTATTAAAGTTCTACTACTACTACTACTAATAATAATATTTAGCACCACGTCTTACTACCCGTTCGGGTTATACGCTTTAAGTACTAATTACTCTAATGGATTAGGAATTGGGAAGGTTTAATTAGAGGAAGTGAGCCCGCATTTGCGTGGAGGGAGAGTGGAAAACCATTTAGTAAAAACCACCCCCAGTTCACCCGACCGAGATTCGAACCTCGATCTCCCCGTCCTCAGCAGTTGGGCTCAACACGACAAGCGCGTTAGCTAACTACGCCACCGAGGCGGGTTTCTACTAATAAATACTGTAACTAAATCCTTAATATAAATACGGTAGAACTCTTTACAATAATAATAATAATAATTTAATAATATGTAGAACAACGTCTTACTACCCGTTCGGGTCATACGCTCAAGTAGTAATTATGCTAATGTGTTGGGAATGGAGAAGGTTGAATATAGAGGACGTGAACCTGCATTTGCGTTGAGGGAGAGTGGAAGACCACCCCCAGTTTACCCGAGTGAGATTCAAACCTTGATCTCCCCGTCCTCGACAGTCTGGCTCAACACGAAACTAGCGCGTTAGCTAACTACGCTACTGAGGCGGGTATAACTCTTTATATGTTTGTTAAAATATTAGGTAACGTTTTCAAAAGTTTTCATTTTAGAACAAAATTTGGTAATCAAGACAATAGAAACGGTTCCCCAACAATAAATTAAAATGTTAAAAATAATTCACAGCTAGTTTGTACACACTTGTTAAGTATTTCCCTAAATAGTTATACTCGCCCGCTTCCTACAAGCCAATGAGAGTTCCTCCATGGATGCAAATGAGGGTTCACTTCTTCTAAATTCTACCTTACTCATCCCTAAACAAAAGAAAATATATTTTTGTCTTGGGTGTTTCCTCATCAGTGGCGTAATCGTAGGTGGGAGAGATAGGCGATACCACCTTAGGGCATCATCTCATCATCAATCAATTAATGGAGGATACTTTAACCCCGGAACCTGATACCATCACATGGTGCGTGTCGAGTTTAATCTAACAATTTGTACAAGTATATAAATGTTATCATGGTTTGCCTGTCACCCGAGTGCATTGAGTTAATTTTTCACATGGGATTTCACTCTACACGTTGATGTGGAGCGCACTTTCCTCTAAAACAACCTTCTGCATCCTAGCACTTCGATTAATCCATTAATACCCATTGTGTTAAATTGTAGCAATAACAAAAACTTAATCTAAGAATTGAATTATTATTATTATTATTATTATTATTATTTGCACCACGTCTTACTACCCGTTCGGGTAATACGTACGTATTTACGCTAATTTTAATGGTAGTGTGATTGTGAGATGAAATGGAGGACCTACAGTATAACGTGGGATCCGAACCACGGTGGAGGCCTGGCATTCCCCACATTCACATTAATACACGTCTTGTCAGAGGTGAAGGAAGGGCTTGGCAATCAGATAAATCTGTGCCGGGACCGAGGATTGAACCCCGGACCCCTAAGAATTGAAGATAAGGACAATAGCTCAGTAGTAGTAAAAAAAATCCACGTTATATGACAAAACGACCGTGAAAATCAAAAGAGTAAAAATTCTGCCAGTGTACCCGGCATAAAATCCAGCCTCCACTTCAACAGTTTTATACCTACCACCCGGCCACTGTTGCGTACAAGCGAAGTAGCCTATTATGATAGTTCAATGGCAACAGAGTTTATATTAGCACCGCGTCTTACTACCCGTTCAGGTTCTACGCCACAACAGAGTAAACTGTGTGTCAGAATTATATTTATTCATCGCTTCATAGTATCGTTAGAGTTGTACATTAACTACGCTAATGGGATAGGGATAAGAAAGGTAACATTTTGGATGAAATTTACCCGCATTTTCGCGAAGGGAGATTGGGAAACTATATAGGAATAAACACACTCGGAACACCAGACCGGGATTCGAGCCCCGATCTCCCCGTCATCGGTAATCCAGTCTAACATGAGAGTGACGCGTCAGACCATGCGGATGTTAAAGTAATTGATTCTAGCTCGAGAGACCGGGACTTAATACCCAACCGAATGCACTATGGATGTTTTTAAAAATATTATTATTAGCACCGCGTCTTACTACCCGTTCGGGTTATACGCACTTACGCTAATGTGTAATGGTAGGGTGATTGTGAGATGAAATGGAGGACCTACAGTTTAACGTGGAATCCGAACCACGGTGGAGGCCTGGCATTCCCCACATTCACAAGATGTCTTGTCAGAGGTGAAGGAAGGGTTTGGTAATCAGATAAATCTGTGCCGGGACCGATGATTGAACCCTGAACGCCAGCATAGAAGTCTGACACCTTACCCCTAGACCACCACGTCACCTTTTAAAAATAAAAAGAACAATATGGAAAGGGGTTGGGGGCCTTAATTCTTTTAGCGGACGAATGATAATTCCATTCCTTAACAATTATCCTTCTTCATACTGTTTCTTTAAATAATATGTAATTAGTCATTAATATTGATACTGAAGAGTATTGATAAAAATAGTATTTGTTGTCCAGATATTAACTTTAAATTACAGCAGCTGTGATCTATCAAAGTTTCCTAAACACGAATATTAAACAGACATCCTGTTGTGTCGGATGCTGCCCGGATCTACTGTGCGGTCAATCTAGCGGAGAAGCCTCTTTTCATTACACGTTTGCACTCCCGTCACAGAGTTTAAGGCGTCCGTTTCGCAATAGATTTAATTGCTAGTGACGGGAAGGTCGAGATTCGTTATCTCAGCCGGGTCAATTTTTGTTACGTCACTGTGGTTTTCCCACCCCCTCTCTAAGATGATGCAAATGTATTTCTTCTAAACTACCCTCCCAATCTTTACCTATTGGAGCAGTGTGGTAAGACTGGCGGCCCGCGAGCCAAATGCGGCCCACACTTACTGAAAATGTGGCCTCACAGTATCCCGGAGGAAAATTAAAGGGAAGCCCTCGGTGGAAGATGTGAAATAGCTAATGATGAAAATATAATATTGTCATGATTTCATCCAATTATACATTTATTTGATTAATAAAAATATGTATAAACAGGTCATTATAACGGTAAGTTGTTTTGTAAAAGTGTGTACGCGTGCATATTTCATTATACATTTTTGTGAAATTAATAACTTATTTTTGATAATAACATTAGAAAGATTCTACAAACCAAAAATACCACTTTATTACAATAATGGTGAAAATAATGGTTTATTAAATTTTGTTTATAGGCCTATATTAAGTTATTATCTTTGGCCCGCGGTTCAAAGTTCAAACTGATAATCAGATTTGGCCCTTGGGATGAAAGCCGTTGGACCACCGTATCGCAGGGGTGAAGAATATGTTCAGAGCTCCAATATTTCCCCAGATCATAACATTTCCATATAAAAAATTCCCTTAAAACCATAGCACTCAAAATAAAACATTGAATATTTGATAGAGGTTGAAGGTAATAAGGATTATTACCTACTAGATAGTTTGGAAAACTAAAATTAAAATATATTTTTAATCGTAGCTATTTTTATAGTATCTACCTTATAAAAAATGTAGTTGTTTCCCAGAAATGGCAACCTTCCCATTTTCTTGTGTGCATTACATATTGTTATTATATGTTCAATGATACCAGTAGGCTTACCTGTACCAACATTTAATTTTGAATCTTGAGAGTAAGAGGCAATGGAGTGTATGGAGTGTAATTCCGGGAGGACTTGGTTTAATTGTTGATTTTCTTAGAATTTTCATTTTTTCGTAGACTCGCCACTATTGCGAAATGTATCTCTATCAGCCACACTAGGGGAAATACTATCGCTATTTACGGCCATGAGTTTTTCCTGATCACATAATTTACGTTTTACAAAACTTGCAATACTCCCTTGATCCTTACTTCTAGGTTTTTCTTGGGGATGTTTTTAGATACGTGATATCCGAGTCTATTATGTCTGCCACGCCATTAACAATAAGCACATTTTACGTCTTGTTTGCTCTTAAAAGTCGACATAATAAACATTTGTTTCACTAAACAATCTAATTTTTTAAATAAATATTTATCTATTGTACGGTGTACAAACCTTAATAGGTCCACTAAATACAACAATTTCATGGCTATACTATTATTACAATACGCATGTCACGAGTTTAAATAAACTTTGCACACATGGACATTATTTCCAACGATATAATCCAGTTTTTATCTTTTCTCCCCTTTTTACCTATAGTTTACCGAATGCGTGCGAGTTCTATGCCCGGAAGTGCTTACATGTTGCTTCGTTTTAGTGTCCGAGAGGGAAATATCCAATTCAATCTAATTTGAACCCAATATAAAAAGGGCGTTATTTTAAATAATCCATAAACTTTAATTAGTAATCTGTTTTATTTATTTTAATTCAAATACGAATTTTGTTTTCTTATCAATATTTGCTCTATTTGGTTGCCAAAGCTGCATATACATTTTACCTAAGTGACAAGTGAAGTTTGTAAATATCTTACAAGACTAAAATATGTGTTTTGATTTTTGTAGTCTGACAAGTAAAATATAAACAAATTATGCTTAAAGAAACGTTTTTTTTTTTCAAAATTAATTTAGAGATGAGCCACTCGAATCTTCAAATCCTCGAATCCACCGAATCCTGACAAGTATTCAAGATTCGAGGATTCTGTGTTTTACAGGATTCGATGATCGAATCTTTCACCTCATAAACAGAGTATAATATTTTGAATTCAAAAATTACTTAGTTAGGCCTACTTTAAAAGCACAACTCAATCCGTAATATTTATTTTGTTGGAGAAAAGAGATAAACATGAATAAAAAAATTCTTTAAAAAATAAAAATAATTGTTAGGTGTGGAAAATCTTACGTGCCTAAGTACCCTACCCTCCAAACTGTATGTAAAACTTGGACTCGACTTTTTCAGCGCATGCTCACTTCTAAACTTTCACCTCACAAATAATCTTGTAAATATTTTAATGACCATATTAAAACTCTTCAAAAACTGAAAATTAAAACTAGAATTACAAATAAATTCGAAATAAATAAAACAAATTACAGCTTTTAGTTTAACACAAATAAGAACACATTACACGCGATTTAAGTCAGCCACCATGACGTATAATATGTTTACTCGCCCGAGTGATGATTAAAATAAAGATACTGTTAATTCTTACTACTCAACTGGTTTTAATTATGTACAACTATGCAAAGAACCCCAATTTATTGCATAAGATCCTTAAGTTAGACATTTTGTTGGGTTTCATGAAAAATAAATACTGTCAACAGTCAGACAGCGATAAAACTGTTTATATATCCCTATCAGCTTACGTATCGTATATCGATTGTTTGCTTAAAATCGATTCAGGTAATCTGATCGCTTAGTAAGCGCTCTCGAGTTTTAAGAATCAATTAACGACTTGCTAATCCATTATTTGTTTTAAATAGATTTTAACTAAGAATTTATTATTTTTTAAATATGTTATTGAAGTAATTGTAGAAATATTCAAACGTAGTCCTGCCTTATAAAATGGGAATGAACATATTGTAGTCGAAAATTTATTCGTGTTTTAAATAGAATGTATTCTCAGAAATCGATATATCGCAAGAATCGAATATATTTGTTTTCTACGTGAAAATAGATAATGGATATATTATAATAAAATAATAAAACATACTTAGGTATTATTGAGTTCACAATTTCCAATGTATGTTTAATTGTTAAGCATGTTGTTTTAGTCTTTATTAAAAATATCCGTTTGTATTTTTATTTTTGCTATCCTAATGCAATAAAATATACTTTAATGATGATTAAAGTTGATCAAAGAATAACTAAGCGTAATCTGTTTATTTCACGTTTTCTATAAACTTAACTCATTCTAACAAAACTTTTAAAAATAACTAAAAGACACTCAAATTTTGATTGATTTGGTTTCTAAACAATAATATGAGTCTAAATTATTTAATTTGGCTGGATTTTAACTTGTATTTTGCGAGGGGTGGCTGGGGTTGATTAAAATTGAAAGCATGATTGAAATAAATCTTAATTCACAGTTTAGGCCTATATTGTGTAATGTAGGTATATTTGTAAATAATTAAAATTTATAACTATTTGCTAGGATTTGGATTCGAGATTAGAAAATAAAATGTAGATTCGGATTCGAGAAATAGTGGATTCGACCCATCTTTAAAAATAATACACGTCTTTCCTTAATTAACTGCTAAGTTTTAAAAAAAACCTAGTACGACTAGTTAGAATAGTTTTAATTAATTAACTAATCCTAAAATAATTAACTCTTTTAGGGTACATGAAATAAGTGTTTACGAATGATGGGGTGCACAACCGTGAAAACCAGTGCTCTACTAGATGGGCCGCACAGTATCAAAGGCTCAAAATGAATCATGTCAAGTGATTAATAGTCCCGGGAGAAAAAAAAAGCACTGAAGTAAAGAATCTAAGCGCCCTACTTTCAAGACGGCTTCGGAGCCCATCCTCAATACAGATGGTTCCACAATCTCAGATCTAAGAGTTAGGTATTTAAGAGCCCATCTCAACACATGGGTAACATCTAACTTAAATAAGTAATGCAGATCAAATTGAGCTTCACATCATGGTGCGGTTTTCTGTATTTCACTATAAAAAAATCAGCAGAGTTGATATCAGTGAAACTGTTTTATATTATTTTTTTAAATATAATGAAATTATAAAATAATTATTTTTAAATTAACTTCAATTCCGATTCTGTCTAATGAAGAATGTGGGAAAACACATTTCAATAAGTTTTCTGTAGTCGGTTTTAATCAAGCCACATATTTTCCACTACCGGCTTGTTAGGATTGTCGTAGCTACATATGCCTTACAAGCTATTTAGTACTAGGACAGCCACAACATCCAGTCCCCGGCCTTCAATTTATCATTGTAAAAGAATAATCTTATATTTAATTAATAATATTTTTTTCTGCCATGCTGGGAGTCGTACCCGGGACCCTCAGCTCAATGAACGGACACGCACCAACTAAACTATGATGTTGGACAGTTTTACGTTAGTTTAGCTATTATCTTAATTCAATTTAATAAAGCACAAAAATAAAAAGGTTTATTTCACAGTATCTTACTACCTTGGTTTACATACAAAGGAATTAATTACGGCCTAACTTGTGTCATTCTTTTCTATTTTAACTATTCTAGACTAAAAAAGTCTTATAACTCTCAAATAGATAAACACATATATGAAACTCGTTTATTTGGTAAAATTAGTTTTTTAAAACCAAATCTTTAAACTTTTGTATTCTACAGTTTTGTTAGTAGTCTTACGAGATTTTTCTTCGAACAAAAGTTTTAGAGGTTTTAAAGGCGTATCAGTTTAATGTTTTAAATTTGTACATACGGGAACAACAACGGCTAAAAATAGCCTTAAGCCTGGAGTATTCCCGCGTCAGCCACTATCAGCCGCGCCGCAGCCAGACAGACTTTAATTAAAGTTAAAATATGTATCACCAAAGGCAAAGACCTTTACAATTTCAAAAATATAATTAAACTTCACTCTGCCTTTCATAATATTTATTTAATAAAAAAATAAAAAATAACAATAGTAACCAATGTATATTTAATAAGTACTTTTTTATTTATCAATTATTATCTGAATACGTAAAATTAGTTAAAACACGACTCATTCCCGCCTATGTGGAAGTTATATTTTTAATAATATTATTTGTACTCATTAACTATTGTGATGAGTTTAATAGATGATGCATGAAATAAATTGTAATGCATTGTTTTTTTAACAAATCAAAATTATTTTATTTTGTATTTGACTTATGAAGAGTATTAAATAATGCAAATGATAAAAAATCACAAATATTAAGAAAACAGTGTTTTAAAATGAAATGTACTGTATTGACAAGCAAACATTTACGTACCTTAGTAGTAGTAGCAGTAATAACAAACAACCCGATTTAGTGTTAGTGGTATTTTATGTGAAATGTGAAGCTATATTGGGAAGTGGTTAAAAATTGAATTGTTGATACTAGAAGGTAAGGGGAGGCAGGGGTTAAGGTATGACTTGCTAACTTGTCGCGGAGTGATTGTTTTGTTGTATGTAGGCCTGTTGTCCCTTTTTCGTTTGGTTACGAATCAAAACATTAGTAAAAGTTCGAACTATAGTGATATTAGATACATTAAGGTCGCATGCTATTGTTAGGACGATGATTGGGGAAGGGCAATAGCATTGCGATTGGGGTTATAGGTTTAGTGGTAGCTCAAGGGCGTTACCATCGTAATTGCTATCAGTATTTTTTGCACCCCGACTTAAAAATCCCAGGAACGGTAAACAAATGTGCTGGTCGACCCAATCATAATTATACTAACGATTAGTTTATTGAATTGTGTGATTATAAGAAGAAAATGAGAAATGCCAGTTTTACTTTAATGACTTGATCGATGTTAAGAAAAGACTAGATTCAACAATTGCTCCATATTCTGAAAAACATTTAAAAATAAAATTAAAAGAGTTATTTTCTGGATACAGAAATTGAATTTTAACAGAAAAATGGTATGAAGAAAAGAAAATCAATCAAACAGATTAAAGAAACAGGATTGTGCTAATGGCAGCAAAAATTATCCGGGAAAAAATTCGTTCTCACGCATATAATTGTAAAACATACCAAACAACATAGGAAATAACATCTGTAGGTCGTGATCTAATGGCAAAAACACTGTCAAATTTTATTAATGAAACCGTGCTTCCAAAAAATTCAAACCAAAATGTACAAACTTATTACCGTAAATCATTTACAACATGGCATCGTAGCTGCCGCAAGGCCGAGGTCTTTTGTATCACCCATAAAAATCGGATTAAGTATTCATCTGTATAGACAGTTCGGATATAAGTTTCGGGTGGACATTTTATCCAATTTGGGTATCTGTAGCACTTATAAAGAGATATTAAAATACGAGGCTTCTGCTAAATTGAACTAATCAACATGTATTGTAAAACCAACTTACGTTTAGTACGTATTTGATAATGCCAATTATAATATACGAACTCTTTATGGTTACGGTTTGTTTCCTGTAATGGGCGGTGTACAACCTGTCACTCCACACTCTACACTACCAAACCAAATTCCAGTTTCCAGAAATGTACCTACAGAAACTATGCCCGCCATAGGATTCTTATCCTACTTACCAATGGTTTAGTATAAGCAGCCGTCTGTAGTCAGACTGTCACAAATTACAGTAATTGATCTGAGTAATTTTAGTGTACAGTTGGAACCTGAAAGTGCCCACAACCCAAAACTTCTAGATATACTCTGGGTTGTAGTATTTGCATCAGACTCTTCCACTGTAAATAAACCTCGTTGGAACGGTTTCATGGAGGCTACACACAAACATTTATCTAATGACAAATCTTTATTGGTACCAGTACCCTTCATAAATCATGACCCAAACAATCAATCCATCATATAAACAGCTATGGTATACGCTGCCAAGGAAAGTGAAAAACTACAGCAAAAAAAATAATTATTTTACTTTTGATCAACCACTCTTTCACAAATCATTTGATATTCTGTAGGCATCACTTTCTGATAGTGTTATGTCACGTGTTGAAATTAGAACTGGAGGAGTTTACCTCCGTATGTCCTTTCTTAGAGAAATAGGCATAAGTATGTGTGGTGGTGCACTAGAATATATGTGGAATACCATATACGAAAAGAACACTGTGGTTCATATACTTAGTGGTCGGCAGTACTCCAGAGTTATGAGAGCTCATCTTCTGACTCAACAATTATAATACTTCAAATATACTTAGAGCGACAACACGTTGTACACAACCTGGAAGATACTTTTTCTGACACATTTCAGGGCGATCTACTTCCTGAAGATGTTATAGAATGTAGAGATATGTACGCTGTTTTCACGCTCATTGACTCAAGGCTTAACGAGCTGTCAACTTCAAGTCGCACAGCTAAGCTGTGGGCTCAATGTACTGAAATGGTAGAAATTGTGCATTAGTATATTAGAGCGCAGCGTGTTGGTGACTGAGACCTGCACTCATTCTATGTACAAAGTATGCTTCCTTATTTCCATGCGGCTGGACACTTGAACTACGCCAAAACGGCGCATATTTACTTACAACGAATGCTTTTCTCTTGTGAGTATTTGCCCACAGAAGATTTGGAAATATTTGTTGAGAAATCCTACTTTACAATCAAGAGAACCAACAAGTTTTGGTTCGGCACCTGGACTGACATGATAATCGAACAATATTTAATGCGTTCAATGAAGTCAACTGAAGGAATAACGCATAGAAGAAGCTTGTCTAACTCCACTCTGTCAAAATGGATCAAGGCTATGCCTGCAACATTTAACGCTGTCGATGCACTTGAGAAAGTGGTAGGAGTATACTCTGCTATCACCAATCAGCATGTTGAGCTTGGAGAGTCACGCAAGACAAGATATGAAAATGACGCACTCAGACTGCAAGAGTGGTTGAAACTTCACAGCCCATTCGAAACAGAATTACCGTTATTGGTTTGTGTTACTAATTGCATCATCAATCGTAAACTGTGATTCTACCAAAGACGTAGGAACTAGTGCAATGAAAGCAATAGTTGAAAAACAATTCAGTGACATATTTAGTTGAAATTAATTCAACAAAACTTTTCCATAGTAGGCTGTGCGTGGTAAGGTCAGATGAAGAGCTTTTAGCAAATCTCAATTATGAACTTTTAGCTTGGCCACCAGCCCTGTTTTAAAGCTGCAGTTTGAGGAAAGGCTCTGGTAAAGCTGTAATATTGCCTGTTCTTGAAAACCACCTCAAACCAAGTCTTGATGTGCCTTATGAATCTGTGAACCCTGCATATGTTATAGATGGTGGGTGTTTGTTGCATGTATGTTCCTGGACAGCGTCATGAATTATATGGAGAAATAGTGAGTAAATATGTTTCTTACGTAACTAACGGATGCGTATCATCTGATGTGACTGTTGTATTCGACGGTTATGGAAAACCTTCCATAAAAGACCATTAACATTTTCGACGCGTGTGTTCTACTCAATTTCTTGTTGAGGAAAACTCTTTTGCGATGCTGCCCCCAAATATGTTTTATCTAATGGAAACAACAAAACACAACGCATCTCTTTACTTTAAGCACATTTACGGGAATCAGGAGTACATGTTGTCCAAGATGAGGCAGATTCTGGTACCTTGCTTGTTTCTAATACAGTGTATAAAGGTAATCTTGGACTAACATCAACATCGGTAGGAGAAGACACTGATTTACTTGTACTGCTTGTTGTGTATCCTGTTAGTGCCCAGTAAAGGCAAGTGTTCAACATAACACTACTTCAAGAGGCGTTGGGTTCAATGAAGGAGTACATGTTGTTCATACACGCCTTTACTGGGAGTGATTACCAATTCGTCCATGCATGGCAAAGGTAAATTATTACCGTTTGAAAAAACTGAAACGAGAAGAATTATTGAGGTAAAAGGTGACCTTTTTTAATGACAAGTTTTTTCCCCCACATGAGATAGTTGGTACTGGAGAAGCATTTATGTGCGTTATTTACGGTGGGAAACCAAGTGAAAAAATAAATAAGCTGTGATACCAGTTGTACCTTAAAACTGTAGCAAAACAAAAAGTGGATGGTGCCTTTAAAATGTTAGTCCTACCTCCAACATTTGAAGCTACTAAACAGCACTCATTCCGAATTTTCTATCAGATACAAGATTGGAAAAACTGTGGGATGGAGCCTACTCATTGTGGTTGGAAGTTTGAAAATAGCCAATACTCCCCGATACCAATTTTATTAGAACCAGCACCACAAAAGTTATTATACTTGGTATCATGTAACCGTAAAACTGGTTGTGATCGCCGAAGCTGTGAATGTCTAAAAAACAGTTTGAAATGTACTGATATGTGTGGCTATTGCTATGGATTTGGTTGTTTAAATCGCTTGCCACCGATGGAAGAAGATGAAAGTATCAAGGGGCTACAGAATTCGAGTACTTCTCCTGCATATAACCCATGATAGAGGTACACTTTTCTTTATGTCTATACTTTGTTGTAATTCACTGTAAAATTGTATGACGAATCTTCATTGTTAATTATTTGTACAAAATGTGTTTATTTTAGTTTTAATATTTATACTTTTAAGCTCTTGAATAAGAGAAATATTGTCTTACATATTTTAAAAAAGCAGTTAAAACTTTTAACAATTGCGTTGAATGCTGAGTTGAGTCACATTTATCGATCTTCTTGTGTTATTAACCACAGTAATGTTATCGGTTTTATTTAAATGTTTTTTAAATATATTTGTAATTGATAATTTTGTGCTACCTTCTGGAGAAGAATAATGATTACTAAAGAGAAATATTTTTATTTTTTTGAAGAATTTTAACGCAATTATATTGCTGTCAAAAAAAATACTGCTAAAATACAACTGTTTGAAATGTAATGTAAAACCAAGTATTATAGATGTATAACTTATTAAAATGATTTTAATGTGAAAACTGAATTTAATTATCACCATCTCGCTGTTTAAAAGTAGGCTAATATGATCAAACACTTTTATTTTTATTTTTTACTGTATTTATACTTTGAAGTTTGTATTGAATTATAATAAATAGTCGGCCAGCTGCCAGAGCTTCGGCGCGGCCTGTGGCGGCTGACGCGGGAACACTGCAGGTTTAAGACTATTTTTGGCCGTTGTTATCCAGGTATGTACAAATGTAAAACATGAATCTTATATAACTTTAAAAGCTATAAAACATTTGTTTGAAGAAAAATCTTGTAAAACTATTAACAAAACTGTAAAATAGACAAGTTTAAACAAATTTGTTGTATAAAATAAATTTTTCATCAAATAAACTATTTTTGTATGTATTTATCCATTTGAGAGGTATAAAATAATTTTTGTATCATATAACAGTTAAAATAGAAGATAATGACACAAGTTAGGCCTTTATAAGAGTTTTTGTTCTTGAGATATACAATTTTGAGTAAAAGCCTGCTTTGGTGGGGGGTGTTTCAAGATGGTGGATTCGGCTTAGGTGGGAAACCTTGGAAATCTTCAAAAAATGACGAGGGGACAGTGCCGAACACATCCCAAAAGGTTTAATTTTGTTAATAATTTTGTCCGGGTTAAAACCTAAATGCACTATACTTTTAAAGAAAGCGTACCTGGATTCGAGTATAAATAGAGCGGAAAACCAATTATAAAAAAACAACTCCCATTACACCCAACCGGGATTTGGACCCCGATCTCCACTTTTCGGCAGTCTAATCAATTTCGAGAGTGATGCCTTAAGACTTTTCGGCCGCCAGAGCGGGTTAAGTTAATTATATTGAGTGAAAGGGGTCCCTCCAAAACTCCACTATCTCAGGCTTCCTAATTCCTCTGGACAACCCTGTCTTCTATTATAGGTCTTAAGATTTTTTTACGATGTCAGTGACCACTTTTGTGTCGGCGAATCTTTAAATTCAAATAATAATAGTAATAATAAAGCCTTGAACAAAGTATCCAAATTCGTCTCCTTGTTTAGAGATTGCACATTTCGTATTCAAGTTCAAAGCTCAAGAATAACTCCTCGTTATATTTAGCGTCGCCGTTTCACTTTCCAAGGTGTAGCGACGATTTAAATGGGACAGCAACACGCATCATAGAAACTAACCTCTATCTGCCTTTAGGTCGACATTTCAATGGCTACGATCTTCGTAAAATGGGCCCAAGCCCCCGTGATGGTTGGCTCCATTATGCACGACGGCAGTGCCCCATTAGCCGCGGAGTGTGAACAGAGCCCATTGTGATGGGTTGAGACATTTCTTCAAAATGTGGAAAGGCGTTGCTTGTGTTGGAGGTTACTGGCAACGTATCAAATGGGTTGAGTTGCGCTATGCCATACTCATGTCAAGGTTTCCGTCCTCGAGTCACTACAATTTTATAACTGTGACTCGCTTTGCTCGTTGTGGGCTCCGCCCCCAAAACCCTAGTGAGTGTAAACTAATGTAATTCCAGCGTTGTTTTGAACGTTGATTTATTTTTACAATGTTATGATTCTAGCTGTCCCATAATTGTGTCAGAAAACATAAAAATGTGCGGAAAATGTGCAAAATTTACATAAAACATAAATATAGCTCCGGTGCAATCCGTTTTTTATAGGTCTTATCGTTTTAGCCACAAGAGGCCTCCAAAGAAAGGTCCGCACCGACTTTAGAGTTGCTACGCCACTTTTAATTTTTTTCGGAGGTTAAAATTTTTTTTTTACGTTTTGGAATTTTTTCGTTGGTTACAGGCTAGAAGCTATAAGTTCGCCAAATTTCAAGTTTCTAGCTCATCTGAAAGTGGGTAAACATATGTCAGTGAGTGAGTCATTCAAGTGGCTTTATAGTCAAGTGATTACCAACAACTCAGTGAATCCCTCCACTACGAGTTACGTTATTTTAGGATCATAGAGCACCATTAAGTTGAGAGTTAATTAAGTAAGAGATTTTATCGTGAAACGGAACCCATTAACAAACGCGATATAAATTTACTTTTTGAACCACCAAAAATACATTTGAATTGCATATTTTATCTCATTAATTAGTATAGTTGGTTCTTAGTGCCTTTGATCTTTACTTACAGTTGAGAAGTTACTAAAGAAAGCCTGTATTCGTCCACAATAAGTACTTTAATTTCGAAATTATAGTATTTTTGGTTATTTTACAACCGGTAGGAAAGGGTAGAGTTACTGTTAATGTTGGGGAGAGGGGCGAAAATTTGAAATGTTAAAGTTGAAGGTTAATAATATCGACTTGAACTCCCACCGTATTTTATTTATTATTTTATCACCGCGTCTTACTGCGTTTTCAGGATATACGCATATATGATAACTACTCTAATGGGGTAAGCATGGGCAAGGAAGTATTTTAGAGGTAATCTACCCGCATTTGCGTGGAAGGATAGTATGAAACCATTTAGGAAAAACAGCCCTCAGTAGACCCGACCGGGATTCGAACCCTGATATACCCGTCTTCACCAGGTCAGTTTAACACGAGAGAGTTGTGTAAAATAGGGGCATTTAAAAAAAAGAGTTTTTTGAAGGGTTCTATTGGTCCCCGGAAAATAATTGAAAATTCGATGCCTCTTAGGAGCTATTTGGATCTTGTTGCAAGGCCAACGTTCAGCTCCATACTAGAAATTATCAGAGAAAAGTAAAATAAATCTATAAGAGGAAAATTAATTCCGGGGGGAGGGGAGATAGGAGGCAGTTATTTCCGGGGGGGAAATACCCCCCTGTGCTTCCAGGTTCCTCTATTGCTGCCCTCATCCTCAGAGACCTACAGATAAGGTAAAAATGACAGCGGATGCAAATCAAATGAGTCCATTATAATTAGTAATTTGAAACTATTATCCATTTCCAAACAAATACAAATTATTACTTCTTTTATCACAGTTATTTTAAGAGAAAAAATGTGATGTCTTAGCAAGATTCAAAGATAAAACATTTGTTTGTGAGTCATTCCCTTCACCTCCCACAGGATCTGGGATTCACTGCTTACCAATATACTTGGATACACGCCCGCTTTGAAAGGGCTGGAGAGGGTGAATGAGATAAAAGGGGAGCTAAATTTAGCACTCAGCTGGTTGCATCGATATTCACAGTATCTCGCAAACTACCAGGTTTAGTAGCACGAAATATGAAAACTAGAGTAGGCCCTATATTTCGGATTATAGGACCGTGAGTAAGTCGTGTTGCCACAATGGCGGGAAAAACAATAACAATCGTATTTACAGTCCTAGTCCGTTTAATTAATGATATACATAAAAACAATTATATAATGATCCATGTAGAAGTGTTATTGGAAGCTTTTGATCATTTTTTAAATAAACTTAATATTAATAAATCAAATGATAGGCCTACATATTTCTAGAATGTCAAATTTTAATGACTTCCAATCTATGTTAATGGTCGAAAGTGGGCTTCCTATAAAAATAATCAGGGTTTAGTTTATTTCTAAAATATCAAAAATTGCTGAACTCATCGAAAATAAACAGTCATAAAATTATTTAAAATTTCATTTAAATGAACCTACATTGCTCCTATTTTCTTTACACAGCATATTTGATCTCTTTTGACAGACGGTGTCGATGCTACTAGCTGTAGCCAAAAAAATGTATTCCAAATAACTCGCGGTCTGATTTTTCGTAACAGAACATGTGAAACAATGTGATTGTTTGCCAACATCAGAACTATAGTCCATCCAACATAGGAGTGGTGGTAACTGACAGCTAAGAAAAGTTACCAGATCTACAATCATGTATCCATTCGCCAAACCATAATAATTATTATGATCTGCAAGACCAGTTGTTGAGCTGCTATCACTTTTGGCAGTGAACACTTTCAAAATAAACCATTTGTTTTTAACTATTTATTTATTTTAAGATTTTTACATTATTGAAACAAGAACTTATTAAAATAGCCGTTTGGGTGTTTCTTTTTTTGTGAAAGCGGTGAATGTGGTTCACTTAAAAAATGCTTTACAAACGAGAGCTTCTAAAGGGCTGTCTTCTCTTCATATCTACAAATAATGGTGAACCGGACGAAAAGAGCCTGATTGAAGACGTCATACAAAACGTTTTCGGCTGTGTTAGTGCGCACGTATTTCCTTATATTGTTCTTTCTCCAAGCTATAAAAAGTATTTGAAGTGTACGGAGAAAAAAGAGAGGCCAACTAAACTAAAATGAAGTTAGTTTGTATTTAGCCCAGCGTCTTACTACCCATTCGGGTTAAAATTTCTGCCATCTGTTAGACAATAATGAGACATTTCTAAAGTACTTAAGATTATGGTTAAGAGAGGTATCTGTCATATTCAAATTATTATTTTTTTTTTATGTATGTTAGGGATCTTATGGGGTTTGAGATATATAAGCTAAAAGTTTTCATCGTGGATAATGGGTGTAAGGTGACTTTCTCCCTTTTTTCCCTTGTACCCTCCATTTATTTGTAATTTATGGTTGCCATTTAAAGGAATATACAATAATGAATATTATACTTTTTAATCTATTATTTCATGCACACTCCCCGACGCTTCCAGATGTTTCTGTGAAGCAGTGAGTTGGGAACGGGTTCAACTCAGCCTTGTGAGGACCTATTGAATAAAGAAGTAGTGGCTCTGGTCTAGAAAACTGAGAGTAACAGTTCGTTGTGCCAGCCACATGACACCCTCTATCCACAAATGTTGGCATTATCTTAGCCGACATGTGGCGGCCGCTCGGTCGGTATAGCTCGCTTGCGGGATAACACCATAGAGTTTATACATACGAAACCAAAAAACATAAGTTTTATTGGTATTTTTTGTTCTTTCAACTAGTTACGGAAGAGCCAATTTTCAGTAATCCTTAAGGGAAGAATTATTAGAAGCGTTTGATAACACTTTTGATTGATTAATATATAGTTAAGTATTACTAAGTAAATAATTATTATTTCCACATGGTTTAACTTGCGTGACTTTCAGTCAATGTTTGCACGACCTTTTTTTCTGTCAGTTACCACCATTCCTACGCTGGATAGACTGTATTTGCATATAGGTAGCCATACAGTAAGCCAAAAAGATTCGCCTCAGTCCTTAAGCTGACGTCACAGAAAACTATTTCGGGCTAGAAACTCGTCAGAAGGCCGTAAAGAAGAGGAAGTGCAACAATGTGGTAGATCTCCAAGACATAACAACGTGGGGGCGAGGTTGGCGGTGGGGTAATACAGTACAGCTTTATGCTATTTAAGATGTACCTGCCAATTTTGGAAGGTTTCGAACATTTATTTTCGGTATTGCTCCGCTCCGCAATATATCAAAGAAAATGTTTTTAAAAAATATTTATTAAAGCTATAAGTAAATTTAGAATTACATTACTATGCTTTGTTTTTAGAGAATGCGAAAAAAATTCTAAACTATTTATTTCCCCCCAATGGTTCCAAAGAATTAGCCGCAGCTTTGACCACCATTGCTGTTTTGTGTGAAATTATTATTGATTAAAGGTTTGTTGGGAAAATACAAACATATAAAAAAAATTAACTTATTCTAGTGGGAAAAAAATTATCTAATAGAATGGAAATTATAATTACAATGAATATGCCCTAGGTATTTTTATTAAAACCAACGGCTTTGGACACTAACACAACCCCAAACCTTAAAAGCTAAATTAAGAAACAGGAATGACTGATCAAAGCAAGATCATTATTATTGCAGCCAATTTAAGTCAAGATCACGTTTAAGCTGTTTAAGAGCCTCAATAAACTCACTCGCTGGTCCGAATAAAAAGAAAAATACTAAACAACGGCACTAGATCCAACAAACCTTTTCTCAGATTGGTTTAATAGTATATCGCCTTCGCCAATGAGGAATCGGAGGGATGTTTTTCAGGAATACCCGGGCTTCGGTGGCCGCATTGTCTAAGCCGTCACTCTCGTGTTAGAATAGACTGCCGATGACAGGGAAATCGAGGTTCGAATCCCTATCGGATGTACTTAGGGTGGTTTTCCTATGTAGTTTTCCATATTCCCTCCACGAAAATGTGGCGTACACTTCTTCTAAATTAAATCTTCTTCATCCCTACCATATTAGCGTAATTAGTGCATATGCTTATAACCTAGACAGGGAATAGCGTTGCTAAAAAATAGTCCAGGGATCTTCGCTCGACTCCAATAACACTAATTTGAAAATGTAATGTGTGTGGCATAGGTTCTATTTTATGGTTAAAGAACATTAATTTTAATATCGATTATTAAAAATCAATAAAAACGAGTTTATATCAAACTTCAGTATTTTATTAGTGATTTTTTTTTAAATAATTTTTTTTCAAGATGGCAACTGTATCAATGTTTACATTGGAAAGCCATATTTCAATAAAGGAAAAAAATAGATAAAATCTAATAAATTTAGATTAAAACTTATTCACTTTGATTTAGGTGCATCTTAAGTGAAATTAATGTAAAAAATTGCGTAAAAATATATTTAAAAGCTTATTTTAAAGTTTGGAAGTGTGTTTCTTTTTTCTTATACGTCAAATCGTCAGCCTTGTGTTTTTTTTAAATCAAAATTCTGTCACATTAGGCTGATTAGAAGATAGTTCGTGCCTGCTAGCCGCAATATTTTACAAGCATTTTTTTATAAAAAAAACAAAAGTTAATTGTCAACTTATTCATAGAATACACAAATTTATATTATATAGATTCAACCGTTAAAAAAAACTCAGAGAAATGCAAGTACAAAGTTTGTGTTCCGGAACACATTGTTTTAAATGTCAATACTATTACAATATTATGGAGTATTTACTACAGATAAAACCATGAGGAAAATAATGTTCATAGTACATAGTGACCTATTCATAAATCATATGATAAATAAGATATATGCACCTGTATATCCTACCTATTCACATTTCATCAAGTGACGTCAATGTGTTTAATTCAAATTTCTTCTAATTGTATGCATGCACTCTTAACATAGAATATGGAACCAAACTACCACAGTCATGACACACACATTGTTGTTAGTAAGAACATTACTACACACCAGTAAACGTATGAGAACTTGCCGCTTGATATCACTAGTTTACTCGACAATGATCCTAATTCACAGACATACTCGAAAAGCGAAAAACAGACAACAAAAACAATATAATCTTCACCCACACGGTCGAGTCGTTGTGTCCCGCGCGTTGCCTCGGCACTGAACAGCACCTTCAGAAACCGTCACTAGGCGGCAGCACAAGAAGCTGAAGCAAAAAGCGCCACTACTCAGATTTAGAATTCGCTTAATCCAGATTTTGTGTGTGGGGGGTTGAGGGGTGGGGGATGTGACACATACACATGTTGCGTGCCATAACATAGGATTACGAAATGTGGGTGGATCCATAAGAGTGTTAGGAACGGGTCAGTTCTGTAACATTGTATACAATTAAATCTCTAGTACCCACTTTGGTAGCCACATGGTACTCTCGCAGTAGGCTAGACTGACGATGACTTGGAGATAGAATATAAAATCTCGGTCGGGTATACTTAGGGAGGTTTTTCCAAGAGTGCTAAATGTATTAATTTTTAATACTAAGGAGGAGAAAGGTCGCCTTGAAAGGGCTGCTGTATGTAATACATTGTTGGATAAATATTCTTGTAATGATGGATTGATAAGTGTTTCACGTAAAAACTTGAACCTATCATAAATTGTCCAGGCATTCTACTAACAACATTAATTATGAATCAATTTTATTCACAACAACTCGAAGAATGTGTTACATCACTTCGATAAAAACAAGGTTCAATTTTAAAATAAAACAATTGAACAATGGTACTTTTAAATCAATCAATAATATAATACGAATCTATAAAAAAGTGTACTTTTTTCTAATGCCGGCTTGTTATAATTCCTTGATGAATGTTGGCCAGCACTTAAATAAATAAAACAAACATAAATTTGAATTTAAAAAATACACCAATAGTAATGTGAAAATATATTCAGTAAGAAAACCAAACAAAAATATCTTGTTTTTACAAACAAACGAAAAATTTATTTAGCCTAGGAATTCATATTTGTGTTTTTGTTTTAATTCAAAAGTGTCTTAATCAAAAGAAAACTAAATTTAAAGGAAAGTTGTTATAATACTTATCTTGAATCTAGGTAGATATTATTTGCTTTTTATGTGTTTACTTTTTAGCATATTATGGTCTTATCTTTCTTCACCTCCGGGATCATAGATAATTAATTACGTTAGATTTTATCTGGTTCTATTTTCATGTTTTTAACACCCGGTCTATTTTATGTTGGAAACACAGGTCTTTTAACTATATTTAATTTGTTCAAATGAACTAACACTCGATCCAGCAATCACAGTCTGAAATAAAAATATAAGCGGCAGTTTCAAAGTTTGAAAATTGGGATGATAGCGTGCCGCGGACCTTACATACAGCGGGGTTGCAGGCCAAGTGATAAGTGGGGGGGGG
>CABFOW010000388.1:155934-174029 GCA_902141385.1 Timema californicum
GTAGAGCCCTTTTCCTTGTATATAGTCAGAGAAGAAGTATTCTGAAACCTTACAATTTTATGAGATTTCATCATTATTTCGCAAGTTTTTTGAACCGAGAGAAAGAAACAAAGTTCTTTGGGAGTGGCTTGTTGTTCACAAATACTCGGAAGAGGGCAATAGATAGTCGGTGTCAACAACATAAAAAAAACTATCTAGGTTTGTTAAACAAGAAGAGGGCTTTTATAACACACATGGATTCATTGAATTTATTATTATAAAATTGTTCATTAACTTGAAATATATTACGGTTGGGAACTGTTGATTTGGAATATTATTACTAAAGGGAATATCTATATCATTACAACATCATTCTAACAAATTTCAAAAGATAATAAAGATATTATTGTGCGCATGCTTTAACGACTATGCCAGTGAAGGTGTATTTGTGATAGTAAATTATTATATAGGCTACATTTGTATTAATATGTCTTAGTGGTGTATGAGTAATTAATATTATCCCGAATTAAGGGAAAATATTTAGGCTACACACACAATAAACTAATTCTTGGTATCTCTTTTCCACTTCTGAACATAAAATACATTCACGAGGTGAATAAAACTTCTAAGATATAAGCATTTCCATTTACGACATTAGTATACTTTTTTTTTAAGTGTTTATTTTTTATATAAAATACCATTTATTCTTCCTGAGAAAAATGTTAAAAAATCATAATCGAATGTATAAAATAAAGTGAGGATATTATTAGTAAAAATCTTAAAACCAAATTGAAAGACACAATACTTTTACTTTACAATCAGCTATTTACAAAATCTAACAACGAAAACCTGAAATCTATAGGAATGAATCACCTAACATATTTTCGCTTATAACAATGTCTAGAAAGCTTCCAAGAAGACTAAAAGTGTATTGTGGATTAGGAATCATAGCTAGGATTTTGATCTCCTAGTTAAGATGTATCTGTTGGAATTTGAAATAATAAACTAAAAAAAGATCCAAAATGTATGACTAAAATAACATTTCATCCAGATACAGTACTAGTTTATAGGTATCGATCACACATACAGATTTTAATGGATAATTTTTAGTAGTTTAAATCGTGATTATATTTAAGATAAATGGAAATTGAGTTCTTATTTAATTTGTATCAAAGTTAACAATTTAGATTGAATTAATTAATTCAATTCCTACTTCTTTTTCTTTTCTTAAGTATAAAGAGTTTTAGTGGATACTATAGCGTGTATTAATTATATGACATTTAATATATCTTATAGATATTAATGATAAGGAAAGTATGTTAATCGTGTTAACTTTAACAAACACATTTTTAATCTTTTTTAAAAAAACTTGTATACTATAATACATTACTTAAATAAATGTGTATTAAAATTTTCCTAGCATAGTCACCACTTACAATTTTAAATTACACATAAAATATTTTATTTTATTATATGTATGAAGAGTTAGATTGTTTTTCTTTTTGTTGAGGTCTGTGTCAGGTTAAAATAATGTATCAACGATATCTTGAACTGACATTTAAATAGAATTAAACAGGTAGAATAAGTTTCGAGTAATATCACAACCAGAAAACTAGCCCAAAGCATGAAAATTGATAGATGCAGAGGTTTTTTCGTTACCCTATGTCTACAAAAGCTATAAGCTAAAAGTTATGACCCTCTAAATATTCATAGAACAATAAACAAAACAAGAAGATGAATAATTTATATATTTAATATCTAACAAAATACACCAAATATTTACAGAATTATTAGAAGTTAAGTTTAAAAACACATGATAAATCATATTTAAATGTGTATTCTCACCATTTTAAAAAACATGATTGAAAAAAATATTTGAGTAATATTGTGTCAAAGCTCAAAAGCAGATCTATCTTCAAATAACAAATAAGTTTATTACAATATTTTTCCTACCAAATTATAATTATCACTAAGATTACTTGTAGGGTGTGATGGTGAAACACTAAGTACAGTACATATTAATGTGAAAAATGTATGTAGGATAGTATTATATTAATTTTGTTTCACTAGATGTATAGAACAGTTATTAGAGCTGCACTTGTTTTTACAATTATTGAATTCTAGCTAAAATAAAAGTCGAAAAATGTTTAAAAAAATTACAATGGATTCTAAACCCTTAAAATTAAAATTACTTGATTTGATTTATTATTATCGCGTCTTACTACCCGTTCGGGCTATACGCACTTACGCTAATGTGTAATGGTAGGGTGATTGTGAGATGAAATTGAGGACTTACAGTTTAACGTGGGATCCGAACCACGGTGGCCTGGCATTCCCCACGTTCCCAAGTTGTGATTAATACACGACTTGTCAGAGGTTAAGGAAGGGTTTGGTAATCAGATAAATCTGTGTCGGGACCGAGGATTGAACCCCGGACACCAGCACAGAAGTCCGACACCTTACCCTTAGATCACCAGGTCACCCTTGATTTGAATTGAATTGTTGTAAAAGATAAAATTTGGCATTGCATTAAATGATTTTAAAATAAACTAATTACTAAAATAATATAAATATTCAACTCATAAATTATTCTTGTAGATAATATCTAAAATAATATTTGCATTTTAGACAAAATTTATCTCTGCGTTTAGCGATTAAAAATCAGTTTCGTATATACTTGTGAATATATTTAACGTCTCTGGGCTAGTAATACCTAATTGATACAGGTAAGCACGCTAATATTAACTTTTTTACTACACAATGGAGTCATAAAAAATAATTTCGTACACACTTAAACTCTAATAACATTTATATTTATGAAATATAAAATAAATTCACAAACTTAGGAACTATTAATTTTGACAGCATTATAGAAGGAATAAATGAGAAAGAATTAAAATAATTTTAGTCAAAATTTTAATGATAAAAATGACGCGCGAGAGTCTTAAAAGTCCAACAAATAATATAAATAAATTTAATAGATTATTTGCACAAGATTTAGTGGTAGAAGACAAAGAGGGATCTGTGTTAAATTCAAATTTTGGTATATTATCAAATCGTGGGATGGTTCAGTCTTAATTATATCCGTGTCCCCCTTCCCACCTTTAAACTCAACTTGCACAAAATATTTTCCAACTATCCCTCTTTTTCTGGATGAATGTTTAATTGTTCTATTGCGAGCACTTGCAATATGTGTATCTATAAACTGTCAAAATATGCACCACCTTTGGGGCACGCATAGACATTTATTTTGTGAAAAGGGGAGGAGGTTAATGACTGCGGTTCGTGGTGAGGTCCCTTTACAGGAAATGGCAAGGCTTTTTTAGTATTATACATCCCCATGAAGCAATTTAATTTTGTTCTAATTGGGCTAGGTGTATGAACTTTGAAAGACCCGCTTTGGTGGCCCCATGGTCCAAGACGTTACTCTCGTAGTAGACTAGACTGCCGATGACGCGAAGATCAAGGTTCGAATCTCGGTCGGATGGACTACCAGTGTTTTTTTTCCAAAATGGTTTTCCAATCTCCCTCCAAGTAAATGTGTGTACATTTCCTATAAATATAACTTTCCTCGTCCCTAAAACCATTAGCATGTTTAGTACATAAAGATATAACCCAAACAGGTAGTAAGGCGCGTACTAAATGAAATATAGCTTTTAAAGCCTACAGCTAACTAACTACCACTGCATCGAGGAATCTAAATATACATTATGAAAAGTATTTTAAAGGAAGGGCCTTGATCCCCCAAAACACCACACCCCCTCTTTATTTACGGCCCAATATAGATTCCACTTAAATAACTGTAAAATAAAGTTCTAGAAAATAGTGAATTAACTACTTTCTGGAAGAAACATTGGTGGAGAACCCGAGCAATCTCCTCTGTCCTTTATGTCCTTTCTTAATGTCCTGTGATCACGTCTGATGGTGGCCCTGTTATTTGGGAAGTCAGGAGAAGGGGGGAAATTGTATTAGCAGGTGGCACTGGGCAGGGTCTTCCCATCACACTTGTTCCTCCAGGCCACCCATGCAGAGAAGCCGTGACGCTTGTAGATCTTCTTGGCGCACTCGATGTCGTCATCGATGTTGGAGTCAATCAGGTCTGTGGACAAAAGGGGGTAATGGGGTGAGGATAGGACGACGCAACAAAGAGCTCAAGCACATTTTCTTTTATCGTGGGGTGGAAGAAAACAGGTCTAAAGGACAGTAATTTTGAACTTGTATGTAAAAAAAATATGTTTTTTTCGCACAATTATTAAAATATTGCTCTTTTTGATACACTTAGTTTAATTTTCTACAAGTAGTAGTTGTAATGATATTGGTTTAATTAAATCTAAATTATGTAAAAAGTTATGGATGAAGGTAATTTTTATTTAAAGTAATATAGGTAGAGTATCCTTTTAAGATTCATCCATGAAGAAGCATGCGCTTCTCAGAAAAAATGTTAAAAGGATTACACCTTTAAAATATATATTTTCATACCATCTTTGCTGTTAAAAGAACAACTGCGCTATTTCTTGTTAAAAGAAACAACTCCGCAGTATTTGGCGAAGACGCCCATTCCCTATACCAATAAGAAGCTAGCCTTCACAACACCTGTCGCCAGGACTCTTTCTATTAGTTAGTTTTTACACTGTATGCGAGGGGAGAAAGATGCAAGGGGTATGTCATATATAAACCGTTTGTGCGTATCAGCCAGGTATCCGGGATCCAAACGCCCACGCTCAAGTCAGTCAGAGCCACACACTGGCAGTCACAGTCTAACACAGTATAAAATAACTTACATTAATATCACAAGTGTGCAGTGATATAAAGCATTTAATTGGAGTATGTATAAGTAATTAACCGATGTCATTTAAATAAACCGCGTGTGAATAAACAGCCATCAACATTTCTCTTTCTTTAAATTTATTAATTATGCTGTTCTAATTAGTGCTCGACCACGGAGCGATAGACAGCTGGTTAAACGGTATCTTTTCCGTACAGTGATGATAGGCGCTCGACCACGGAGCTATTGACAACCTAAACATCATCACAGCATTATTATATCAGGGAATTAATCCGTAGTGTTTTAATCGACGGCCAAAGGGGGGTGAATGATTCCATAGTGTTACATAATCTAAACAGTTTTTGAATAAGTCATATTTATTATGACCCTAGTTTAATTTGAACAGGATTTGTTCTCTTCGTTTAAAAAGTTTCTCATCAAATTCTATTATGGTCATGACAGTTTTTCAAGAACTGCATAGATTAAGCCCTACCACATGTAGAAAATTAAATTTATTTTTACTAATAAAGCGACGTTTTATTTACTGAGTAAAAAAAAGTTCTTGCTCTTATGTGATACTCTTTTTTTTCATTATGTTTATGCAACAATGTATATTATTCTATCAAAGATTTAAAAAAAATCTTGGTCCGCAATCAAGCCAATAAATGTGTATATAGCTAGGAAACTAGTGGTTTTACAAAAATATTTCTACAACTTTCCAAATATGATCTATTTGGTATCTTAAAAAGTAGCGGAGGTATAAAGATATACAGATATCCTCTTATGTAAAGTACCCCTTAAGTCATTTTCTCGGAAATATTAGATGCGTCATTTTGTTTTTAGTGTTTAACAGTGCCTAGACACTGGCTGAGATGGGAAGGTCTACTGGTGGATGCTATAGAAGGAATGTTGGAGAGAAAGAGAGGAAAAGGACGCATAATGTACCAGATAAAGGATAACATCAAGGTTGGAGGCAATACAGACGAAGAGAATTGCCGAGGACAAAACTGCGTGGAGAGCCATCACGTGATGACCTGCCGTTAGGCAGAAAGCTAATAAAAAAAGTATTACGAGTTTTAATCAAAACCGTTAAAGCTGATTTTTAAAAAACTAATTTTTGTCGCCCTTAAATAAATTACCTCCAATACTTTAGGGTTATATATCTAATTTAAAAACCCCTTTGGGGAAACTTATGAAAATCTTAGATCAAGTTTTAACCAGATCGGTAGAAAGGTTTCGGCTTTAGGCTAGGTTACAAACATAAATTTTAGCAGTCAACACAAATAACATTTACTTTTTTTTTGTGCGTGTATGACGCATTTTACCACCCGTACAATGTGTCCACATATTTACACCAATTAAGTAAGTGTGAGGAAGGTACAATTTAGAGGAGATAAATTCGTATAAGAAGGTTGTAAAAACATTTTGGAAAACTACCCTCAGTATGCCAGGTCGGGATTCAAATCTAAACCTCATCATTTCCAGAAAGCCAGACCTTACGAGCTTGACGTTTAAGCCACGTGCCCATTGATGCGAGTATTTTATTAATTATTTGGTTGACATTAATGTTATTTAACAAAATTGACAGCTGTAGATCACATGATTTGACATTTAAATATAGTAAAGTCGGCTTTCATCGACTCGCACCTCCTGTCAACTCGCCGCACTCGACTATATTAGAAATCTCATCAGCTTTCCATATTTCATTTTTAGAGGAACATATAGGTATTGCAATAATACAAACGAGAACGTTAAATAATTATAAATAAGTATCCCTTTCTTTTATCACCTCGTACAGGGATGTTATTTTTTGTTACCGACCAACATTTCAGGTAGAAAATTCCCCATTTTCGTTGGCAGAGTTGTCTAAGACATGGTCTGAAAACTCAAACAAGTCCATATCGGGTGTTAGGTTAGGTTAGGTTTGGTTGATTCTTTCCTCAATAATCTCGGTAGATCTTTGCAATGACACGACGCGCACGGACGCCATGACCCTGGGTTACGGGAAGCGCGTGGCTAGTCAATAAGAACCTGACTGGCAATGGAATGTGACCTATTAAAGCAGTTTTAGTAAATTGTGTACAGAAACTGTCTCGCTAAATTTAAACGCGCAAAAAGTGTTTGGTTATTTGATCCTTACCATCGCAGTTTATGTTGCAGTCTCCGCCTTTCTTTCCCTTTTTGCACCAGTACTTGCCGTTGATCTAAAAACAGATAAAAAAAATTACCCAACTGATAGGTTTGGTTACAAA
Source organism: Timema californicum (assembly GCA_902141385.1). Classification (NCBI taxonomy): domain Eukaryota; kingdom Metazoa; phylum Arthropoda; class Insecta; order Phasmatodea; family Timematidae; genus Timema; species Timema californicum. The sequence goes on from CABFOW010000388.1 coordinate 162,931, forward strand.
AATGGTGTGCATTGATTTCCAGCTAAAGGGATATATATGGTTTCGACTCTGACCCATTTCAGGATGGCTATATTAAGCGGTGCAGTAGTTTCCCATTTTCCCTCGTTGCATTAAGAGTGCTTGTTTGTGTTTACTCTTTTGTGTAGAAGTATGAGGGTCGTTACTACTTATTAGTAACGTATCATGATTCATTCTGGGACAAAACGAAACGACCACCCATATAAACGATATTTTTTTATTTCGTGTAAAGGAACAGCAAAATTACCAATTATAAATTTACAGTCGAGAATAAAGCCCAGTAGGAGCACGTGCTACTGGCTTAGTCAAAGTGTTAGAACTTATTAATTCAACAGTAATATTGTTTGTTGAACATGTTACTACTTACCCTTCCTTGTTTGAAATTTAAATTACTCTTAAAAAAACTCCACTGAAATTATTTAATGTAATTGGTTTTCTCCGATGAAAAGAAACTCACTGTGCATAAAGTACATTCACCACCAGAATGTACTTGGATGACAGCTCAAAAAGTTAGAAATAGTCCCTAATGTATCCCTACGTCAACAGATGACATCTTTCACTTTGGACGGCTGTAGTGAAAACATATGGTAATGTATGAATGTGATAGTTAACCAGAGTAATTTAGCCCAGTATTATTTACATTTACTTGAAGTCGGCACAAACCTTATTTATCGTTTTATTCCACTTAAAAATGTTTGTATTGACAGCACTTTCACAAAAGGTCTAACAAATATTTCTTCAAAATGGTGACCGACGAATTTGAGCCATGTGATTGACCGTGACGCAAACAAGTTATTTACAATGATGCACCGACGCAGTGGATAAACATATTTAATTCAGTTAAATATTTTAAAATACTGTAAAATAACTATAAGATAAATGATTAAATATTAAAAATCGACAAGTATTTTCTCTTTTCCAAGTATTACACACTATCGATAACTTTCCAAAGCTAAGAATAATTACTTTTAATTATGTTTAAATTATGGTTTCGGACTGCCCTAAATAAGTTAAAAGTAATGAAATAGTGTGAGAAAAATTAAATTAACGTTATATTAAATGTAAAATATAACATGCAAGCAAAACATTTATAACAAAACAGTGATCTTGGACAAGTGTCAAGGCAACCAAAAACCTAAACACATTTTGATTTTTCAACTGTCATTCAGGTAAAAAGTTATGGGTAACATACTGTATATAAATTTTAGTAAATAAATTGACTATATTATAAATAGTTATAGAAAATAAAATACATTTGTCGTAAGCTATTCTGATATAAGTTAAGTCATATATATAAGTTAAGAATTATGCCATCACTTGTGTGAGGATATCTTTGGTTGTACATCTTAGATTATATTCTTGATTTGGCAGTAACTTTTTATATGTTTTTCGAGTACTACTCTTCTCACTAAGGGTTTTGGCTATCTAAAACATTTAGGTATGAAGAATAGGAGGATATTTAAGGCAAGACAATAATATTAGCCTCGGTAAATAGTACTAAGAGACTAAAGGAGGGGTAAAAAAGGCACAAAAAGTTAACTTGGGGGGAGGGGGTAAGGAACTAAGTAGTGCCAGTTATAATTATATTATTAGTTCATTAATGTGGTGGGGGAGGGACGTGGAAATTACCATGATGATAAGATAGTTTGGTGGGTGGAGCCCCCCATCTTCCAAGTGACAGAAGCAAGGGAGACACGGGAGTTATCCCAAAAGTTTTTTGAACAATGAGTATTTTAAATGGGGGTCTCGATAAAATAAGGATGATAAGTGATATACATAGCTTACATTACCTCTTTCATCGAAAGACGTTAGTGAAATAATCCACGGTTAGCAAGGGCATATATGTAATTGATTGAAAAAAATCATTGGCTAGTCAAATATTGTAGTTATATGACATGTGCGTACAGAATCAGCCGTTATTGTTTGCCGGTGAGAAGATGGTAGGGCAATATGCAAAATGTAAGGAAATGGCGTATCGCCTAGTCCACTTTCAACTACACTACTGCAGTCAATCCCACCTACGAAGGAAAGTGTGAGAAGAAGCTAATGGCTGCTTCTCCTCTTACCTACCTGAAATATACCGTAGTCGAAGCTTCCGTTCTTGTTCGGGCCTCCGACTTTTCCAGAATTCATACCGCTCTCCTTCTCGGATAAACAAAGCCCTAAGGGGGTAAATATATCAATTACTCAGAGAACTCCTCTTAATCAAATAACACGGTATTTAGTAATAGTTTTAGATGGCACCCTTCAATATAGTCGGATTGACATAGGAATAAACTTCTCTGACAATTCGATAAATCTCAAGATATACTTCCATGTTATAATATGTCACGCTGTGTGTTCTGCATTTGTCACAATTGATAGAGGGTGTCAAAAAGATGCAAGATAAATATAGTGACATTTCATCAATGTTGGCTACTATACTTTTATTTCTTATGTTATTTTCTTCCCATGACTATCCGACTATAATACACGCTACGTTGAATCAACACATTTACAAGTCTGAACTTAATAATTGTTTATATATTTATACATATAAATATACGTTCATACTTTTTTTTTTGCAAATGCTCTCTTATTTGCAAATAAGAAGTAATTAAATGGCTCTAATTAACTAAAATATATAATATTCGACCAGTCAAAACTTTTAGTCCAGCAACTCCTCAAATTTGTTGGAAAAATTTAAATACACCCCAACCCAATAGCAAACACTTCATTTAGTAATCTGCAATAATACAATAATAATATAAATAATTATATATATATATATATTTACTTAAAATAATAAAATAAGTTTAAGTTTTGTTACAATTATTATTTTTATGACGAAATAATTCTTCGAAATTTGATAGTAATTTAGAAATAAACTAAAAGTTAAAAGAAAACACATATAAGTTAATAGTTTATTTATGTTTTTTGATGGTTTTTGTTAGTTAAATTATGTGTTAAAAATGTAAATCAATTATTGACAGTGATTGCCACACGAAGCAACTGGCTAGTGAGAAATTACGTGACAATAGCCTACAACTAGTGATAACTATAATATAGATTTAATTAGTATATGTTTTTAAATCATTATTGTAAATACTAACGCCCTCCCTTTGGATCAGTCCCTGAATAGAGGTACAGATACTCCTGGTGCAAGAGCATAAATGAAATAATATACACTGTTACACTATTATTATTATTATTATTATTATTATTAGCACCACGTCTTACTACCCGCTCGGGTTATACGCACTTACGCTAATGTGTAATGGTAGAGTGATTGCGAAATGAAATGGAGGACCTACAGTTTAAAGTGGAATCCGAACCACGGTGGTGGCCTGGCATTCCCCACATTCACAAGATGTCTTGTCAGAGGTGAAGGAAGGGTTTGGCAATCAGATAAATCTGTGCCGGGACCGAGGATTGAACCCCGGACCCCATATATATATGTGTGTATATATATGGGTTTACTAATAGCTCAGAAATTATTAGTTTTATAAAAATAATTAATTTTTTTAATAGCACTACAACTTAACAAAATTAAGTTATTTCGTATCTCAAATAATTGAGGAAAAATTATCAAAATTGGAAAATTTTACCTATATAAAGTAGACCTACCCTAAAAGTGATTTTCATGGTAAATGAGAAATGCCCTTTTGTTTGTAATGCTAAGCACGGTCTAGATACCAAATTTAATCAAAATCGTCAGAGCGGATTTTGAGAAAATATATCTTATTTCTTTTTGACCTTTGGTAAACTACGCTTAATCTTAGCGTTGGATATCTAATTTTAAAAAAAAACCTTGGGGAAACCTTATTAAAACCCTAGATACTAAATTTTAGTCAGATCGGTAGAATGGTTTCGGATCTAAGTCAAGATACAGACACGGCAGACGGCAATTCAAAAACCAACTTTTTCAGTTATATTGGATCGATAGTTATAAAAATCTTAAGTTCGAATTTATTGACGATCATAATACTTCTTTCTCCAAGGGATTAAGAGAAAGAAAACATTTTATATTTTTTCCTTTTTCATTTAAATGAGGTATTTATTTATTTGTATTTATTTGAAGTATTTAACGTGCGATCTCTGAACCGACTGATTATATATATATATATCCACACGGGAATTTCTATGAGTGAAGGAAAAATAGTCTACAAATTTTGCTAGTAAAGGTATTTTCACATAAATTCCAGGATCCCCTTACATGCCACAATTGACATGGGACTGCCGGATTTACTTCCTCTCCGAAGGAAGTTGTGCTACTGATTGTTATCGCTCAAGAAAATTCCGTCGTCCCCGGCGGGTCCTGAGGTGAACACTTTACCTCAAGACCACAAAGGTCGACGACATTTGCATCCAAATTCTAAAAATACCTAGACATAAATATGTTCATATTTACAAAATTATTTTTTCATGATATAATTTAAAAATATAAGTTATAGTAAATATTTTTGAACAAAAACTCCATTAATCAATTTTTTAGGCTATCTCATGTAATTACATTTTACGCTAGTACAAAATGGGCCCAGGTCCGTTCAACTCAAACCGTCGAGTCTACTGATTCACTTTGTAAATAGGCTTCCAGGAACAGTTTTTTTCTTCTTATGTACGTTCTTAATATCTGCATAGTTATACTGATGCAACAGGGATGAGAAATTTGGAATTTTAGAGAAAATACACGAGCATTTGTGAGGATGGAGATTGATTAACAATTTTGTTAAAAACAGCCTCAATAAACCCGACATAAATTCGAACCATGATCTTCTCGCCATCGAGAAACCAGACAATACGAGATGGACGCCTTTGTCAGCGTAATAAACGAATTTGTTATCTGAATCTGTTACTGGCTTTGGTGGCCGCATGGTATAAGTCGTCACCCCCGCAACAAACTAAACTGCCGATGACAGGGAGTTCAGGGTTTGAATCCCTCTCGGGTGCACTGAGCATGTTTTTTTCCTAAATGATTTTGCACTCTCCGTTCATATAAATGATGGTAAAATTTCTCTAAATTACACATTCTTAATCACCAACACATTAGCGTAATTAGTGCCAATGCGTATAACCTGAACAGGTAGTAAGATGAAGTGTTAAATTATTTGTTAAATAATGAGTTGTCATAGAATTACAATTAATATCACTGAATACCCCATTAAACCTGCTCCAGTGACCACATGGTCTAAGGTGTCACTCTCGTGATAGACTAGACTTCCCATGAGAGAGAGAGATTGTAGTTCGAATCCCGGTTGAATGTACTGGGGGAAGGGCTTCTAAAATGGTTTTCCCTTCTCCCTCCACGCAAATGCAGGTACACTTCGCGTAATTAGTTCATACGTGTATGACCTGAACAGGTAGTAAGTAAGACGCGGTTCTAAAAAACAGTTTAATCTTTTCAAGAAAAAGTCATATTCACTCACAATCTCTCAGTTGACTTTGTGGTATCTGATGTTGGGTAAATTTGGAAACCAACTCGCAACGGCTGAATCTTTTGCCGTCCACAGTCAGTGAAGTCATCAAAACGACCAAGAACACCGCCGCTATCACAAAAGTGTATCGGACCATAGCGATTTAAAAATAAAACCTTTTACAGTTTAGTTGTACACGTACAAGCACCAAACACTCCTTGCAACTGGAGCTAGACAACAAACCGTGTGTGTATATATATATATTGCTTTGTATGAACAGATTAAAAAAAAAGTCACTTGTCAACACGTGACTTACGAAAAATAGAAAAAAAAACTTTTAGCTGACTGGATTGGACCGCAAACTCATCTCCGCATCGAGGTCATCGCATCATGTGGTTCCCCTTGCAAGTTGCAATCCATTGACGGGGGAATCACACGGCTATAAGATACGATGACCTTTATTCAAGGTCTTGCAGTGATCCATCAAGTTCAACCCAGTATACGCATCGTCGCTTGGCTATAGGCCTACCAGCCGACCGAAGTTAAGTTCAGTAACCAGTGGCGTAGTTAGGCCTTTTAAATGGAGGCTGAATTTACCCAAATATTAATTTAATATCTCCACCCACTTTCAAACAAAGCTCAAGATAGAACGATGCTACGACAATTGAGTTTTCATAAGAAGTCTTATCTAACTGCAATAAAAGTTACTAGATTTACTTTCACGTATTCATACTCCGAGTAATGTGATCTGTATCAGTCACTTTTAATATATGTTCTCAACACCTATAAAATAACACTGAAAATAAAGTACATTTTTTTGGTAAAATTTTTCTATGTTTGTCTTTTCTAAATGTATCTTCCTATGAAAATTGAACTGCATTTTTAAATTATTTCCAAACTTATATTAAAAAATTAGGTAAGACTTAAGTTTTGACTTTTAGGAAAGAATTCACTATGATTGACACCAATGTTGTTTGCTATTACATCTTTCTATTAGAAATCGGATGACCCTGACGTTTTAGCCTGGCTACGGCCTCGGACGCGAGCAGTATATGAAAAAATACGTAAATGACTTCAGAAAAATACAAAATCGTTAACTGAAGCCTTATAACACGTACGTAATATATTTACAGCCAATTGAGAAGAAAGCTTTGTTTACTGAAAGACAGTATCAACATTTCAACGAGTAAATATTTTAACTTTCTGGTTGAACACAGTGTTATTATATTGGAAGATGGAACATTCTAAGCAAGTACTCGTCATTTTTATCAATTATATACCATAGGCTACAGTAGCCCCATGGCTTCTTTGGTGCTAACTGACAGCTTTGAAAAGTTACCTGGCCAAATTATGTATCCCTACGCTGAACCATATGATCTGCAAAAACATATGTTTAGCAGCTGTCTTTTCTGACCATCAAAATGTAGGTATATACCTAAATGTTGGCTGTCAGAAGTCAGCTATGAGCTGTCAGTCAGCACCAAAGAAGCCATGGGGCAACTGTAGATGGTTTCAATAATGATGGTGGTGTAACAAGATTAGTGTTTAACACCGGGACCAGCGTGCTTTCATTGTTTACCCTGGCTGCGATACTTGTTCTCTCTGTTTCACACCTTGTCTGGCAGGTAGACAGCGGCCTTCTCATTTGCCTGGGGGATTATAGTTGACGGGGGAGAGGGGGTGGCGGAGATACATCTGGAAGGGTCTAGGTTCTTTTAATTCTAGACGTGGAAGATTCAAGACCCTTAGCTGGCACCACCCCTATATATACACGCTCAGAGATAACCAGAGGTACTGATTGAAGTAGGTACCAAGACTTCGAGGAGGAAGGACGTGCCCCACTTAAGAGCAAATCGTTTGACAATCACCCTACGCACTACACTTACTAAGCTCGGAACAAACGTACCGGTGGTTATTGCTGTAGCGGGAAACCTTAAGGTGACAACAAGCTACAGCAGGCCGTAAAGCGGAACCGGCTGCGAAACAACACCTCGCAGTCGGAGTCTGTCCTCCGGGACACCACACAACAGTACACATCCTCCCACACTGCACAGAGGAGGGCATCTTAGCCTTTCCACACTGGCCACTAGCCCGCCCTTTTCAGGGCTGAGCAAAATGGCCGCCCCCGATCGCACAAAAATCAAATCAATCGACTCTGACATGACATACACTTCGACCGACGTCTCAGACATGGAGGCTGACACAGACGGACGAGGTACCTTCACGATGGCGGAAGAACTGGGACGCAAACGTAAATTCAGACCACGTAAACATACACAAACAAAGAAAACAGCACTGACTGGTACCAACAAGTTCGACGCCCTGAAAAGGGCCGAAAACTCAACACAAAAAGACCAAGCCCAACAGACTAAGACCGACTTACCACAGACTGCTACCTCCACTCCCAAGACACGATACCCGCCGATAGTCACACTAGGAACCCAAAACTACAATAGAATCACAAAACTAGCTAAAGAGGTAGGAAGCGAAATTAAAATCTCATATGTAGCAAACGGACTAAAAATACACACGACAAACAAACAAGAATTCGAACTGGTGCAACACTTACTTAAAGACATGAAACAGGAGTTCCACACATACAACTCTACCTAGGGACAAGCCACTGAAGGTAGTCATTAAGGGGCTCCCTCCCAACATGGCAACTGAAGACATCCAGCAGGAACTAATGTGGCTAGGATTCCCCGTCACTGACGTCAGACAGTTTTCCAGAAAGACACAAGCAAACAACACCACGCAAACCGTAACACTACTACCAACCTTCCAAGTTACTCTAGCCAAGAACACAGAGACAGCCAACATCTACAAAATAGACTATTTTAACTACACAAGGTTTAAAATTGTCCCGTACATTCCGCCCACCAACACCATAGCACAGTGCCATAGATGTCAACGGTTCGGACACACAAAGAATAACTGTCAAAACATCCCCAGATGCGTTAAATTCACCAACCTACACGAAACAAAGGACTGCCCGAAAAAAGAAAACACTACCCCAGCCCGGTGCATAAATTGTAGAGGTAACGGCTAACGGCTAACGGCTAACTACAGCAAGTGCCCCGTCTACGTGGACTTACTCGAAAAGAGAAGGCCCTCGCAAGAGAACAGACACACTACAAAACAAACACCAGCACACCATGCCTCGGCAAACAGCTTTCTCCAGCTAAGGAATACGCCCCAACAACCAACCACAGAGGAGGCACATGTCCCCCCAACCCCCACGCAGAAAAACACCGCAGCTAACATCACCCACCGAAGTTACGCGGCAGCGGTACAAGGTCAGAGGGCCCGTACACAACCACCCAGACAAGAGACGACTTCAACACTATCAGATATTAAGGAAATAATAGGCCTCTTAAAGGAATTAAATATTTTCAAAATAATAGCCCACTTCAAACCCTACCTTGCCCGACTAGGTCAATGTAACAGTGCCACCAAAAAAATGTTCATACTCATAGAAGGAGTAACCGAATATTTTATGACCCATTATGACTAACGGACCAAGGACACTGACTAAAGACATACTACTTGTTTTTATGTGGAATGCTAACGGGATACTCACGCAAGCAAAAGAATTAGAGGAACTCTTCAAAACCTACGGAATAGACATTGCTTTAATAAACGAAACCCACTTAAACCCAAATAAAAATATACATTTCTACGGGTACAATATATACAGAAGTGACCGACCCAACGGCAGGGGAGGGGGAACTGCAGTTTTCATCAAAAACAATATACCCTATTACAGTCACAATTACAATAACCTTCAAAACCTAGAATCAGCAGCAGTGCAAGTAAATACCAAGAGCGGGAGTATCCTATTCGCGGCCATATTTAAACCACCGACGAAGACTTTACTGGAACACGACCTAAACACTATCATAGACTCCGACACAATCTTCTTAGCAGGGGACCTAACTAGAACAGTAGGTTAACTAACAGGGACGGTAGAACACTCAACGAACACGCGGACAGAAACAATTACATAGTAGTAGGGCCTGGCGAACCCACCTATTACCCCTCAAACCCACTACATAGACCCGACATAATAGACGTGGTCTTGACCAACATGGGGGTGAGGTCGGAGGAGCTGACAGTCCTAAAGGAGCTGGACTCCGACCACAACCCTGTGCTGTGCGAGATCACAATAAACACAGACATAGAAATAAAAGGGCTAAAACCACTTATATCCACAAGCGACTGGGAGGGTTTCAAAATATCTCTCAACAACACACTACCAGAGTTCATTGATATTACAACAACAGAGGAAGCAGACGCAACACTGGAAATATTGACCAACACAGTACAGGAGGCCTACAAAACCAACACAACCTTTGAGACAGTAAAACACGACCAAAGACCCCAGCATCCAGACCTTGACTTTCTGATTGCTCAGAAAAGAGAGGTGAGGAGAGATTGGCAGAGGTACAGGACCCCACACCATAGGTCAAAATACAATAGACTTAGGGCACGAGTAAGGCTTAGGGTAAAATAAATTAAAAGAAACGACTGGAACATCTACGTCACAGACGCAGCACTAGATTCCAGCAAAACCTGGAAAATTACAAAACAGTAAAGACCCCAGCATCCGGACCTTGACTTTCTGATTGCTCAGAAAAGAGAGGTGAGGAGAGATTGGCAGAGGTACAGGACCCCACACCATAGGTCAGAATACAATAGACTTAGGCCACGAGTAAGGCTTAGGGTAAAAGAAATTAAAAGAAACGACTGGAACATCTACGTCACAGACGCAGCACTAGATTCCAGCAAAACCTGGAAAATTACAAAACAGTTAAGATCAAATGAAAATAGAACAGTCCCAGCTATACACGGCGAGAACGGCATGGCTTACACAAGCTCGGAGAAAGCAGAAGCCATAGCCGTGACGTTAGAGAAACAATTCACACCCAACGACAACCCCAAAGACCCCGATTTTGTTAGGGACGCTAAGAGGTCTGTAAGGGAATATCTAAGCAGACCTATTATGTCGCAGGCAGACCCAATAACATTGGAGGAACTAAACAACACAATAAAATACCTCCCAGAAAGGAAAGCGCCAGGCCACGACCGACTGCTAAACGAGACAATTCAACAATTTCCACCTAAAACCACACTAACGCTACTACAAATCTTCAACGCCCTACTTTCACTGTGTCACTTCCCCGACGTGTGGAAACTGGCGAGAGTGATAACACTCCCCAAACCTGGAAAGGACCCAATGTTTCCTCAAAACAGACGGCCAATAAGTCTCCTCAACTCCCTCAGCAAAGTATTAGAAAAATTGATTCTAAAAAGATTAAACTACTTCAGTGAAACCCGTAATATCATCCCCAAACTTCAATTCGGATTTAGGGAAAAGCATTCCACTATATACCCAGTTCTAAATTCAATCGAAGATGCAACAGAAGATTTCTCTCAGAAAAAGACAATAGTATCGGTATTCTTAGATGTCGAAAAAGCTTTCGACAAAGTTTGGCATACAGGCCTCTTACAAAAATTAATAAAACTTTGTTACCCCCAATGGATCATCCATACAGTCGCCAGTTTCCTAGCATGGAGAAGGTTCCACGTGGTAATGGAGGGTGCCAAATTCAACACACATGCCATAAAAGCAGGGGTGCCCCAGGGATCCTCACTCTCACCACACTTGTACAATATATACATCTCCGA
>CABFOW010000388.1:175351-199980 GCA_902141385.1 Timema californicum
ACAACCGACTAGGGTCTCTACGGGCCAGAGGATAATCCTGGCACCGTGGTCGGCCCCTGATGGGGAATGGAAATGTAACCATCCACGTCAAACCTAATCCCTACAGTCAAGTTTAACCTTTCGATCCTCTTCCCAGAAATCGACTCATGGAATATCAACATCTCATCATCATATCTTATATACACCTTCCCACATCCCAGTCAAGAAAATCCTCCCCACATCCCGAGACCCAGTGCAATCATTCAGTATCACCAATTTCACCCCACAGTGTAATTAATTATACAATTGTTATGTACAAGGTATCTATTCATTCACGAGGTCAGGAGTCACGTTAGTGACTCTATACTCGAACAGGAAATCATCCCTTTCGTAGGTCTACCTAGCTTGGCGTTTCTGTCAAGGTGGACATCCTTAGTCGGGAAATAAATCATACAAGTGTAGTATTCTACACTCTCATTTCATCGGTTTCATTTCATCTGGTAAATAAGTTCATTCACGAGGTTAAGAGTCATGACAACGACTCGGTACTCAAACAACAAATCAGCCCTTTCGCAGACAACCTGGCTTGGCGAAACTGTCAAGGTAGATGTTATGAGTCGGGCAACAGCCTAACGGCCAGAGGTGCTCAGTTCTTGGTTCTCAACCAGTGAGACCGGGACTGGACCAGCGTGTGTGGACTGACGTGTCCAGTGAGCAGACCGGCGTGTCCAGTGTGCTGGACAAGTGTTGGCTAAGTACACGGGTGATGTATACACTTATTGTTACTGTAGACTACTGTTTTATGAACCTTTTTGTGATTGTTTTTAAATATTTGAATAGTTACTATGTGTTTTATAGTTGTTAATTTGTTTATTTAATTTACTTATATCTCTATGTGTTCTATTAGTTTATTAATTTACAGACTTGATTAAGACTCTTTTTATTTTACTTAATGACTTGTTTAGTTATAACTAATTTAGATATATAGTTAATCAGTGTGTGTATGTATGTAGTAATTTTAATAACCAAAACCTTGAATTTTCCGTGGGCATTTTCATTCGTGTTTAGTCAGCAGAATACCCCAATATCTCCAAAAGAGCTCGTGGGTCACACGTTCACGTGTGAACGGCCCGTGACCCTCCCAGGTCGCACGTGCCCCACGTTACAGTTATTATTCTGCTATACTATTTGTGAAACAACTACTTGTTACGGGCAGATGTGGTTATGTAACGGACATTTTTATCCCAAATTTCTTCTTTCAGATTTTGAAAAGGAAGCACACAATTCTGCCAAAAATGTTTTTAAAATTGTAGACGTTAGATGCTGTCGTTTAAATTTGGGACAAAGTTTGATCAGAAAAATAGTATAAATTGGATTTAAAAAAATTATACTTCTGATGATTCGGAAATTGGCTCTTGAATAAAACTTTATTTGGTTCGTCATGTTTAGACGAGAGTGAAGTTACAGAGTAAAAATTCAGCCTATCAGCATAGAACCTGCAAAGGAAAAAAAGTGTTGACATTAAGGGATTTTATTCTGGACAGCCATATTAAGAGCTTTCATCATAGCAGGCCCAACTCATTTCCCGGCTCGTTTGTGTGTGTGTGTGTGTGTGTGTGTGTGCGCGCGCGAGAGAGAGAGAGGTATGGGAGTAAGAGGGAAAAGAAAAGACCTACGATATGTCAGAAATGTGTGCAGTGCGTTCGTATCTGAACGATTACTCAAAATTTCCGCGGTGACGATGAGGGATAAAGCGACAAAGTTTCTGATTAATAACTATATAGTATGTCCCTATTATGACAGAATGCATATTTGTGCACAGTGCTTATCTGTGAAGACATTCTAAGATTGTCAAAAGCAGCCTTTTCAATGCAATTTCTACCCAAATATATTTTAATAATGTAACAATATTCTGTATTAGTAACTTCTATTAACTCTTTATCCCCATTAATGTTTTATCAGAATTGATCCACGTGCAAAAGTGTTGGTGTAAATTTACTATTTCTAGCTGACTGTATCACAGAGTTGATTGGCATGTAAAGAAGATTGTACATATAAAAGTTACTTATGAGTAGAGAACCTATGCATATTTTTTATCTTTGTTCTTATTTAAGTTTTTTAATTTCCTGTGCTTTTTTTACATAAGTTTATGAACATGTGTGCTTTCCTGGATTACCTAGGAGGAGGAGGATGGTATTGTATCTTAGAGGAAGTGTACTTGCATTAGCGTAGGGGGTGGAGGGTAGGGGTAAATAATATAGTTTAAGCATAAGTTTAAAAAATGTCAAGTGCACCTGAAAGAAATTTAAACCTCGACAGACCCATCGAGCTAGTATATTATAAACTTGACCCCTCATACCACGTGGGTAGGAAATGTCTCTGAATATTTATTTTTTCATTTGAGGCATTTAAAGTAAACTTTCTGAACCGAGTGATTATATCGTCACACAACTTAGCTTAATTCTAAAACCGATTAAGGTATTCAGTCCCCATTCCGATAATTCATCATTGTGAGAGGGTAAGTCCCAGTCTAACACAATTGTAGAAATGTTTGACCCTGTCAGGAATTAATCTAGGGTCCTTTATCTTTCTATGCAAGCACACTACCAACTTAGCTAAAGTACCACACTAAAACTTGCTTAATTTTGAAATACTTCTATGAATCTATTTGCGCCGGGATAAAAGCATTTAGCCCGCACACACAAGCATATTCAACACCAAGAAATACTGCAGGAAGTAACTGAGATAATTTGCTGCAGTTGACTTACCGTGGTCCGACTCGTGCTAGCGTCCTTCTTCAAAGTCACCTGATGCCGAAACACTATTCACTCCGTTTTGATTTGACCCAGCCCAAACAATGAAAGTTTAACTCTTGCTACACCTATGAAACTACAGAAAATCGCACCTGCGCGATAGCCACTACCCTCCAACTTGGCACCTTTTCTGATGATTCTTGTATTGGATTGGTCGACCTTTCACCTCTCTAGTGTTAATTTTGATGCGTATGTAAACGGGTCACCAGGTCTAAAGGGCCCTACAGACGACAGGATTTGGTCAGGTGATCGGGTCAATTTTGTCAGATCAGGTGTAATATCGGGTCGTGTGTACTCGTAGGTGTGTCACCTGACAAACATTTCTATTTCATGTCGGGTGAAGTCGGGTGGCCGGCGCATCCAACCACACAACCATCCGATCAAATCGTGTCATCTGTAGCGTTGTCGGGTGATTCAGCCTGTAAGTTGTACTACAAATATGGGCGCAGATAGTATTGGGTATGTATTAACATTTTATGACTGAATTTTTTCCGTTCAATTATCCATTTTTTGGCCCACGTTTTCCTTTTTTGGAATTAATTCTTAACGATGCTATTAACACGATCCCAAATTTTTGGTGTTTTTGATAATATAGGAGGCATGATATGTGTGTTTCTTATAGAAAAAACAACTGATAAAATCAGGCACTAAGTCAGGTCGTTTGTAATTAACATCTGATTTTGTCAGGATGACTGTTGGGTCAACAAGATCGGATCATTGACTTGTACGCTGGATTACTCTCTGTCCTCTGTCCGGGAATCGTCTACACTTCACCCGCCTTGTCAAGACTCTATAAGATGGTGGATCCATCACTCGCCCACGACCAAAGGAACTTGCACCCACCCCGCCACTGTGCAACACTATGGAATCAATCGCCCCACTTTGGGCATCGATTGAAACACTACAGATTAATTCCCTGATATAATAATGCTGTGATGATGTTTAGGTTGTCTATAGCTCCGTGGTCGAGCGCCTATAATCACTGTACGGAAAATATACCGTTTAACTAGCCCTCTATAGCTCCGTGGTCGAGCACTAATTCGAACGGTATAGTTAATAAATGTAAAGAAAGAGAACTGTTGATGGCTGTTTATTCACACGCGGTTTATTTAAATGACACCTGTTAATTACTTATACATATTCCAATTAAATGTTTTATATACCTGCACAATTGTGATATTAATGTAAGTTATTTTATACTGTGTTAGACTGTGACTGCCAGTGTGTGGCTCTGACTGACTTGAGCGTGTGCGTTTGGATCCCGGGGTGGATGTTTGGATCCCGGATACCTGGCTGATACGCACAAACGGCTTATATATGACATTGCCCTTGCATTTTTCTCCCTTCGCCAACAGTGTAGAATCTAACAAATAGAAAGAGTCCTGGCGACAGGTGTTGTGAAGGCTAGCTTCTTATTGGTATAGGGAATGGGCGTCTTCACCAAATACTGCGGAGTTGTTCCTATTAACAGGAAATAGAGTAGTTGTTATTTTAACAGGAAATATGGTATAAAAAATAGATTTTAAAGGTGTAATCCTTTTCACATTATTTCTGAGAAGCGCGTGTTTCTTCATGGATGAATCTTAAAAGAATACTCTACATATATTACTTTAAAGAAAAATTACCCTCATCCATTACTTTTTTTTATATAATTTAGAGTAATTCAAACCAATATCATTAAAACTGGATGAAGTAATATCTTATAAATTATATCGATTGCTAGGCCCTGGCTTGGGTACACGGAGTTGATCGCAATTGATCATTGTGTTTTAACATGCTTAATTATCTGTCCCGGCTACTTGCAGATGAGGTGCAGTGTGTTCCGATGTAGCTTATCTTGCTTTATGTGTTAAATGTCTCACAACGACTAGAAATGTTAGTATTATTTAAATATTACGTTATGGTTAGCTTAATATTCTGTCTCTGTAAGGGATCTTCTTAAATAACTTGCTGATGAGGTGCATTGTGTTCAAATTAAGCATATCCAGCATTTCTTGCTAAATATCGCTTAGCGACTGTTAGTGTTGGTCAGTTAAAACTTGGTTATCCGAGTAAAAGCTTAATGAATCTCTTGTTTTCTAATACCTAGATTATTTGGCCTGTTTTGCTGAAATTTGAAAGCGCCCTGACCTTGTAGCATGGGTTTAAGAACGATTGTGTTGGAGACCTAGCTAGGGCGATGTTTTCCAGTTGTTTATGCTTTCAGTATTTGTGCCATGCCCACAGACAAGTAAGAAACAGACTCTCAACTTTACGGGGGTTTAGCTGCGCTCCTTTTGCCAGCTTGAGTCCTTCTTCAACACTGGGCTTCACTAGTGTTACCGCTAGGTGATAATAAGACTACCTGCAGCGATCCCAGTGTTGAAGGATTAAAGCTGCCAAAAGGAGCGCAACCATTTTAACCTGGAGATTGAGTGTCTGAATATATTATTTGTCTGTGGCCTTGGCCTTTCTTGGTTTGGCGACCTATGTAGCACTGTGTGAGCCATGCAGGGCTCGTGTTTTTGATTCTTTCTTTGTGGGAAACTGGCATCCTTAAGATGCTAGTAGTGCTAGTAGATGTGCTCTTAAGGTTTACCTCGTTGAAATTATTTTATAATAAGCTTAGCTAATTCTACGTATTGTAGCTCCACTGGGGATTCCTAATTGGGATTAGTCCCTTCTTTATTTAGTTGTTTATCTCAGCTGCACCTGGCCTTCTGGACGTTTACATATAAGGCTCTCAATCTAGCCTAGCTTGTATTCTCACGAGCTCTATAATCCTACAATGTCTCTATTTGACTTGATCTATAACCATTATAACAAGAGGTAACTTCTTAAAGAGCGCTCAGACCTGGCCTGTTTAGATTAATATATCACTTTACTATCGGTGGCTAGTTTATCTAGTTTTCCTAGGGAAAAAATGTTAGCACCTATCATCGTACTAGATAGTACTAATCTAGCTGGGACACTTCCCATTATTTAATGTTGTTTGGACGCACCATTATGCCGGATGAATCTATTTGTATGCAGTCCATATGGGACAATTTGTCTCGTATAACTTGTTTGTATTAACTCATGTAGACAGATAACTGCGACATACTATTTATAAATACTCTTATGTGTAGCTTGTACTTTGCCTTAAATAAAACATTATTACTCTATTGATTTTCTCTGTTGTATAATCGTTTCCTCTGCTTCCTAAACTGTGTTCCCTATATATGCTTGTTCTACCGCTAAGACGTGGACATCAGGGAAGTGTCTTAGATGGATCTAATGGTTCATTTCTAAAATTATATTAATGAGGAAATCATAATTTTTGGATGGCTTATGATTTATTTTATATTCCTACGTATCTGTTTCTTACTACCCATTTGGGCTATACGCTTATATACTAATTACGTTTATGTGGTAGGAATGAGGAAGGTTGAATTTAGAAGAAGTGAACCCACATTTGCTTGGAGAAAAAGAAACAATTTTGGAAAAACCTCAGTACACGCGACAGGGATTAAACTCCGATATCCCCGCCATCGGCAGTCTAGTCTATTGCGAGATTAGCGCCTTGCTTAGACCATGCGGCCAGTGAAACGGGTATAGAGGACAAAAAATTGTGTTTAGTAGAGTATGAGTAATTTGGAGTGTATTATTATTTATTAATAGGTGCTCTGCCTCACAACAGGTCCATTCCTTTTGTCAGTAAACTTAGACTGCCAATGCACCCTGTCCTCTGCCTCCTCCTAATCTTCTCTTTCCTTCAACCTTTCTTTCTATGACGTTGTGCAGAAGACAGTTCCTCCTAAGAATGTGTTTGATCCCATTTGTTTTGCACCGAAGAATCACATCCAAAATGGTTCTCTTCTCACCCACTCTTCTTAGGACTTCTTCATTTGTCAGCCTGTCTTTCCACCAGATCTTCTCAAGTCTTCTCCATCACCAAACTTCACATCTCTCCTCTTATTTATTTTTCATCTTCCTGAGAGTCCAAGTTTCCGATCCATACAGCGTGAGGCTCCAAATGTATCAGTTCATCAATTTATTCCTCAGTTCCAACCTAAACTTGCTGGTCAGTAGTGACCTCTTCTTGTTGAAAGCTTCCTTGGCTATGGCGATCCTCGACTCAATTTCCTTGGTCCAGTAAACGTACTTTGTCAGCAGACTTTCAAGGTACCAAGCTACTTGAACTCCTCTATTTTTTCTAACTCCTGGTTTCCAATTTTAATTGTTTCATCCTTCCAGTACATATGTAAATAAAGTTACCCCTTCTGTGATAAAATTTGATCCGCATTGCACGCGAGTAGTAACAATAGCCAGAGATTTTCTATTCCACGGCGTAGCCTTACAAACTGACCTGTCTTGGCACAATTTACGGCTTTACAATTTTGTACCTGAAAATATGTTCAACACAAAGCTTATATCAACTTATTATAAAGTGTAGGGGGATTTAGAGGAAATGCACCCAAATTAACGTGGATAGGAGATGGAAAAACCAGGGTTAAAACTCTCTTCGGTAGGCACGCGGCTTGACCTACATGCCATCTATGGTAGGAGTGTAGGTAAATGACAGCTAGAAGAAGATTTGTATTGCAAACATTGGATGAAAGTTACTAATGTTAACCTCTGTGGAGGCAATGATTATTTTCTTAGTATTTTGTAATACTATATTATCAAGCAAAAGTGTTAGTGAACGCGTCTAATAATACCTACCTAAGGATTACTGTATAATAAAATTGGCGTTTTCGTAAATAATTGAAAAAAACACATAAACTATCAAACTAATATTATTTCATTTTTTAGTGGTTGTGGCTACAGGAAATATTATAATCCATGAAATGATAAATCAAAAAGTAATATAATCACAGTTGTATTTTCTTATAACTGACCACCAAAATAAATAAATGTGTTTTTGTAACTTAGATAAAGAGCCTTATAAAATATTGGTTTCAAAATAAAAGTTTTTATTTTGTAAACACATCCGAATGAACACAAAAGAAAGGAAGATGGTTTGTGTGACGTCATAAACAGACTTCATTTCTTCTGCTTCCCCATGTTAATTTGTAAAGAGAACACAGCTTCTTAAAAGCTCTAATTTGTAAATAATTTTTAAGTGAATCACAGAAGCCTCTTTCACGAAAACTAAACATCCAAATAGTTATTTGTATTTAAGTTAAAAAGCCTAAAACATAAACATAATTAAAAATAAAATTGTTTGTTTTGAAAGTTTTGATTGCCAAAAAGTGACAGAAATTCATTCTTGAATATAATATGCTTTGGCGAATGGATACATGAGTGTATATCTGGTAACTTTTTCTATATGCTACCACCATACCTATGGTGAATAGACTATATCTTAATAATTAATAGAAAGTAAAGAGTGGGGGTTTGAAACTATATGAACCAGAATAGATTAGTAGTAGAACGTTTTGACACATTAAGCCAAGGGAGGTCCCAGGCTCTATTCCTGTCAATGTTGCAATTTGTTATTACATTTTATTTGAGTTCATTCACACCAAGTACCATACTGAATATGTTGTCAAACGAATAGGATACATTTTAATACTAGGCCTGCAAGTTTATATTTAAAAAATTAAACGGGTATATATTTTATAACACAACGTATTACTTACTACTCCTTCGGGTTATATGCTTATGTACTAATTACGCTGATGGTTTTAGGGATTAGGAAGGTTATATTTAGAGGAAGTGTATTCCCATTTTCGTGGAGGGAGAGTGGAAAACCATTTAGGAAAAAACTACCCCAATACATCCGACTGAGATTCGAACCTTTATCTCCTTGTCATCGGCAGCTAGTCTGCTGCGAGAGTCGCACGTTAGACAGTGAGGATACCAAAGCGGGTTGAACGAAGTATGGATATTATGTAAGGTACCCCTACATTTTCTAGTCAGAAAAAAGTTCATAAATAATAATAATAATAATAATAATATCTTACCCTTAACCCCCAAAGTAAATGTATGGGTGCACCACTGTCGTATCGTGGGAACGAATGCCCTATCAGCTGCACTGACTCAGACTTTAATTTTTTAAGGTTATGTATGTGTAAAACTGAAATAAATGATAACTGTTGATTTTGTTGATGACCTATTTGTCAGTTTTGTCCTGCCCTTGCTCTACTCTTAGCGTCGACACCCTCTATACAGTCTTCATAGACCCAGAGAAGACATTGTTGGCAATCGACCAGTTTGGCATCTCACGAAGGCAAACTAAATAAAGTCAGAAGAGAGAAAACAAAACCGCACTAATTCGCAGTTAAATGGTTTTGTGATAGATTCTTCAAAAGTCTTCTAGTGAGCAAAAAGCCTTAAGGTGCGGCAGAAGGTAGCGCGAGTAATTTTATAGTTTTTATAGCATTACATTTTTTTGGCAAAAATAAATAAAATATTTCTCCAGCAGCAACATAGAGTTTAGTTTTCTGCACATGCAGATATCAACAGATCTTGAATATCTGTTAAGGGTGTCCTGGAATTTTGTCAAAACTTTTTAAATGAAGAGAAAAAGTTTTGACAAAATTCCAGGACACCCTTGACAGATATTCAAGATCTGTTGATATCTGCATGTGCAGAAAACTAAACTCTATGTTTCTACTGGAGAAATATTTGATTTATTTTGGCCACAAAAAATAAATGTTATAAAAATATTAAGAATACTCGAGCTCCCTTCGGCTGCACCTTAAGTTAAAAGCAGTAATAATTGGAAGCATATCCGTCTCTAGGATTCAATTTAAGCAGAGTGGGGGGAGGGGGGGGCGGTTAGAAGAGGAAGGACCATATATAGGTGTGAATATCCAACATTTAATGAGAGGAAGGAGAGGGAGCGCATAGAAATTGAAAGTTTTTTTTACATCAATGTCAAAACAAAGATAAGTAATAAATAGGTTATAATGCTAAAATAAGGTAAGATGATAATGTGCACATACCTTAGAATTCTGTAAATATAACCTAAGTCTTACTACCTGTTCAGGCTTTACTCAAATATCATAATTATTCTGATGGAGTAAGGATGAGGAAGGCAACATCTTAGAGGTAATCTACTCGCAGTTGCAGTGGAAGGAAAATGAGAAACCATTTAAGAAAAATCACTCTCAGTTGACCCGGCCAGGATTCAAACCCTGATCTCCTCGTCATCAGCAGGCCAGTATAACACGAGAATGACGTCTTAAGACCAGTGAAGTGAGTTCTAGAATTATGGAACTAAATATTTTCCACGTTATAGTAAGCTAACAAGTAAAAATATTTTATAATAAGTGTAAATAATTTTTTGAAAAAGAAGATCGGGAGGAGGTGCGCGCACTTTACTGGG
The DNA here is from genome assembly GCA_902141385.1 of Timema californicum. NCBI lineage: Eukaryota > Metazoa > Arthropoda > Insecta > Phasmatodea > Timematidae > Timema > Timema californicum. The sequence goes on from CABFOW010000388.1 coordinate 185,438, forward strand.
ACCAGAACAATCATCCTTACCTTTGGCAATATGGTGTTAATAAATGTCATCTAGCAGTTATAAATTAGCAAATATATGGCATATCTTTTGTTACGTCATACGTCACGGAAATACCCAGCTTCAGTCGAGAGAAAATATTTTGAACGATTATATAACACAGAAGACCACTTAAATTGAGTAGAGAATATATGGAAATAATCCATTATTATTATTATTATTATTATTATTATTATTATTATTATGTGTTCTGTATTACGACAGCTCCATTCCTTTTGTAAGAGAAACTTAAACCACCAATGCGCCCTGTCCTCTGCCTCCTCCTTAAGAGTCCAGAATTTTCTTCTTTCCTTCAAGTCATCCGTTTTTTTAATCCTCCTCCTTCCTAAGTTTCCTCTTTCCCTTAACCGTTATTTCTATGGTATCGTGCAGAAAACAGTTCATCCTAAGAATGTGTCCAATCCAGTTTTCTTTGTACCGAAGAATCACATTTATTATCGTTCTCTTCTTACCCACTCTTCTTAGGAGAACTTCTTAATTTCCCCCCCTGTCTGTCCACCTGATATTCTCAAGTATTTATAGGTCATGTTATTATAATTTATAACTCAATAAAAGTATAGCGTAATCTTTCATTTAATATCTTAAGAGGGAGTATTTTAGTCTTGATTAAATATAATATTAATTGAAATTTTGGAAACAATAGTTGAAGGGAGATATTTAAAAAAAGGAAATACTTCATCATTTGCTCGTAGAGGAGATGAGAAACCACACTAGCGATAGTAAAACCACTCTCATTGTGCCAATTCGTGAATCCAACCACTGCCTCCTGAGTCAGACTATGGCATGGACATTATACCCAACTAAACTACAGTAGCCCCATCCCCATGACTTATTTGGTGCTGACTGACAGCTCACAGCTAACGGCTTTGAAAAGATACCAGACCAATTATGTATCCCTACGCCGAACCATATGATCTGCAAAAACATGTCACATCTGAGAGTCAAAATTGAAGTATATACCTAAATATTGACTGTCAGAAGTCAGCTGTGAGCTGTCAGTCAGCACCAAAGAAGCAATAGGGCTACTGTAATATATTGAGATCCGCGGTCCACTTCTTAATACCCGTCTAGACTATCCACATTGATGAGATAGGGTGATGGACTTAAGTAAAATGTACCCGCATTTGCGTGAAGGGAGAGTGGTAAAATCTGTAAGGTAAAACACCTCAGCACACTATATCGGGATTCAAATGCCAACCTTCCTAACACTTAAGATCTCGGTAAGATGAGAACGCTTTTATAAATGGTGCGGGATATTTTTATGTAACTTAAGAACAATATATTAATGTATAATATTATAATGTAAATAATAGAGCCTTGTTAGAAAGTGAATACTTCGTCCCACCTGACATGTAGCCAACTCACCGTGCTTGGTTTCACCATGGGCTAATATATAAGGTAGGGTCATAATGTTCAGTCATGGTAAGACTGCTTGCTATACCTTGATTACAAGTGGACATTTGGAGTAGGTACTTTTTAGAAAAACACAAACTTTTTTTGTGGCTAAACATTGATTATATTTAACAATCTTAATAATGTTATTTGACCGACTGTGGTATAGTGTTCAGAGTACTATACTTCAGTTACAAAGATCCCGGGTTTCGATCCTCAGCGCTTCCAGATTGTCTGTGAAGAAGTGAAGAGCTACTTGAATAAAGAAGTAGTGGCTCCGGTCTAGAAAACTGCAATTAGCAGCCGAAGGGTTAGTTGTGCTGACAACATAATACCCTCTATCCGCGGATGTTGGGACTATCTTCACCAACTACTCGGTCTGTGCCATGGAGTTTTTTTAAGCGTTATTTTATAGGTAATGGTATTTATAATATCTATCAAAATCGACGATTGAAGATGTGACTTGACGTATGCCTACGTGAAAATAGATCTTGTAGCATATTTTGACCGTCTGATACATCCATTTGTAAGAAAATTGAGGTATTCATTTCAGGTTAAGCAAAGTATACGTTGATAAACCATTACAATATAGTGTCCATTCAAACAACAGAAAAACTAACAAAAACTTTAACCCTAATAACAAAATTAAATTCCTACCAGACACTTTAAATTTTTATCTTAACAATGTGAACAACAATCTAGTTTTAAAATGGAAAGATTTCTATACCCAGTATTGCGAGAGTTTCATATCCCTAGTTACAACTAAATTGAAGGTGTTTTCTTTGAAAGTCTATTAAACATGGTTAATGGGGAAGTTTTATGTCTATTATATGATGATACTTAAATTTTTGATTAAAAAAGGATTTAATACAACAGTGATCGTACTTCTGAAACTTTGTTATTTATTTTTTATTCTATCCCGTGCACACGCGGAACATCAAACATTTTCGCAGATGAGCCTTCGAAAGGCGCAAATACCGGAGAAGAATGGCTCGGCGTCTGGCACCCGAAACAAAAGCAACTCGATAGTGACTCGTTCAGTGGAAAACCCGCGTTTACCAATGAATGGATTTTCACCTGCGGATGGTAGAGAAGCCGATGAGATAAGAAGGCAAATCGTTAATCGGACAGGTCAACGCGACGAGAGATATACCACTCGGGAAAAGCAAGTCCCGTTAGCTGCACCGAAAAGGAAACTTGATCCTCTAGCAGAGAGAGGTGCTCCCCGTCACAAGTATGACGATAAAGGGCTGCAACAAAGGGAACAAGTACATGGGCAGACGTTCAGAGATCAGCAGATTTCTATTAAACAGTCTGATGAGCATCGAATAGGTGAGACGCCGGTGTTAGAACTGCGAGGTTATAGTTCGGGTCGAAGTTTCAAGTTGTGCGTGGAGTGTGATGCCGAAATGAAGGGTTCCGGGGCGAGGAAACGTCCTCTCCGGTTTCCGAGGGATGTTGGTCAACGTCGCGGAATAGAATCCAAGAAGAGTTCTAAAACAAATTGCAGGAACCATGTCAAGGGTTCGACAAGGAAGTCTAAGGTTTGTCACTGGAAAAGAGAGATCCTGACAGGATTATTTACACTCCGATCAGTCTAAGCAAGCATACCTTTCTTGATAACACTATGGTGTAGCTCATTGTTTACCAAACTGTAGTACACGTAACCCAGAGTTTTACTAATAACATCTTTTGATAGTAGTAGATAAGAGACTAAGAGTAACAAGCTATCTCAGATTATAGTGTGATATTATGAAATTTTACCATCCTTACTTTCTCTCTGCCACGGATTTGTTTATATTTTCTACTAAACCATGAAGTCATCACTCTTCCATTGTGTCATGTGCTGAAAATCTACTCTTTACCCTTTCACTCAAAAATCACTAAACCTATTGAGCTGAAATTTCTCATGAGCAAGTTCAGACTTTCGGCTAACATTTAAGCTAGTTAAAATTACTTTTAACGCTCAAAACCTAGCAGGCCAACCCCTCCCCACCTCCTCCCTACGACCCCATACGCATCTTTGGAACCATTGGGGAAAGGAGTGGCCTAAACAATAAAAACTTTTTCGGTGGCCGCGTGGTCCAACGCGCTACCCTCGTGGTGTACTAGACCGGCAATGACGGGGAGATCAAGGTTCGAATTTTGATCGGATGTACTTTTTTTTTGTCTTTTTTCCCAAAATGGTTTCCCACTCTCACCCTATGCGAATGCAGGTACACTTCATTTAAACAAAACCTTCTAAGTCCTACAACCATTAACGTAGTTAGTAGATAAGCGTACAACCCGAACGGGTAGTAAGACGTGGTCCTAAAAAATAATAATTAGGAATTAGGATTTAACTATTAGAAGTAGTGGAATTTCTTAGATTTTACTTATATAAGATGAAATATAATGTTATAATGTTATTGTACTTGTTAAAATAAATATTAAGTGTAAAGTGGGTGGGGAATGGAGTGGGTAGCAGTTTGAGAGTATTCATAAGAAATGTCTTTATAGAAAACTCTCAAAATAACACCGCTGGTAAATTGAGAGGTGGAGTTGAATACACAACACTTGGGTAGTGAGTTTGTTAGTCGTTTATTTAATATCAAACTGAAAGGGTTGGCTCAGCGCCATTGAGATTCAATGACAATGCCATGATCAAGTGATCCAGAAGATCATTGATCAATTTAGATCCTCGCTGGGTACACTGGAGATGTTTTCACTTCTAAGGGTGAACCACCGGGGATGATTTCCCCTATCATGATTCTCACACGAGGGAAAAACCACCCTCAGCGCACTCATCTGATATTCGAAACAACCAGTCAGTATTTTGTGAATATTTTACTCAGAATACCAAATTGAATTACTTCAATGTGAGATCTAATTAATAAATTAGTTCATTTTGAATTAACATTTAGTAAAAAGTATATAATCTATTTTATACATTAATCTTCACATATAAGTTAATTATCAAATGATGTAAGTAACAATATAAGCTAATAATTAAATATGTAATAAACTTAATAAATTTTATTTAAACAAATTAAGTATAGTTTAAAATAGGGAAATGTATGCAGGCATTGAAGCTATCTCTAAGTGTAATTTTTCAACTATATTAAATTTAATCAGAACACATACCCCATTACATTACTAAATTTGTATCAAAGTCAGTTTCTGTTTAGTGTTTATAAAAATTGTTCACATTCCTTACAGGCAAACGCCACTACCAAAAGGAAACAACATAGAAAATACTACCAACATAGAAATAAGAAAACCCATTCACCTCTGAGAAAGGAAAGAAAAAGACTTGTGGTTCACAGGACAGATAAAATGAGTCACGACTCAGCAATGAACGTAGAAGATCCCGCTCTTTCCAATACTCTTCACCCCCAAACAGGCTCAACCTCACAACTAATACAAGGTCGTGAACCCTACCAGAGAACTAAAAGTGATTCAAGAAACTTCGACAGGGTTGAGCTTGGTAACAAACAGGATCGACCATACTTTCAAAACCAGGTGCTGCCACGTAATGAGGAATATTTGCGGTACATCAACGTAGACCGGTTCATGACACCATCATACTTGAATGCCAATAGTAAAAATATTTTAAGTCCTCAACAAATATATGGGTTACCTTTAAATAGCACCAACATAAACTCTGGGATTGAACCCCCCCAAAATGTGCCCCCTTCAAATATAAACACCCAAAACACACAAGAGAGATTACCCGAACCACTTGTAAATATTCCAAATGTAAACGCTGCCAAGGAGCAGTACTTGAATATAGAAAATGATGATATTAATCAGCACTACAATGTAATGGGTGGAAATATTCAGAACGCCCAACCCCTCCAAACTGACCAAAGAACAGGAGTTGATGGCGGTAGTATGCGGGAAAAGTATATGAGCAATCGTGGAGATGACCCTTATCGTTTGAGAGAAACACCCTTATATTTAAAAAATGGCGATAGTGGCCATATATATATGAGATATAAGAGTTTAAATGAAGATAATAGCAATATGTTACAAAATCCACTCATCAACCAAATGGATGTTTCAAGCAATAGTTTATGGAATAAACAGATGACTCCTATGGATGGTAGAGTGAACAATCTGCATATACAACCTATGTCCTTTTTGAATGGATACGGAAATATGTATCCAGAAAGTTACATGAATGCTAATTTTAGGGGTGTTTCCAAACTCTCTGATGGGGTGGTAAATAATATGGGTGAGCAGAAAACTATGAGTCAGTTAAATCCTGCAGGTGCAGACAATATTGTAACAAATAGTGGTCAAGATGCACTTAATGATGGAAGTAGAAATATTGGAGTAAATAATTTTGACAAAGTAAACAACAAGAATAAGGTAAGTTTCTTAAGACCTGATGATCACTTAAGGGGTCTGCCTCGGTAAGTGAGAAATTGCCGCAAAGACGTTCAGATCTAACACAATAATTTAACTCTACATTGTGTTATTACAAAATATGGTTCAAGTCAAAACAAAGTCTAAAATTCCAACTGGGCTCTTTTTCCTTAACAACACCATAGTTTGAGTTTAAATCATATAAATAATTTATGAATGAGTGAAAATGATACATTAGCTAATTTCTAACAACTTTTTAAGCATATTTGCATAGCAATTAAACTAGGCTTGATTAAAAAGCGCTCTAGATCTAGCCTTCCTCTAACAAATACTTTAATTTTTTGATAGGCTCAAAACAGAAAATGTTAAGATATTTGAGAACTAGCAGCAAGCTTTTCTGTTTACCTTGAGATAAGATATTTCACACTTTTCTTTTCACTCTTTAGTATTGACATAAAAAATGGTGGTTGTAAATGAAGGGCGAAAGGGAATATAAATTTAGCCATAATAGAGTAGTAGTTCCAGTAAACAACACAGAACATTGTATTTTAAGCCGTGCTAATGGATAGCAAGTTGTTCTTTTTCTCTGCCTGAGGCAGACGCCTTAAAGGAAAATTTCTATCCAATTTTTATTAATTTGTTTTACTTTATTAGAAAACTTTTAGCTCACACTGACGTAAGGGAGAGTATTTGACCAAAAAAGTAATTATTTCGCAATATATTAATACAAAAGAAACAAATCAGGAACTAACTTTTTGCGTGTGTGAAAATGGAAACTTATTTTAATGTTTATTGATAGTTTTAAACAAGCTTTGCTGCATTGATGTATATAATCAATCTGGTAGATATGTAGAGTTTAGTAAGAGAAAATTCAGCCAAAATGGCGTGTAGAGTGTTGGGGAAACCAACCCCGGTATATTAAGCCGAGATTCAAACCTAGACTTCTCCATCATTGGGACGATTCAGCCTGAGCGCCAAAGGCTTTAGACAGTGTTAACCACCAGTGAGTGAAAATAAACTAAAGGCATTAAGCTAAACAGTAAACACAAATAAAAACTCAGCATTTGATTAAAAATCTAGGTGGCATTGTTGTGCAAGCGAAATTATTGATTGTGTGCATGCATCTCTTTCTATGTCTTCTCTCAGCCCAGGGGATTTTACGTGTCTAGATTAGTGCCCCTTTTCAGGTCAGAGATCATGAATTTTGACCAAACATTATGTCCGCAGTGTTAGCTAAGAGAAACGATTAGCCTCACCTCTTGCAATTATTGTCTTTAAAGTCTGGTGGAATTATATGAATACTTGTAATTTTTATTATTTATTCTTAGAATTGTATCGTTTTATTTATATTAACAACTAGCAATTCCGCATGGCGTCGCCCGTGACCCACCAAAAATTTGTTAAAAATAGCCTAATTAAAAAGCTAATTAAAAATTTTAAAATCCAGCTTCGAGGTGCATTCGAAACCCCCTTCCTGCCCACCTATGTTAAAAATTTCAGATCTATTCATGCCATAGATTTGGCTGGGCATAGCACACAAACAAACACACACATAGACAAACACTTCCTTTTATTATTATAGATTAGATGAAGTTTTACAAATTACCATGCAGGACTGGGCTATGATAGGCCCAATGGTAGAACTATCATTTCTTATATAGGGTTGCCACTATTATTTTATTACCAAATTATCTGTGTTTTCAGTTTTTCCAAGAGGAATTTCTATTTTTCCAGGCAGCTTAGATTGAAGCAGAGTAATAAATTTTCATTTTTCATCAAATTGACATCTTTGAAGTCATAAAATGTATGTTTAAAATAGTATGATTTAAGTTTGATGGGGAAATACAACCTCTGTAACTTCATGACCCTTGTCTAAGGTGTAGTATAAGATATGTTTTAATCAATGTGCGTAATTATTAATTTCCCTTTTTTCATCCATCCAAGATTTCGGTTAGATGTCCTATTAACAAATATTCTAGTATTTTTTGAAAAATTCCCTGTTAATTGTTATTCCCAGTTTTTTTCTCACACAGAAAACCCACTCCTTTTCCCCAGTTCTTCAGACACGTGGCAGCCATGTTATATTGACAAATATAAATTATCATAAGTCTTTTTACATGTTTAAAAAAATAAATAACATTTTAAACTCCTTATATCAATTTTCCACTACCAAATAAAAAATACTTTCTTTTCAAAGAATTATACAAACATTTTTAGGTTTGTTCCTACTTTTTAAAAAAACCTCCATGGCTTGAGCCCGCAGCTAGATGACTGAGCGACTGCAGCGGCTAGCAATAATAGAGTTAGCATTTGCGGATAGAGGGTGTCATGTTGTCAGAACAATAAACCCTCTTGCCATTAATCTCAGTTTTCTAGGCCAAAGCTGCTACTTATTTATTCAAGTACTTCCTTATTTGTCCTCCTGAGGCTGAGTTTGATCCCGTTACAGACCCACTGATTCATAGATAAAATCTAGAAACACCAGGGATTGAACCTGGGACTTCTGGATCTGTAGCGAAGAAATGTGACCGCTAAACTACAAAGGTAGTCTTGTACAGTACATGATTGTCAATTAAAATGTTATATTATTTTATTAAGTAACCAGATTCAAGTATTGAAACAAAGCTTTCTTGCATATTCATATAATTTGTTCTGATACTACGCAAATGTAAATACATCAAAAATGTACAGGTAGAAAACCAATCTGAAAATATCAATGCTAACTTCGCCTCAGATAACACATCAACGAAGCATAATGTGACTTTTGGGCGAACTCAAAACATATCAGAAAATAGTAAAATTCATGGTAACCAAGATCAAAAGTTGGCCAATGAAAGTGGGACAGGGAATCATCTCAATGGAGGAAATGTAGTGGACAAAGCAAACCGAAGTAAAGATGGTAAGTTAAAACTAGTATGCTACTTAGGTTAAGTGTGTAGATTTTAGATTTTTATTTCTCTTTAAAATACAATGACACAATTTAAGGTGAAATAGGTTGGAAGGATATGTGAGTCCAAGTCAGTATTTTTGCGGTTCTAATAACACTTTTTTTTTGTCAAAATAAATTAAATATTACTCTAATAGATTTAGTTAAATTTGCCTCACTTTTTGAATATTTGTAATGAGTATACCCTGGATTTTTATATAATATTAACCTACAAAATAGGTACATAAATAATATGTAGCCAAATCAGTTCAAATATGTAATGATGTGAAAATATGTAACATTGAATAAACTTTTTTTCCCCAAGTTGGTAAAACATACATCATATATTATTGAAACAAAATTTAATTTTATGGCTGCAAATTTCTGATGGGACAAATATAAAAACTCTATTCTAAATATACCCACCTACAGTTACTTTTTAAATGATTTGTATTGACTATGTGGTCAAGTGGTCAGAGTTCTTGGCTACAGATCCATAAGTCCTGAGTTCAAGCTCAAGTTTGGAAAACTGAAATTAATGACCGGAGAGCTCATTGTGCTGACTACATGACACCCTGAAAATGTTTTTTTTTTCTGTCCCACAATAATTAAGAGCTAATGATGCCCCTTCCACCACACCTTAAATTTTGCTATCCTGTATGCATGTCACATAATTGACAGATTTCAACCAAACACAAACATAGCTCACACACAATTGCCTCTCAGATCAATAATTTCGGGGCTCTGGTTGTCCAATTTAAAAAATAAATAGTTTAATTAGTTTGATATTAGCTCAAAAAGCAACATTTAGCTACACTTAAAGGGTAGCATGTCATAATTTGGGGTTTTATTTATTCAAGTGTGCAATTTATATTATAATCATGAGTGAAATTTGGGTTAAATACTATTAAATGTATGATTAAATATATGCGAGAGAAATTTAGAAAACTAAGTGCAAATAAAAGTAAACATAACTAATACACATTTATGGGTTTGTAAATATTTATTAGTGCTTTTATATGTACTTTTATTTGTGCTTCATTTTTCAGCATCTTTCATATTTATTTCATATACTTTATTTCATATATATTAAATATATGATAAATTGATTTTAAGCAATTTATTGCCAAATTGAACCTATTTAAATGTTTTATCATTCATGAGCTAAAATAATAATATTTGGCTAAGAATATATATAAAACACATTGTAACACAACAAACAAGTCATATTCTAAATATCTTCCTTCTTAGATATTATAAGTGTCTCTTTAGAATGTTTTCTAAGATTTTAAGAAAAAAAACATTGGATATGTGAAATATCATTTAAATATTGTATTTATTCACAAAATGTAATTACCACTATTTTTATTTTAAAAACTTAGCTTTTGGCAAATATTGCCAATCAGGCAACCTTAAGTAGCTTCTTGAAAAATAATTGAAAACCATAGCCACTGGCAACTTGTTAATAGGCTTTATGCTAATCTTCATACACTATTTAGCTGTACATTAGTAGAGAAATAATTTACAGAGAGATTGGATAATCCTAAATTACAAATACAGCTACCATTAATGAAAAGATAAATTCCACACACCCTTCATTGACTCTGCCTTACCAATAGGAGTAAAGAATGAAGGTGAGCACAGGAAGAATCCTGGATAGTTAGTGGTGGAGTATTGACAAGCTAAGCCGAGGATCCTCAGTTCGATTCCCATATCCTGGCGTCATTTTTAAACTAATTGAAATATGAATATGAAACACTTTATACTTTTAGGTTAAATAATAATACCCAAAGTATAGATTCCCCCCCCCCAATCTTATCTCAGTGTATGCATTTTATTCTTGAATTTGTCTTGTAGAATAATGTTTTGTATTGTTCAAACAATCATAATAAATAGTGAATTGTGTCAGGGTCAACGTGCCATATAGGAGGGTCATGGGCGAGTGAGGTTGCCGGTATGAATGTAATTATTGCAGAGAAGACAACAGGAGACTTCAAAGTTCATCTAGAAAATACCAGTAATCTGCAGAATGGGACATTGTCGATAAAATGGAAAGTTTCTGGCCAGGCACCGTTTGGTCACGGTGGACCTTTCCACCTTATTGCCACCGACTTTCAAAATAAAAAAATAGCAACGTTTGTTGGTGAGATTTAGCTTCACAAAAATATAGCACAAATTAATTTTTCTACAAAAAATTCTACTAGTTTCAGTTTTCTGTTCAAAAATAAACTATTTAAAATTAATGTAGCCATGTTTCTAAAATAATTTGACACAATTTGTACTAAATATACATATTTTATGTGACAGTGCAAAGAGCTTTGTTTGATATTATGTATCACTTTCTAATGCCTAGTTATATGTTTTAAGATGCTGTATTGCTATTGTCTGACTATTATCAACTTAAACTTAAACCAAGATAAAGTATGAGGGTGAATTTTATGTAAATACATCGCATTTTCCTGGAAAGGGTAAACTACAAAGTGTACAAAAAATTCTCTCAGCACAATTTGTTGGGAATGAAGCCCAATCTATTAGGTCAGAGTCATGAAAGTCATCCATTGCAGTAGCTCTGCCAATATTCAGAAAATAAAATCAATGAAGAGGTGTCAATTATTTCAGGCCAGTGTCGAGTGTGTGAAGGCATGGACATGATCATAGGAGTGTGGCAGTTTCTGCAGCATGCCCACGACTGTAAAGATGTTCTTCTTGCTAGCATACAGCGGCAAGATGTTTTCAGGAGGGAAAAACAGTCTTCTACTAAATCGAAGACGGTCGGCAACCAAACGATGTCAAAGACAACAAACTTAACACAATTGGCCAGTATGAGAGAATTATTATTTTATGATGATGAATGTGTTTAATGTACAGTCAAATAAAGAAATGTATCTGAGATTAAGATTTTTCCTTTGAACTGGAAGAAAAATAGATTCACTTGTTTGGAACCAAATAGGTCTTGAAACATAACATTTACTACTTGAAATAGGCCTGCATGTACCTTTTAATACAACACAAACTAGTAATTCAAAGATAGTTTTAAAACCGAAATAACTTAATAATATGATAAGAACGAGTTATTGTAATGTGTATATACTGTCAAGTCTATAAAATATTTGTTTGTAATAAAATCCTTAAAAATTTCCATTCATTATTTTAATTAAGCTATGAGTAAAATAATGCAAACAAATTTGAATATTTATTTTTTATTAAATTAAAAAATATAAAAATACAAACACAAATTTTGTAAAACAAAAATCCAATTTTAATTTTAAAGCAAATAATAAGCATGAGTAGGCAATAAAATATTAAATTTTAAACCATTATTATGCTAGCATTTATTTTAGTAATGTAAATACAAACTAATTTCTGATGTTAAAAAAAGAGAAAACAAAAGAACTATAAAATACTTTTACAAAACCCATTTATTGATCATTAACGGTTTGGTTTGTAAAATGGATTGTAGTGAACACAATTTGGTTAAATGAATAGCACTAACACAATTTCCCAGGCTATGATTATTGAGGAATATTTAACTCTCTTGCTACTTTCTTGATAGTATCTATGCCCCCAATGTTGATGTTTAGAGTTCCGATCATATCACCATTATAGTTAATGACAGCTATATCAATGTTTGCCCAGTTACCATCATAGTTTAACACTTCCACCATGTCTAAAGCAGCGTATCTGAAACATAATTTATGAGACATTCGTACTTTATTTAATAGACCCATTATCAGTTAGACTAATGAGCTATTTATGTTTGTTTTTTCCAACAGGACAAATAATATAACATTCATTTAAAATCCACCTAATTTTTATTTTCTTAGCATAGATAGTTTAAATTTAAAGACGTAAGATAACCAGGAAGTAGGAATAGGAGCTAAGAGGAAGTAAAACTACACAAATAAGAGGAAGACAGTTCAAACTCTACACAACTTTCACTGGACAAACAGATAATGGGTGTCTCTTAGGGAAAATTAAAATTGAATATTAATAGCCAATACTTCAATATTGAATCTGTTATATCAGAACTCTTTTGAAGGAAGTTGAAAAAAAAATTGAGGGAGAGGAGTGGGGATGGAACAAAATTGGTAAAGAATGAATAGAGCACACAAAACGGGGAAAAAAATTGTTCAAAATGTTAAAATACACTTCTAATACAAGAGTTTATTTAGGAACAAAGGATTGTTTAAAATTTCAATAGAAAGAAGTATGTAGGGAAGATACCACAAGGGCAACCAAGAAAGAGATGGGAGGAACATATAATAGAAAGTGTGTAAGTGAGAGGAGAAGAATGGTGGAAGGATAGAGTAAGGAGACATTTAGCTAAACTGACCTCACCAGAGAATGAAAACAGTTGATGATAATGATGATTGATTGAGAATATGAGTGTAATTTGGAACAAAGGATCATTTAAAATTTCTAATATAAAAATACTAATATGAAAGTGTATTAGTAATATTTTTTGGTAAAAGTTACAAGAAAAAGTATAGTAAAATGGTTTGTAATATGTGGAATTAATATTTTGCTGAGACAATGACAAAATGTAACAACGAGGTTGTTTCAGTAAATAAGATAACACTAACACTCATATGGATACATTCGTATTATTACCTTATTTAGTGAAATAGCCTCTATTATAATAACTATTTTATCGACAGTGACATCTGTCAAATTTGACAAATACAGATCACATGGCATAGGAGCTATTTTAGTAACATTATTAAATGTCAGATACTCTTCTTCCTATTATGTTTCTATTATACCATCCTTAATACCTCATCTCACTTTCTTAGTTCTTATAATAGTTCCTTTCCTGGATGTGTCAGTATCTAAACTAGATTGAAATATTCCTAGATTAGCGGCCACTTCTACCTTCAACCCCTTTCCTCCTATCCTCGATGAAACATGTCTAGTTAGGGCCAACACATGCATAAAAAGACATATTTTTTCACCTCCTACAACTAGAATTCTCTTTCAAGGGTTTCCTTTACACAGTGAAGTCCAATCTGTGGCCTACGGCCTGCTTTTCTTATAATACCTTAATCTCAACTGGTTTTTCAATAAGTAATAAATAATCTTGATTTACGATATCAAAAAACTTGTGGTCCAAAAATAGGCTTGAGTTATCTCACTAATTATACTGGTATATTCATAATATTACTAAATTAAACTTATATACTGGTTTTAAGTATTTTAAAAAAACATTTTAGAAAACATTCTAAAATAATCTTACGTAAGGAGTGTTGATAGATTATAACTAAAGACTTAGATAGTTATTAATACAAATATTAACGAGAAAGAAAAAGCTAAAAAAGTTAAATCAATGGAAAGTGATTAACTAATGTGTTAAAATCATTTTATTTTAATAATAATCTTAGGTTGAATAAAAACATAAAAATAATATGAGTCAAAGGGGCTAGAAAAATGGATTAAAAAAAAGAGAAAAAAAATATATGGTTGACAGTATTTATAAATAAACCTGCAAGTCAAGAATATAAACAAAACACTAAGTGTAATATGGTCATAACAAATAAAATAAAATGGCTTAATTAAAAATAATAAGCTAAGCTATAGAATAAATTGTTATATTATACAAAATTATATGACCAAGTATCTAAGTCTTTATTTTGAAGAATTGACGTCCCTTACTCCTTTTTGACAGTTTTCCTGTGTAGATGGTGGTTACAGGAACTCTAATTATCCCGACATGTTTCGGTGCTAAATTAGCGCACCATAATCATGGAGCTGAAATTAAAATTAAAGGACTTGCTATAAAGTAATGAAAAAATAGAACGTTAATACAGAGAAAAGGAAAAAA
>CABFOW010000388.1:202169-290506 GCA_902141385.1 Timema californicum
TTTTTTCCTTTTCTCTGTATTAACGTTCTATTTTTTCATTACTTTATAGCAAGTCCTTTAATTTTAATTTCAGCTCCATGATTATGGTGCGCTAATTTAGCACCGAAACATGTCGGGATAATTAGAGTTCCTGTAACCACCATCTACACAGGAAAACTGTCAAAAAGGAGTAAGGGACGTCAATTCTTCAAAATAAAGACTTAGATACTTGGTCATATAATTTTGTATAATATAACAATTTATTCTATAGCTTAGCTTATTATTTTTAATTAAGCCATTTTATTTTATTTGTTATGACCATATTACACTTAGTGTTTTGTTTATATTCTTGACTTGCAGGTTTATTTATAAATACTGTCAACCATATATTTTTTTTCTCTTTTTTTTAATCCATTTTTCTAGCCCCTTTGACTCATATTATTTTTATGTTTTTATTCAACCTAAGATTATTATTAAAATAAAATGATTTTAACACATTAGTTAATCACTTTCCATTGATTTAACTTTTTTAGCTTTTTCTTTCTCGTTAATATTTGTATTAATAACTATCTAAGTCTTTAGTTATAATTTTAAAAAAATCTAAAGTAATACTTTCAAATAAATAATTATGTTTTTATTTTTGTTGAGACCCGTTATGTTCGCTGCATTATACAGATTAGACCTCGAGTCATGAAAGGTCGGATCACACTGTCTTAACTCATGCCTGAACACAAGGATTATAGGGTACGACCCTGGTAAAAGATATTAAAGAACACTGCTAACCATGAGGATATGGTGCTAAGAGGAGAGGAAAGGGGATTTCTATTATCACTGACCCGATTTCCCCACAATCTTGCATGGAAGAGTCTTCATCCAAGGGCTCCGAGACTACTACAAAGCGTATCTTGCATTCTTCACGATCACTGGTAGATTTGTTGAACATTCCAGCCAACAGTTTGTGCTGATGCCCATGGGTGCTTTTATCGACTGAAAATTCTAACCACAAGACATATCAACACTCACTTTACCAAATATAAATGACTGTATCAGTGGATTAAAAGTAAAATCAAGACTAAAGCAAACCCACACAACAACCATAATGCCTAAGGAGCCATTCTTCTAATGGCATACTGTTGCTTAGGTAATACATTCAATTCTACTAGGCAAGAAGCAGAGGGTGCAAAGGTTGATAGTAGAGAGGGGGCATAGTTGCCCATGGGGCCACCCACATCCACAGGTATTGAGTTTTATTTAATAATCTACCAGAAATGTTTCTTTTAAAGAAGGTTGGTATTATAAAGATAAGAAGAATAGAGCTTAGTAATTGAATTAATATTTTATATCCTTTTTATGTTAGATATTACATTAATACACTTAAATAAAGATTATAAATTAAAATAAACTTAAGTCTTGTGTATGAAGAGGAACCCTCAAAATTCAACTGCCCATGGCCATATTTAAGTAATAGTTTGGGTGTAGTAGTAGAGTAAAATGCCTCCTTCCTTCCTCTCTCCTTCCAACATTATTCCTCCTTTGAAATTATTCCACTCTTCTCCTCTCACTTGCACACTTTCTGTTTTCTGCTCCTCCCATCTCTTTAAATGGTTTCCCTTGTGGTATTTTTCCTACATACTTCATGACCATCATTCTCTTTAACTTCCTCTACTATCTAATGTATGTCTTGTACTCCCAATATTTCCTGGATAGCTTCATTCTGTATCCTGTTTCTCCTCGTGGCAGTTGAAATGCTCCCGACAAACTACCATTAGCTACCATTTGCTAAGAAACATGCTTTGTTACTATCTTGAACCAAAAATACTAATCTGTCAAACTGCTACAAAGTAGAACAAGATAAACAGTACAGATTTTTTTTTCCAGATAATAGAAACTACAAGCTATGCCGTGACTACCCTACATAAATGATCAACTATGATATTATTTTACATTATGTTTGAGCTTGTACCCACATTGTACATTATCATCCATATGCTGTTTAACAGAAAATACTCACTCTCGGAATAATTGAAGTGTAGAATGTTGTCAATTATTTCTGACCTATGAACAGATTTGGTTTCCATATTTTCGCCAAAGTATTCAAGGAATGTGTAATCGATGTAGAATTGCTTCAGAGCAAAGTCTAACATGGGAGAAGAGAGAGGTGCCAGCCACAAATAGTTAATATCAATAACCAATTCATCCTCTTCAGGACCCTAGACAAGACAGTAGCAAGGGTTCAAGGGCATAAGTGTGATTAAAGTATAAGATATGTAACTGTATTAAGGTACATGCATCTAAATATCAGTATATGTGGAAAGCAAAAAATACATATAAAAAACATAAAATAAGCCCTAATTAGAATAACATGTTCAATTTCTTCTTATAACTAAGTTCTTTAGTTCAGAATAACATATTTCTCACCATTTTTAGAGTGATTGTACACATAACGATAGATTTGGTGTCAGTGCCAATAAATTATAGTTGTCAGTACTGACACCAGCGTTTGCTGTACATACACCAATATGATTGTTGTCAGAACTTAAAAAGGGTGAATTTTCTCGAGGTATGCCAAGCAATCAAAATGGCCCCTGGGCTGAATAATTGACTTCTTCTGTTGTGATTGCTTATCCCCTGAGGAGATTATATCAAAATCACAGGGAAAGATAATTTTGAGTGCATTGTATAGCTATTAACAAACACGCTATGCCCTCTAATAATTAAATTAAAGTCCCTGTGCCATATTTGAACTTACTATTCCTTTTATTCAACAACTATACTATATAACTAAAATTATTTAAAGTCTCATTATAAAGAAGAATGAAAGCACACACACCCAAACTCTCGAAAGGCTGACCAAAACAATTCCAGATAACAGAGAAATATGAGTGTATGTCTGCTCTGCGCATCACAATGGCAACACCGGTTTTAATGGTACATGTTCAACCAGCAGTACTTACCAATGTGTGAAGTACTTGTCATGTTTTGGATTGTATATGCATTTTAAAAACTTACTGTACTATGAGAACTTCAAACATATAAAGAACAATGAAAGACTTAATTAGTAATTCTTTTTAATATACTGACCTCTTTAGATATAACCTTGGAATCTTGCTGAGCAACAGGCAAAATAGCAGGTATCAGTGTCGTTGCTGTTTTTTCATCTCCTCTATTTTCTTTTTCAAAAGAAAAAAAACCCATATATATTACCAAAAATATTAATTTGGCATGAACATTACTCTTGTCATGAGCAGTGGCGTGCGGTGACTTTTCTCAAAGAGGACTAGGTTTGAAGACACCTTTCATTATGGGGTTAAAGAGGAATACTCTCCATATAATGTACAATATGATAACTTAGCAAATACACTTTTACAGGTCATAGGGTAGGCAAATTATCTCCCTCCAACCGATTCACAATATTTAGACATGGAATAAACAAACAAATACATAAATAAATACGTGTATAGTCTTTCATTTTTGTTTTAGCAGAAATGTCTGGAGTTGGCCTACTTTTCATTATTACTTGCTGCTTTTCTTCAAAAGACCCGCCTCGGTGGCGTAGTTGGCTAACGCGCATGTCGTGTTGAGCTCGACTGCTGAGGACGGGGAGATAGAGGTTCGAATCTCGGTCGGGTGAACTGGGGGTGGTTTTTCCTAAATGGTTTTCCACTCTCCCTCCACGCAAATGCGGGTTCACTTCCTCTAATTCAACCTTCCCAATTCCTAATCCATTAGAGTAATTAGTACTTAAAGCGTATAACCCGAACGGGTAGNGCTTTGTTGTGAGGGAACAGTTTCCAAATCCGAGTCCCCTTCCATAGTTCACACTTTCAAACACTGTCAAACTAAATTGACAATCGAACACTTTAACACTTCACAAGATCTCTTTCATCAATGGGAACAATTACATAAGCTTAACAACCACAACACTACTACTTATAAGAAGCAAACCCAAATTACATTTACCTTTGACAGAACACCAAGTGTTAGCATATCTCTTATTATAGAGACGGACTAGGCTGGTTTCACCTAGTCCTTTCCCCGGTAAGAGCCGATAAGACTCGTGCGCTTCCGATGTTAGTTGGGAGAGGGGAAGGGGTCCGCGCAAGCAGCGGGAATATCATTGAGTATTGTGACAGCGCTTCTGATGCTAGTGAGTTGTCATTGTAGATTGGAAACGGGGTGTGGGGGCGGGGCAGTGCACAAATAGCTAGAATATCGTTGAGTATTGTGACACAAATTGAGACTCAGATAGATTTTATTTTATGCTTTTATTTCTCGTTAAAATTTAACTCAAAATAAATAAACTAGAAATGTCTGGGGACTAGCCTAGTCCTACTAGTCCATTGACGGCATGCCACTGGTCATGAGCATTTATTTTTAAAACTTCTATTCACTCTAATACCAGGATCACGATTGACTTAACGTTAATGTAACATAAAGAAAGCTATTGTGTGATCGGGATTAAAGTAACGTAATTTAAAAACTTAAGCTAAACACAATCATTTTGAGCTAATTGAAAACAAATTGACTACTAAATATATATTTAGGGCTGATTAAACTACAAATATTTGCAATACAAGCTTAACAGTTTGTCAAAATACAATGTAAGAAGAAGCAACCGGTACAATGTTTCAATGCTCACAAGAAGTGAACAAACAAATTAAGTATCAAATAACTATGTTAATATTGCTAGCAACATGGTTGGATGGCAGATACATTAAGTGAAAGTCCCATCAAAGTTAACTCAAATGCATTATGATGGCTTTCATTTAAAAATGCAAGGAGAATCTTTATGTTAGATTATGTTACACACATTTTAAGCTGATTTATCCTTGCATTATATTTTGAAAGAAAAATATTGTGAATTTTATTCTAAATTAGAAGTACAACCAAAATATTTATTAGTTGTGGTTCTTGTGCTAGTTATACAAATTATTTTTAAAGCTCTGGTTCCTGTTAGAGTAAAATAAAGTTCCTGTTCTTTTCAGTTCTTAATTATATTTTGATTCCAGTTCCAGTAATCTTTTTTTATAAACAGTCATACTACCATTATACAATTTTAAATTAGAAAAATACATTTTAAGAAAATACAACACAATAGAGTGTTTTTTTAGCATCACATTTTACTACCCATTAAGGTTATACTCTAATGAGTTAGGGCTGAAGAAGGTTGAATTTAGAGGAAGTGTACCCCCATTTGTGTGGAGAAAAGGGAAAAACATTTAGTAACAACCACCTTGAGTACACCCGACCAAGATCAAACCAACACCTCCTTGTCATCGGCAGTCTAGTCTATGGTGTGAGTAGCGTGTTAGAAAATAAAGCAATTTATATAAAAAAAATACAAAGGGATATCATTGATCATTTGTAATTTGAACAGGAAATGGTTTTATCTATTTTTTTTACCTCATCTCAAACAAATAGGTATAATCTTTCAAAATAATTTCACATAATAATTTTCAAATTAATACCTAGAAACACCTTTTTATATGTATTTTCAATTTTTAAATAGAGTACCGAGTTTGGTGCAGTCAAACCAGCTAATTCTCAAGAAAACAAGGAAATACTGTATGATTTTAGTTGATTTATTTAAGGAAAAAATAAGCAAATAATATAATTTGCTTGACAATTATATTTATGTATACAAACATTATAATTTTAATGTCAAACAATATTTTCATTTTTAATTCCAACATTTTTATTTAAAATGTTGGTACTTTTTTGAAGTCTAATTTGTAGACACACCAAATATAAAAAAAATAGTTTGCATGATTAAAAAAAACTTTTTTTTATAATCTACCTTAACAAACCCTAGCCTGCTTTGGTGACCGCATGGTCTAAGGCATCACTCTTGCGTTAGAATAGACTGCCAATTACAGGGAGATTTAGGTTTGAATGTCGGTCGGGTGTAATGAGGGTGGTTTTTTAAAAATGATTTTCCACTCTCCCTCCACATAAATGCAGGTACACCTCCTTTAAATTCATCCATCCTCAGCCTTAGCGCATCAGTGTGATTAGTACATATGGGTATAACATGAACAGGTAATAAGTAAGACACAATGCAAAACCTCCTAATGTGAATCTTGATGTCAATGCATAGTCATATTTTAATAAATTTTTTACTGGATAAAATTAATTTCACTTTATCTATGAAATTATTTAAACATCTAGTTATTAATCTAACAAAAAATCCCTTCTGACCCGCAAACAATAATTAACACATTCTCTGGACTACATGTTACCTAATATTTGAAGGCCAAGAGTGAACATATTTTCAATTCACAACCCTCTGCTCCCATTTTAATACTCACTGTAAACTGGTAAGCCAACAACCATTCGAATGGAGAAACCCTTTTAAAATAAAATAATGTCTTCATATTTAGATCATTTCTTAGATTTCTCCCTTCTTAGACATGTTTACTGTCACTCAAAGCTAAATATACCTTCCTAAGCTAACCTAAAGAGTAAAATAAGAAAACCCTACAACATGTAATAGTAATCATTGGAATTTTTATAATTGCCTTAGAAAATAAATATATCTTACCTTGACAAAAAAATTATGAAAAATAGAAAATAGGGTATTTAAAAGATAAAATTAAGTTAAATAAAGTAGTACATAAAATCCCATTATAAAAAAATTATAAACATCTATAACCTTTAAGAAACAATATTAACCTTTATGGACCTAAAAATAAATAGATTCCAGTTCCAGTTCTTAACAAATTTATTTTTGGGGTTTCTGTTTCCTAAAAATAACTGTTGGTTTCCGTTTTAAATTCTGGCTCCGGTTTGACTCCCTGTAAATTACAAAAGTTACAAATGCTGCTTTCAGGAAATAGGATTGATTAGGGGCAAATAAATGAGCACAATATGGCGTTCACAATAGAGATATACAGTTTACAGTTTTCACTTTTATTTCTTAATTCTATAAAACATTGTTTATTCAGGTGAAATATTATTTTTAATAGTGATTTTGAAAACTTCCAATCATCATTTATTCAGGATATTTTGTTATTTGTCATTTAACAAAGCAAATATAATATTTAAAATGATTATGTTTATTTTTCAGTTATGGACCCTATTATAATGAGATAAAATGGAAGTGACTAAGCCCGTGCAAACCTTCGAATTTTCAAATCCAAGCCTGAATCTGAATAAGATTCGGATCCGATCTGGAATTTTGATATTGGAAGATTCAGGTTTTATTCAAAATTTCTAATCTAAATAAATCTTAGGCTCGTATTTGGTGTGTTTGGCACACATTTTGAATTTATTCATACTTAACAAATCAATATAATGATCAGACCGGAAACCAGTTGCGTGATAAGAGTGAAAAGAGAAATTAACTTGAGTCCAGGTCTTAAAGGAATCACGTGGAAGACAATTGTTTGTGACAGTGAAATCTTGTACTATCATTAAAAATATGATATAGACTTTATTTGATTTTTCACTTTTTGTGACAAGCACTATTTACTACATTATTTTTTTAATAACTTAAAATGTGTCTACAATTTTTATCAGCATGTTTTTAGATATTTTATTGTTAGATTGAATTTGGAAACTAAGAATTGTAAAATATTTAACACAGACTCGATTTGAAACAATATCATACTAAGTATAAAACAAATTGACTGATTCAGATCTGAAACTATTTTTAAAATAAAGTATTTGATTTTTTTTAAGCATGGAATTTGACTAGAATTAAATTCAACTGATAAAATTAGTTTATTTTAAAATCCGATTCGGATTCGACTTGAAAAGATTTTTACCCATGAGATTCAATTTAAATTCGATTCGAGTAAGTTAGCCAAGATTCTGATTTGATTCAAAAGTGAAAATGATGGATTTGCACAGGCTTGGAAGTGACATAGTAAAAGACATATACCGAGATAACATTTAACTAGAAACACAACTTAAGGTTCAAATGTAGTCTTAAAATAGTTCAAAAGTAGACAACCTATCAATATGTGAAAGGTAAGTACCATAGTACCATAAGTTTCTTTCACTTAACTTTCTCATCATAACACCCTTCTTTAACTAATAATCACTTTAGTTACAGCTTACTCTACAGTCCTAGAAACTCGAAAGTGCCGCACTTAAAAAAGTATACCATCTAACCCTATCTTGAGCTAATTCTATCCAATCCCCCTAATTCCACCCTATCTCTTTCAGGTCAATTCTATTATTATCTTCCCATCTGCTTCTTTCCAATGGGTTTATCAGTAAATACCCTAAGCACGATTCTAGATTCTTCAAATCGCACTGCATGTCCTGCTCACTGTAATCTGCAAGATTTCACTATCCCAACAATATCTTGTGTTAAGTGCAGGGTATGTAACACATAATTATGTAGCCTCTTCCACTCCCCTTACCTTACATGGCAAAAAATCCCTTTAGTTGAATTTATTGATTGCAAAGATTAAACAAATGAGAATTTGCATATGATAATAAGTCAACTTTAACTCTACAAACCATTAGATTTCTTTGGTGGGTCAGCCAAGCCAGTGGTACTCTTGCGTGGAGCAGGAGTGGGGTGAACAACCGCACTTATAGTCGTAGTTTTGTGATAGTCATTAATAGGTGAAGTTTCATCCAAAATTGGCACCTTTTCTAGGACTGAAATTCTCTCATCAGCGGGAGCTATCACTATTGAATGTACTTTTTTGATAACTGAGGGTTTCCGAAAGGATGGAGATTTCTTTTTTCTGCGTGCTGCTGGTTTTGGAGTTGCAGGCATTAAGTCTTCAGATAATGAGGCCTTAAGTATTGGTACTTCAGATGGTGGTGATTCATGTGTAAAGACTTCAGGTATTGGCATGGAAGGTATTAGACTTTCGGATAAATGACTAAGCTTATAAGGCAAGGAGGAAGATGGAGAATAATGTTCAGGATTAAGTACCTGCGAATAACACACAAATCATTAAGTTCAGGAGATAAGTGAACAAAACCACAAAACATCAATTATTTATATAAGAATACATGTGTTTGTTTGATTTATTTTAATTCATAGTATGTGTGTGTGTGTGTATGCATTACATTTTGATACCATGAACATTAATGAGTAAAAACTGGAAATCTTTATTTTTAAAGATAAATAGATACTGTTCATCATCATCATAATCATCTGAACAACGCTATAGTTAGATTGTTATTGTAAAGCTTCATGGCATCAGCCGTCAAGCGAGGCACACCAACAGCACATAGAGAGAAGGCCTGCTCGCTAGTGTTTGTGAACAGCGTGACATCAGAGACTTACGGCCACCTGTCTCAACAGGAATTCCCTTCTTTCCTCTCACAATCGGTCAGTTTAGCAGTTAAATTAAGGGTGTGTGGTTCATGATGAGTATGAACTAGCATGGTTTTTATAGTTTATTCGTTAATTATTAAGATACTATGGTTCATTGCAAACACATTACAATGTGTTTAACACTTAAAGTGGTTTATTAATATTTCTTTTAATCAAATTTGAATGTGCTTTGCGTTTTTATTGTGGTTTATCTGGATTGTATACATAGTGTGAAATATGTTTTGAAATGTTACATACATTTTCAAGTGTATTCTTAAACATTTTTTTCTTTGTGTTCTTATTCGGTTATATATTTTAATACTGAATTTATTTATATTTAAATATGGTTAGTAAGTGTTGTGTACCAAATTGCCGGGGAAACTATAAAAATATAGACCTGGGGGTCCACATGTTTGGTTTTCCAAATGATGAAAATATTAAGATGAAATGGTTGAATTCAATCCCAAGAAAAGATTTTCAGCCCACAAAACCTTCAATGGTAGGCCATACGAACATATTAATTTATTGAATGCTAGTTTTTATAGATTTAACATTTACACACGTTTTAAATTCGTTGTATTAAAATATTAATTTAATGATTACATTTTTTTTATAAAGGGTGAACAGTTATTTGTATTAAAGTTTTTACTAACTTAGTAAATTTGGAACATTTTGAATTTATAAAGTAAATAATTAATATATCTAAGATAAGATTTATTTTAGTTTTTCTTTTTACATAAAACTGATATGATTTTAAACATTTAGTGAACTCCTAAATTTTAATATTCAAGTAAATCTTTTAAACTTTTTAATATAAAACTACATGCTTCTAATAAAATGATGCGGTGTTCTCTCTTGTTTACATATTAACAAATTAGAGCTAAATTAAATCAGAGGCAGGCCTATTAAAAATATAATACCTGCATCGATACTCACGCCGACTAAACTTCAAACTTGTCTAGTCTGGTTAACCATTGGCGAGAAGGTCAAAGCTTTAACTCTACCAAATGTATGAGAAAGTAGTTCCCTCAATGGTTACCCCCTCTCACTTAGTGTATATGTGGGTACATTTTACATTATTTAAAAATTCACTTTGTCCACTACCTCTCAAAACCCGTTAGGCCTACATATCACGATACAATAGTAAGGATGAGGAAGGTAGAATTTAGATTAAATGTACCCAAATCTGTGTGGAGATAGAGTGGGAAACCATTTTGGAAAAACTACCCTCAATACACCCAGCTGGGATACGAATCCCAACCTCCCCATCATTGGGAAACCAGACTAAATGAGCTTTACATATAGACTGCATGCTTAACGGCACAGATAAGTGTTAATAAATGCAAATAGCTGTGGATGGGTAGTAAGATGTATTATAAAATCAAATTCAAGGTTATGTCTAAATACATACTTATACCACAACACAATAACAATTCATTTGAATTTTTTAAATTTGATTGCTAGTTTTTCTAACTAGCTTACTACAAATATAATTTTTTATGATAAAATAAATGTTTAATTTCAAACCATGCTTATAATTAAATTCTTCACTCAAATCGTCCAGAAATTATTTTAATAAGTCATAAGAATAAATACAAAGAAGGTTTTAAGGGTTTATTTTGGAAAAAAAAGTAAATTAAATTTTTATAATAATATGAATATGGATGTGTAAATAATTAAAAACAAAGGCATGTTGCTTGAGAATGATTTTAACAAATATTATTAAATTTGGAATCTTTGTTGTATTTATAAAATTTACTATTAAAAAATAGGTGACCTGGCGGTCTATGGGTAAGGTGTCAAGACTTTTGTACTAGGGGTGCGGGGTTCAATCCTTGGTCCTGACACAGATATGTCTGATTGCCAAACCCTTGCTTCACCTCTGACAAGACTTGTATTAGTTACAGCTTGTGAATGTGTGGAATGCCAGGCCTCCAATGTGGTTCGGATCCCACGCTAAACTGTAGGTCCTCCATTTCATCTCACAATCACCCTACCATTACACATCAGCATAAGTGCATGCAACCCAAATGGGTAGTAAAACGCGGTGCTAATAATAATAATAATAATAATAATATTATTGATTATACTATTAAAAATCAAAGTATACCGGTACTTATTTAATTCATAATTAACGTGGTTAGATTTTAAACAAACTCCTGTTTAACATTATAATTGTACTAAATTAAATTTTAATATCAAGTTAATATTTTATCATTGCAGCACATACAAAGAATGTGCTCAGCTTATAATATGTGATTGTAAACTTTTGTGTAAAGGTGGGTCCTACATAATATTTATGACCTTTGTAAAGTATATCAAGCTAATACAATGTTATACTTATTTGTAAGATAATAATAATTTTAGCAAGATCAGTTCAACAATAGAAATAAAAAAGTTAAAAATACAAAGTAAAGTAACATTATATTTTTAATTAAATTATGCATGCAACTATTGACTTGTGAATAGATTTATTAACTTATAAATTTAAATAGCATAATTTACTATCTAATTAATCTAATGTAAATATCTTAAATGTCTTTACGCTACCCTCCATAGTACTATCTATACCTTCTTTGAGAAATCCTTTATATTTGATAATATTTGTTCCTCAGGTAATCTCTTAGAAATATAATTAAATATACATACTGAATAAGCTACACAAACAATATAGTGTCATGTAAATGTATGTTTACATATAATTTATGTTCAGTTTAGTTGTTAGCTAAATAAATAATTTATTATACTTAAACATGTAATATTTAACTTAAAACGACACCAACAATAAATACAGAAAATAACATTTGATTGACAAAACCAAGGTTTTGTGGTGAAGTACAAGGAACCTGCATGGTCTCAGACTTGTGATGTCACAGCAATGCAAGCAGGACTTCTCTACAGGTGGTGTTGACTACACCGACCAAGAGGCTACCGCATGTTTGTTGACGAATATAGTGCCAACATTTTTGGATAGAAGGTATCGTATAGGCTGCAAAATGACCCCTCCGGCCATTAATCTCAGTTTTCTAGACCAGAGAAGCTACTTATTTATCCAAATAACTCAATTGTCCTCACGAGGCTGAGTCTGACCCCATTCCAGACCCACTGCTTCACAGAAAAATCAGGAAGTGCTGTGGATCACACCCGGGACCTCTGAATCTGTGGCCAAGAACTATGTCTACAGAGGCGGTTAAATGTCACTAAATGTATATATTAAAGTATTCATAAACCAAATAAATGTTTTCTTTAGCCTGTAGCATTTATTTTTGACAGAATATAACAATTTTGATAGCTGTCAAACATAAGATGGTAGTCTTGTACCAATATTTAAAATAAAATTATTTTCTACAATTAGATTCACCCATGAAAAAATTAAACATCACACTTTCAACTCAATGTTATCTTCTCACAATTGAAAAAAATTATACACTCTTTAGAAATATGCTGTTAATTTAAAGCTAAAGTTCTATCCAAGATCAAACTACATGGTCCAAAATAAATCTCTAGTGCTAGCAGTTTAAAGTTCACCAAAAAATAAAGCAACTTGGACTTTGGTGTGTCTATTATGACATCTTTAAGAGCCTGTCTCCTCCTTCCCATGGTTAGGACCTAAATTTTGTTGGTATTATAACTCAAAACAGAACCTGCATCGCGGTGATGTTATCTGTATTATACCTTAGAAAACATTGATATTGAGACCAGTGATCAATGATCACAATAAAATTTGAAACATTGTTTTAAAATGAAAAAAAACAAAAAAAAAAACATGTTACAGTGATATAAATTTCACACTTGTCAAATGAAGAATGCAGTAAATTGTGTATGTTTTGATCATAATCTTGTATGTAATGTTCCAGCTAATAAGCCATTAGATGGACTCTGAAGGGGAGTTTCCAGCTCCTTGTCTTATTTTGCTGTCCACACCACCCTCATTGAAGTTGAAGATATATCAGGATCGTATCAAGTCATCAGGATGATATATTTTGAATGATTCTTAAATTCTAAGCAGAGTTTTAACCAGGATGTTTTCCTCCTTCAAATTACAAAAGTTGTTTTCTATACATATATTTAATGCTGGTAAAAGCAGAAAATGCAAATATTTATAGTTAAAATTAGAATTATTTACTTCTGCAACTCTTTTTAGGATTAAAGAATATTATCTTTCAATACTAAGGAGAATATTTTAACCATGACTGTGGAGCCTGAGTCAGTTAAAAATGTACCAACTCCAACTCAGGTTTCAAAATAAAAACTTATAACTTTATAAGAATCTTTTATAAAAAATATTTTTATTATTTAGGACCAATATTTGTAATTTGGATTGACAAATTTATTTATATATAAATTCACAATGCCAAAGAAGCTTCCCATGAAGTAATCCATATTGGAAAATTTTACTGTAGTCAATTTTTTAAAATTATTGATTAATATAAATTAGCCATTTATGAAGGTTTCGAAGTAGGAGTCGGACAGAAGAAAAGTAGAGGAATTGCAGTCAGAGTCGAAGGATTGGCCTATCAACCATACAGCTCTGATTTTAGCTCAAGTTTTTGATCAATAATGATCTGTGTTGTCTATTTTTTCTTCATTGGGTTCTTTTGGTTGTATTAAGTAATAGCATAATTTATTAAAAATAACTGGGCGACACAATGTACCACATTAGCACATTGAAACCATTATTAAAAAATACTATTCAAATTTCAAGGAACTAATGAAAAATACTTGCAGATCTCAGTTTGAAAACCATTGCCATAGAGGAATCATTGGATGTTTGTGTATTATAGATTTATATTAAAAATATTTTACAGTCCATCACCTACAGGACATAATGTAAATAAAGATTATATTGTTTGAATATTCAAGACAAGTTATTTTATATATCATGAAAACTAATTTACACATATTATCAATTATATGTAAAATGAATGAATGTTGTGCGAAGCATACCTTGGGTGTAGGTTTTTTAAGTTCATCTTTAAAGTTCTCAATTTGTTCTAGGAGACAATTCATGCGAAACCAACACTGGAGTATCCCAAGTTCGGTGTGAGGATTATTCTCATGAGGCCCCACAATTGGTATGGTAAGGTGAAGTTTGTTATTAGGATAGTCAAGTAGCTCCGCAAAGTGAAGCGCACCTTGGCCCACTGACACCCAACTACCGTCTATTAATATTTGTAGGTCCACAGCACACTCCTCCTGGAACAAAGTGTACACTTTTTTTTTGTAGTTATATTAGTGCTGGATGCAATTAGTTGTTTTGTGTGCATCATGTCTTAGTAGACATTCAGACTATCAGCATAGTTAAAGTAATAAAGTAAAGATGAGGAATGAGGATGAAATGCACACCCCATCTTTTTTGTATGGAGGAATAGTGAAAAGCCACCTAGGAAAGAAAACCTCAATACAACCAGCAGAGATTAAAGCCCCAGCCTCCGAGTCACTGTTAAACCATATAAGAATAGATTTAATTCTTTGTCTGCATGCCCACCAGTGAAAATTTCAATAAATGAATGTGACATCTAATTATTTTGGTGAGTTTTTAAAATTAATTTATATAAGGTTTACAGAGCTTTATTTTTCAAAACTGTAACTGTAGAAACTCGTTTATATGAATTAGAAGGGGCCAAGTCCAATTCAAATAGTTATTCTGAGTAATAAAAAGTATGAGGAATAAGATGTGATTTTTTTTGTTACAAACAAAGAAACAAAGATAGAATAAAGCAGGACATGATTGAAATCTAAGCTTTTTACTAAATTATGATAATTTTGTTTTAAGTTGAAAAGGTGTTCTGCATTAACCAGAATTTCAGAATAGTTGTGACTTGATCGTAATCAACCATTACCATTCATTCGGCTTGGGTTTCATTGTATCAGAACTCATAAAGAGGGATTGTAAAACTTATTTCAAGGGATTGTGAGGCAAACACTATCTCTTTATCCAGTGGCAGCAATGTAAAGTGTAAACTGTGGTCCTTTTTATCTGTAAAATTTATGTTGTGTGGGTTTCTTTAGTTTGTTCTTAACCTCCTTTCATAAACCTTCTTTCATGTATGACAAACGATAATTCAAAAAGTGAAAATGCTATCCATTCCAGCTAAAAATGTGTTTTGTAAAATGTAATCTACAACATTGTCCTAGCCTGCAGTGGTGGCTGTGTTGTCTAGTACACTACTATCACAATAGACTAGAATACTGATGACGGGGAGATTGAGGACACAAATATGTATAATTACATGAGAAAATAAGATAAACGATCATAGCAAAATAATTGTATTTACTGATGAAAAATAGAAAATAATAATGATAATGATAATAATATTAATAACATGTATGAAATAAAATACATTGAGCAAAAACCATTTGTAATAAATAAAATTATAGGATAGTAGGAAAACAACAGAGCACAAATAAAAGTAAAAATACTAACATATATTTACACACACTTCAATATTTCGATGCTATTATAGCATCTTCCTCAGGATGTTGTCTTCAGTGATGCCAACTTTATGGTAGGGATGAAAGCTTCTATGGTTGAAGTTAACTAATATTTAGGTTGGGTGGTTTGTTATAAATGGTATTATGAAATCAATTAATGGTTTCCATATCTTATACATATTTAAAACACAAAGCAAAGTTGTTCATGATTATTTGTTCATTCTTGTAATCAATAGTACATATCATATATACATCATAGATAATAATAAAACAACAAAGTAAAAGAAGACATTAAAGAACATTTAGAAGGTCAAGGCTCACCTACTAAAATGCTCTATTGAATGGATGGAATTACTCAAGTCACAACATGGTTTTCTAGACTTTGTGATACATTGATGTGCCAGTTCCCATCTTCTTAGCTGGCACAACAAGGCTCTCAACCTTGTAACAAAACAGCTTGCAAAACCTGCCAAATACATCATCAAGCTGCCACTTTCTCTAGCAACATCATCAACTACATCCATACCACCAAAGGCAGTCACACATGTGAGTCCAGTAACCTAATTTACCAACTAGAATGCCAACAATGTACAGAACACTATGTTGGACTCACCACTGAAACTCTCCGTAAACGAATGGACCAAACGAATGACACCAAAATCAAGAATCCAGAAAAACTCGTTTCAGCACATGCTTCCACTCATATCCTTAACTTTGAGGACTGCTACACTGTCAAGGCGTTAAAATCATTTAACAAGACACAATGTAATATGTCTCAGTTAAGAAGATGTGAACTGGCACATTAATGGATCACAAAGTCTAGAAAACCACCCAAACCAAATATTCGTTAATTTCAACCTAAAGACTATACTAGTACTACATACCATCCACAGAGTAATAGAGAAACCTGCAGAGAATTTGAAATCCAACTTAACAATCGAGTTGGCATCACTGAAGAAAACATCCTGTTTAGTTAACTACTACTACTTTCTGAGGAAGATCCTATATTAGCATCGAAATATTGAAGTGTGTGTAAATATGTGTTAATGTTTTTACTTTTATTTGTGCTCTATTGTTTTCCTAATCGTCTATCATATTATTTGTTACAAATTATTTTATTATTATTATTATTATTATTATTATTATTATTAATAATAATAATAATCAATTAAATGTCTTGTTAAAACATAAATATATAATGTAGTTCTAATTTATATAATTCATAACTATTAGTTTACATATTATTCAATAATAAGTCTAGTCCACTATTGTCAGCACAGTATGATTCATATACATCCACATTAATTAACCTCAAAATTTCAGGAAAATATAGTAAATGTTTAAGTCAAATTAAATATTAATATTTTTTGTTATCACCACATATCTTAGTGACTGAAAGGGATATTCAAATCAAACACAGTTGATTTCAAAATATTCATATCATTAAAGATCAAAACATCATTTCCTCAAATCCCTTTTAATAGATCGAAACACTTACAAACAGCAGATAGTCGAAGAAAGCGTGGTTGATGTCCACACGGTAGACCACCGAGTGGCTAAAGTCAATGTCCAGCCCTTCATTGGTCGGTGTTTTGGCCATATCTTTGTCAAAGAAGACCCACGAAAGGAACACACCAGGCATCTCCGAGTTCCAAAGGGATGCAAATTCTGGATAGAGTTTCAAGTGTTGGATGTGGATCTCGAATAGACCCTGGTTTTGGCCCACTGCTAAGGAGCTTTGCTCGTTCCTCGAAAGTCTGATATTAAATATAATGAAATTAAGATTTGTTTTAGTTTATATGCCAATAAGTATTAACAAATATTTATAACGCAAAGATTATGATGAGCTTGGACTTGAGAAATGAACAAGCGGCATTCAACATAGGAGCTTTTAACACCAATGTTTAGAGTGAATAGTCTGAACTCGTAACTAAGTAAGTAGTATGTCTGTCTATTGAGCTAAGGGTCTCGGGTTAGATTCCTGGCATGGCTGAAAAATGTATTATTGGTAAAATGGGGGTTTACTCTTTAATGGCCAGGGGCTGGATGTTGTGCCTGTTCTATATGTAAGTTAACTAATGAGTCATGTGCTGATATAATTATTTGCTCAAGAAAGTTTAAGTTAAATATCTTAAACAATTGAGATTTGGTACAGGATGTATAAAAATTATAGCAGTTCCTATTCAGAGCGTGATTCCTTATAGCAAAGCAAGCTAAACATGTAACATGACTGATGTCTTTTGATGTTTAGTTGCATCTTAAAGTGGTTAATCATGATTTGCTCAAAGAGGTTAAGTAAGGGCTTTTGTGTAGCCTTCTCAGTTACAGCCAATTGGATCTATTTTGATGAGGGCAGTTGAAAGAACATGTGCATGTAGTATGTTGTGGAGTGTAGAGAATAGCATAATATGACATACCTGTCTCAAAAAGCTTTGTGACCGTTTTACAAACTCATTTAAACCATGAACGACACAATGTTATAAGAAGAAAAAAAGTATTTTAACTATGCATGTTATCTCTCTCATATACTCTCCTGGAAATAATGGTAAGTAACCTTAACCCAGGATTACAATGTCACTTACTGTATATCCTTTAGGTTATAGGAATGTGCTTAATAAAAGCTTTTTTTTCCCAAAATAAATTTACATCAGGTACCCAGATGTAGTTGATAAATAAATGTTTGGTGAAATTCTAATTAACAAATCTATATAATTTCCTTTCAAAATTCATTTAAAAATCATTTTTTAGAGTCTTTAAAAACATTATCATATTTAAATACAACATTAAGGAAACATTTTATAGCTTAAAATGAATGTTAAGCTCAGGTTGTGTAATCAGTTCAGTCTTGTTAGAATGGAGTTAAGTCATATAGCTCTAAAATTAGTAATCAATAATTGACTTGTTTTTTTAGTAGTCTATCAATGATACAACATATATTTATCTTAAACATTTTATAAATTTGTTGTGTTTCTAAAGTGTAGATTGTTTATTATTTTTAAATAACAACTAATCAACAGTAACACAGTGATTACGATTCAATGCTAATGCAGTATTAATCAGCTGATTACACTTCATTATTATCTACGGTAGCCCCACAGCTTATTTGGTGCTGACTGACAGCTCACAGCTGACTTCTGACAGCTTTGAAAAGTTACCAGACCAAATTATGTATCCCTACGCCGAACCATATGATCTGCAAAAACATGTGTTTAGCAGCTTTCACTTCTGACAGTCAAAATTTAGGTATATACCTAAATGTTGACTGTCAGAAGTCAGCTTTGAGCTGTCAGTCAGCACCAAAGAAGTCATGGGGCTACTGTATATCATTACACCTCTATGTAAGGAATTATACTCAAAGAGGAATTGGAGAATTTGTAGACATCTTGTATGTTTAAAATCTGAAATTTGTATATTTTTTTTTATAAATAATTTTAATAAAAACGCTTAGTGTGACAAACAACAAAAACTTGCTAAAGAAAATATTTGACAAATTGTCTTCAAAATTGCTTAAAAAAATAATTTTTTTTAGTACCAAATACATCAATAATTAATTATGTTTTTACAGTTGTGAATATGTTAACAATCTAAAATTTATAAGGGTGCACAATCATAGAAAATTAGTACAAAAGAGGAAAAGTATTCTAATGGTTTCAATGATATAAGAACCATCTACAATATTTTAGTTTAAAGTCTGCTACAAACAAACTTTTGCCAGTTTATTTATTATTTTACATTCTCTAGATATCAATCAACCATTATTTTAAAATTATGTTTATTATTTATGCTTGAATATGGGAGATACAGAGAGACAAAATTGTGCAAGTGAGAGGAAAATAATGGAATAAATTAAAGGAGGAAGAATGGTGGAAGGATAGAGAAAGATTATGATGATGATTGACTCTTACTCTAAGCATATCAAGAGGTGTTTAAGGCTAGAAGTGTTCAATATTTTGACAAGGTGAGTAACTATTTATTATAAGAAGATAAAACAAACAGAATAATAGAATGAGTTTTGTTAAACAATGATAGAATGTGTCTTGTGACATGGTATTTATTAGATAATATATTTAAATTAGTATTTGGTTTGAAGTCTGTGGCATTCATAAAAATAATATGAAAATATGTTGAAAAATTATATATAAACAAAATGTGGGTTGATGACCAGTATAACTAGCTGAAAGGTACACTTCGTTTACCCTGAAAAGCAGCACGCTTACCTTGATGGGTTACACTATGGTGTAACTCTTTCAGGGTAATTGGGGTGTTCAATATGAGTAGTTGATGATGTTAAAAGTGTGAGTAGGCCTGCATATAATTTGTCAACTAAGAATAGTATTCAATTAAATTTAAATTTCAGCTTTTCAGGACATTAAAGAGAAAATAATGATCTTCTATCATTGATCTGTAAATGATAATAATATTATGTATGCATTTTGGGAATCTTTGCTACATGAAACCTAAGAGGGCTTCTTGAGGTATCCATGATAATGTGTTTTCGCGGCAGCCAGCTAATTTTGCAGCCTGGGATATCACAAATCACATGACCTGAATATGTTGATTTAAGAAATGAAAAGTTTTTGTGTCAGTTTTGGATTGAGTTATAATTAGTCACTGTTAAAAGTTTTTTTAATGATCTTATTAGCACTCTAATAATAATATTTTATTATATTTGGAAGACAGTACAGGAAAGGTCGATACGAATATATAAAAGGAAATAACACAATTACAATGAAAGGAAGAACACAGTTCTCACTTTACATTGATACCATTGCACAAAGAGGTAATGGCTGCCTCTTGAAGAGAATCAATCATTACCACCCAATCCTCTGACTTAGGAATCATTTTATCGGTACTCATCAGCAGGGGTGGATCCAGATCATTTTCATAGGGAGGGTCATAATTATAAATAACATAGTTACTCACAATGTTAGATTTCTGTTTAAGGCCATTTAATAGTTTCACATTCATATTTGATCTTTTATGTTTCAAACCGTGGTCATCCTTCCAATTTTTTTAAAAACAGATAGTTTTTATAAATCATTTGGAGTGGTCCTCGTCCAAAATTTTTTTGAAAAATTGTTCACTCTAGAAGCTATGAGTATTCTTCACCTTGATTTCTTTTTAAATGTAATTCTTTTATAAAGCATTTAAAGTGTTCCTCACCTAGAAATTTTCGAAATTTGTATGCCCCTCGAAGCTATTTAGAGTGATCCTCATCGTAATATTCTATGATAATTAGATATCTCTAGAAGATAATCTTTGAAGTGGTCTTCCGCCGACAAAATTTTGAAAATTGAATCATTTCAGAAACTAGGCTATTTGGCGTGGTCCTCGCTTGAAAATTCTTCAAAATGACATGCATCTAGAAGATATTTTAAGTTTTCCTCTCCTAGATATTTTTAAAATTTGGATGACATTAGAAGCTATTTAAAGCCATCCTCTTCTGACTTTTTCTGTCAGATTACTCTAGTCTAATAGTGATTTGACGTCATTTAGAAATGTCCTCCCCTAAATTTTCCTTTCAGTTAGATGCCTCTAGTGTGGTAGTGATTTGAAGCTATTTAGAGCTTTCTTCCCCTGACTTTTCCTGTCAGTTAGATGCCTCTAGTCTAGTAGTGATTTGAAGCTATTTAAAGCTTTCCTCCCCTAACTTTTCCTGTCAGACTACTCTAGTCGAGTAGTTATTTGAAGATATTTAGAAATTTCCTCCCCTAACTTTTTATGCAAGTTAGATGCCTCTAAACTAGTCATTATTTGAAGAGGTCTTCTAAGGAAAATTTTTGTTAAAAGAATACATCTAGAAGTCATTTAGAGTTTTATTTAAGATCATCTTTCAACTTCATATTTGATAATAAATGAGTGGAATTTATTCCAGGGAGAGGAAAATTATATAAAGGGAGGCAGAGTCCTCCACAGTTTCGCCACTTCTGCTGTCCACACATACTTTATATTCGGTATTCGTGGATGAACATCTCTCGGGTAATTATTAGTCTTCTTTTTGTGTGTTAGTCATATTGAACATTGAATATACGTGGACAAATAACGCATGTGCTGACCCGGCCTAAGAGGTGTCTGCGCGTAAAAAAGATATTGTATAATTTATATGTATGGTATTTTCTTTCTAAAATTTGAACTTACATTTTGTTTTTTTATTATAATTTTTTAACTTTTACAGGGGGGTCAACTGTGCCTTTTTGTCCTCCACCCCCTCTTGCCCCCCATTGAATCCTACTCATGAGAAGGAAGTGTGAAATGAGCAACGCCACTTCCTAATATGATATCATTACCTCATAAAACTAAAAGAGTTTTTTTTATAGAGATTACTTAATAAGGCACTCCTATAAGTAAAATTACCTGTGGGTGAAGCGTTCTGAGTTTGTCAGAGTATCTTTATGCAGCTTGTTAATGTGACACATCTGAGATTGAATGATCTTTTTCATGTTTGATATCATCTTAGCTTCATTTGATTCTCGTTGACTCAGCTGTTGACCTAAACTCACAAGCTGAAGGGAAAAACATGTTTGACGTACAATTTGATATCTATATGTATATATATATATATATTTTTATCCCCGTGTCTTACTACCTGTTCAGGTTATATGCAAACAACTTAATAGCCACCTATTTTCTTAATGCTATTTAAAATAAACTTTTTAAATTTGACTTTACTTTTAAAATTATAATATACTTGGGTAAAAGGTGTAAAATAGTAATAAAATAATTGGTCATCACGAGTGTATCAGTATAATAGACTCTAATAGTGCAGGTTAGTGTTAAATTTCCATCTGGGTCCAATGAGAAATATAGTTTTATATCTTATTTTCAGCTGAATAATGATACTGTCTTTCTTTAAAATTTTCAGTCCAATTTTAAGAGAAAAAGCATTTTATAAAATAGAGATATATTTTTATGGCCAACATTGTTAACATTTTACTATGTTATTATTGTTATTTTGTAGGAATTGAAAATATTCATCAAACGTAACAGCTACAGGTAATGTGACATGATGTATGAATATATCGACGGCCTATTTCTAATACAACTTATTTCAAAAATTATTTAAAATGAGTTTTGACTATAGGGACATTCTATATGCGGTTCTGCATCTATTTATAATACCTCTTATCTCATAATTTCCAAAACAAGGACGGAAAAGAGAAATTTAAACCCTCGTATCTTGTTGTGGCTCCACTGGCCCTTCCAATACCTCTTATCTCAACAGATTGTATTTGGTTGACTCATGGCTACTGTGTGCCAGTCTCAAGTTCTACTAAAAGGTAAGAAAACTCAAGTGTTTTTACAATGTCTTATCACTAATGGTGTAAAATCTACATAATAAAACTTTCCTTTTGCTATTTCATAGGAGAATGTTATTTTTTATAATGTTTAAGCTTTTCTAAACCCATTACATTCAGCGCACCAGATAAGTGTTATTGGAAATGGTTTCTTCTGCTTCTTAAATAAGATATGTGTCATTGCTTCATTTTAATCTTTGTAGAACTTAGACAAAAGAAACACAGGAAAAATTTAATCAAGTTTGTATCTCGCATAGCTCAAATTTATTTAATGTAATAAAAAATTGTCCTCTACCTATTACTTAGACCAATATTTACACAACTTTTTATTTGTATGTAAAAAATTGATGCAAACAACAAGCTATTCAGATACGTGTTATTGTTTCATTTTGTTCTATTTGCGTAACAATGGAAGGCAAACCGAGGACATATTTCCTTAGTTTTCATTTTTATCACTAAAATTGGCTAACATTTTTATTATAATTTATTTAAGTGATTAGAACCCTTTTATCGCCATTTATCATGGTTTCAGTTTTTATTTGTAGCTATATAAAAATGTTGTGCAAGTAGCAAGCTATCCAGGTACATGCTATTAGAATTTATCACTACCTTTTCACATATTTATATATTATCAAATTAGATTTCAAATAATCCATTTCCCTCAAATTAGATTTAAGGAAGATGGATCATTTTAACAAGTAAATTAAATTAAAATAATTTAAAATTAAAATCTTACAGCAACAGTTAACGATATAATAATCAATAGGTCTTGTGATTTGTAAAAATAAACAATATTAAAAATTATCTCTTTCCCAAGGTATGAAGTAAGATTTTTGTAGTATATTACTATTCTCCATGTTTATTTTTTAAAAGGAAAATGTAATGAAAAATGAGCTATCAATTAAGCTATGGTTTTACTTTCATCCCAAATAGAGCAATCATGGATGACGAGGAAAAATTAAATTATCATATTTCACCACATGTTAAGAAAATAATGATTATAAAGAATGCTAAACGTAGCTATACTTTACAGAGAAATTACTTGACTTCAGGTAAGCAAATTTTCCGTTTCTAGTGAGTTTCTAGTAAGGGACCAACAGACAGCTCCGATGTTATTCCTAAAGTAATAGATGACAATTTACTTGGATTAGACAAGCCTGCAACCATGAAAGACCTTTTTGCAGAAGCACCATCAGAAAGAGGACAAAAAAAAAAAGAATAAAAAATCTTCACGGGAAAAAAATAAAATAAAACTCGCAAGGATGAAAGGGAAGAGGTATGTAAAATATACTAGGAAAAAAGAGAATGGTAAATTCCTGCTGAAAGGAAGTTCAAATGAAAAGGAAGAAATAAAGATGGGACCTATGTTTAATTCAAAAGTATGCAATGCAAGTAAATTAAGAAAATGAAAGGTTTTCATACAAAGAAACAGAGAAGATATGTTTCAAAAATTCTGGAACTTGTCTTGGGGGGAGAAACAAATAATGGTATTTGGTCTCGTACAATTAAGCTGTGCAAAACAAGACTGTCAATAAGAAACACCCAAACAAGAAATCCCGGCGAAGTTCTACACTGACCTACCATCTAACACAAAACAATGAACGCCTCAATGTCTGTAAAAGATTTTTCCTGGGTACTTTAGGTGTTAACGAATGTATGGTAAACAATTGGGTTAAGAAAATTGCGGATGAGTTTCCCTCTGAAAGGGTAGCTGCAGCTGAAGAAAAAACACAGGATGATCCTGGTAGTCTGTCAAATAACGGAAACAAAAGAGGGAGGTCCTTAAGAAACACACCCAGAGAGATGGATGAAAGAATGATTAATCTTAAGGATTACCTTGAAAAACTTCCTAAAATGCCTTCTCATTACTGCCGAAGAGAATCCAATAAGTAGTACCTTGAAGCTCATTTTTAATCAAAAGCTAACTTGTACAGAGAATACATTAAAAAAATGAAGGAGGAAGGGAAACCAACATACTCTTCCTTTGTTTTTGATTCTGTGTTTGGTGAAAAGAATTTGGCTATTTTCGCCCCCAGGAAAGATATATGTGATGTATGCTATCAATATGAGGTCAAAAACTTGGATGAAGAGACTTGGAAAAATCATGTTTTGATTAAGGATCGAATCAAAGCAGAAAAAGAGAGCGATAAAATGCAAGCTGAAGAGAAGAAAATCTATTGCCTAACAATGGATCTCCAGGCAGTAAAATGTGCACCTTTTGTGAAAAAAAATCTGATCAAAGTGTGGCAAATCTTAGGGGTTTGTTGTACAAACCTAACGGACAAATTCAGTTCCAACTAGATTTTGATACAGAATTTGAAGATTTTCCAGTACGTCCACGAAGAACCACAGTAGTTGAAGAAAAGAAACCTTTTAATGGAATAATACCAAAACTCTTCAAGCAACACCTGGCAATCCCGGAAAAAAGTGGACACATTTACAGGAACTGAAACCAGTAATACCAGCTGATTTTCATTCATTTTATGACAATATACCAAGGCTGAAAGAAAAACCTCACCAAAAGACTCAACAGGATTCTATAAGCCAACAAGGCCAAACATTGAAGAAAATGAAGAAATAAAACATTGAAGAACACAAAAATGAATAAAAGAAACTGAAGGAAAAGATTCTGTAATTCATAAATACATATTTTTATATTGTATCTACTATTTTTCTTCAGTAATAAAAATTTTAATGCCCAATACAATAATCTATTACTATTACTAAGCAAGTGGTTGAATAATACAACGCATCTCGTAAAAGGTATTATTACAATCAAATGTATCTCATGGTTTGTATTGTTCAATACCTTGTATCTCCAAATAAAATTGGTCTAATACCACGTAGCTACTAAATCTAATTGTTTAGCATGTCAAACACACAAACTTGATAAGGGCTTCTTAGAAATGAATTCAAACAATTTTCCTATATATATATAAAAAAATAGTGTTCCTAATTTAGAGATGATAGTGATTGTATAATCACTTTTTTGTCTCCCCTGAAAAATTGCCT
The DNA here is from genome assembly GCA_902141385.1 of Timema californicum. Taxonomy (NCBI): domain Eukaryota; kingdom Metazoa; phylum Arthropoda; class Insecta; order Phasmatodea; family Timematidae; genus Timema; species Timema californicum. The sequence goes on from CABFOW010000388.1 coordinate 228,174, forward strand.
GTTTGGAGATGCGTGGTATTAGAAATAGTAATGTAAAAAGATCAAGTAGATTTTCTAGCTGTCAAATAAGGCTTTCTTTAATTGGACTGTACTTATTCCACACTATAATTATTGCCTGCAGTGTAATCACAGGGTGGCCACAGAAATTCATTGTTCAAATTCCCCGACTTTTCCAGGTTTTCCATACAAAATTTTTATTTTTCCCTGATCACGTTTTACCCGTTTATATAAAACTGTGGCCACTAAGTATGGATCAATCTTCAATTGAACACATGTTTGAACTGACATTAATTGTCTGTGGCCTGCAATGGTGAGCACGTTGACTAAGGTGTTAGCCCGAAGATGGGAAGCTCCAGGCTCAAATGCAAGTGATTTGTTAAGATAAACAAGGAACGAATCAGAACAGTGGGGGATATACAATATTGTTGTTGCTTTAGTTTTTTGCTCATTACTCGTGCAAGTGAATACATAATGAAATACTTGATCGGATATTGTCTCATGAATTTGATTGAGCCCTCCTGTTCCACCTAAACCTAAACATAGTTTACAGACATGTGCATTATTAGATGAGCTTGGTTCATGTTAAGAAAATAATCAAAGCAACACAATGTGTCTGAAGGTTATTATTATTTCACTTTATCTGTGATTGGCATTATATAGAATAATGGAAATGAGTTAACAAAAGAAAAATTGTTTCTCTTGTTTTGATAAAATAATTATAATGCCTCATTTTCCCTGTTTCATGGTCAAATTCCCTGACTTTTCCCTGATTTTTTCTTATCTTTCAAATTCCCTGACACAAGAACTTAGGAAATATTGCTTAATATACTGGCAACCTACTAAACTATACATGTTTGTATGGTGCTTAGACTCACTCTGGAAGAATGAAACTAGACATGAGATGAATCCATAGAGCTCAGTGTCAGAATATTGACATATAAAGTAAAAGGTACTAAGTTTGATTTCCATGTCTAGGTGGTGACAGTTAAATAACGTTAATAATAGTCAATAAACAAGACTATGAACTTTTGTCTACTAAACATATGAATGTAGCTTATAATTGAAATTAAAAGATATCCTGCTTTGATGGCCGCATGGTTTAAAGCACTACTCTTGCAATAGACAAGACTGAAGATGATGGGGAGAATGAGGTTCAAATCTCGGTCGGGTGTACTGAGGGTTGTTTTTCTAAAATTATTTTCCACTCTCACTCCACACAAATGTGGATACACTTAATCTAAATATAACCTTCCCAATCCCTAACACCATTGGCATAATTAGTACATAAGCGTATAACTCGAACAGTTAGTAAGACGCGGTGTTTTAAAAAAAACTTTCCATGAAAACTCACCTCCTTTTTGTACACAGCATTAAGGTTGCACTGCATGCGCAGTAGTTCTTGACATCTTGTCAACTCTCTGGCCAACTCTAGATGACTCGCCTTTGATAACTTCTCGTTGCTAGAGTATATGATCGTCTGGTCCACATCTTCGCTGTGAGATGGTGGCATAGTATCATGATATTCATCATTTAATATCACTGGGGAATCGTCAAGATGTGTTGAGAGGCATTCATGATCTGATGGTATTATCTTCATATCGTTTTCATGACTAATCTTCCTTATTTTGATGTGAGAGGAATCCTTGGGAGGGGGCACTTGGTTGATACAACCATCACGTGTTTGAACATCAGTATCTTCCTGGAGAGGGTTGTTTTCAGCGAGGGGTTCGAGGGGTGCAGCTATTAGCACGCGAAGAGAAGCCGAGTCAGTGTCAGAAGCGCTAGGATTTAATAGTTGTACATTAGCTTCTGATATGGATCGACCCTTTTTGAGGAACTTATCTTTCATAAAGTTTGACGGCTCCAATGATAAATAACTAGGATTAGATGGCTGAGCTATAAAGTGCATGGGTTCCGTCAGAGTAAGTTTCCGAGTATGTTCATTTGTGTTGGCTGAATGTAATTGGGACATAACCACAGAAGCAGTCTGCAAGAGGGAGGGTATACGTTCATGTTTTTCTTGGGGATTAGACCTAGGATCCTGTTTGTCAACATCAGAAGAAAGAAACTCATCTGAAATGAAATACCTTGTTGATGAATTTAAGATAGAAGGACTAAGTCCTTGGGTGTTTGGTTCTGTTGTAGGGCTGTTGTCTTCCAGAGTGTTATTGGTCAAGTTCCCTGTAAGTTCTTTGAATGTTGAGGTCTTCACCTGATCCTCATAAACCTCAGATTCGCTGATTAGGTCATTTTGTAAATTTTGGTTACTTTCTTGTTCTCTTAATGATGGTTTTTCTCTTCTTTTAGATGTTTCGCCTTCCACCGCATTTGATTTTACAGTTTGAAAGTTTACCAATGGAACATCATGTATCATCTGATGGGTTTTCTCAAAGGCCAAAGTATGTCTATCATTTGTTGTTTTTTCTGTCTGAGAATTTGTAAGAAGGTTCTGTAAAAAAGAAAAATGCACAACAAAAATAAACACACACTCATTATTATTGTTAAAAGTTTAATAAACTCAAATAATTGTCTAATTACCTATAAATGTATGAAAACTGAATTAATATAATGCGAGTGATAGGGGTTAGGAGAAGAAATGGCTTAGTGAGTTATTTCAAGGAGTGTAACGTCAGGGTAGACCATGAGAATATAACCCCACCTCCCTAAATCTTCTATCGAACAGCTGAGAAATATAAATAGCAAAAGTGTATTCACTATTATAAGCTTAGAAACTAGGGCCAGGCCGATGCCAATAACCGATCCGATTTATTGGCCGATACTAACACAATCGGCCAAGGATAATATTTTTTATCATGCAGATATTTTACACCAATAGTTAAAAATCTATAGATATATTTTAAATTTTCTAGTCATGAAAATATAGTTCACAGTTCGAACAAAATATTTAAATACAGTCTCTTGCATGTAAACACAAATTGTTTAATTCTGCATTAGATATTTTATTTTATAATAAACAGCAAAACCAACATTCTAAACAAAATAAACCATTCAATTTTATTTACCTTATGGTTTATTTAAAATTATGAAATACTTGATAAATATATTAGAGATAAAGATTTCCTCAAGTAACAAAGTTAAACAACATTAGGTGAACCAGTATAATTTTATTTGTTGTGGATTTATAAAAAAATTAAAACTACATAATATTATGGCTATAAGTAACGTAGTTCTAATTGAATACAAGTTGTATACCAAACTAATATGAAATTATACCTACATATTTAAGTACAAGCCGAGGCCTGCGTATGCACACAATATATTGCTTTCTATTTAAATAACTTAATTTTTGGGGTTTGAGTATATTTTATACAACCCCTATTTTTTCCATTGGCTGAATTAACTGAACTATGTAGTAATGAATGAAAGAAAACTAGAGCGGCATCGGTTACCGGCAATATCTGCAAAAGGTCTTATCGGCCCAACCCTTTTAAAAACAACTTGAAATAATAAGACTCGAATTTCATTTTGTGACACTCCTTACTCAAAAATTACTATTTTAAAATGTTTTCTAAAATGTTGCAAACAAATCCCAAAGCAAGAACATTAATTTTGTCTTTCACTCTCTTTATTGAGACTAGCCACGTGTTATAGAAAATTTAATTTTTTATAATTGTCAACAGTCCTTTGAGGTTCCCGCCCCTCTTCCCCTACTTCAGGGGTACTGCTATTAATCTCGGGAGGAAGCTGGCCCTAAAGAGTAATTAGATACTGATGACAAATGGTTGTGAGAGGGGTGAGGGTGATTGGGCAGTTTTGTAAAAGAACAGGGAGAACTAGGGGTGGCTAGTACTTAAGAATATTACTATAAAGCCTATTAAGGTGTGAAATAACTTTTCCTTCTACCTGAGCTAGACACATTTATCGATTCTTGTTAAAAATAATAAGAAAATATACTAACCCAAGTGAGTTATAAATTTTGTTGACATTATTTAGTTCTTGACTATGATGAGACATGTAGTTTTTGTCCCATATCTGGTCTGTTGTGTTGTTGCACATGCACGTTTTTTTTTTCAATTGTATTTAATGGACTTGTAATGTTTGTTCTTGTGTTTGTGATCTCCAGAGTAATTAATAAATTTCGATAGTTATTAGACAAGTTCAATCTCAAATGTAGATTTGTTTAATGGCTGATGAAATAAAGAACAGCACACTTCCACTGCGATGCCATTATATTGTGAAGTGCAGGTCAAGAGACATTTTGTTCGTGTCATTGTTACATACTTTTTGTTTGTATCATTGGTATGTTTTGTTCGTGTCATCAGTAGGTGTATATTGCATCCAGTATATATTCTTTTCTTTTTCTCTGCCTGCAGTAATGATGGAGAAGGACACATAAACGATCTCACAAAAGTTGCATTGTGGGAATTTAGTGTGTCGTTCTTACTTGATACTCAAGATTTGATAGAATTTGTGGAAGGGACAGATACAGAGCCCGACAAAACAGTACAATTCTAGGCGCGGAAGGTATGGAAAAAGTGTAAGTCAAAAACAGCAGTGATATTTTTGAGCTCACTGGATTGGACATTTCATGTGAATTTAATAAACTGTAGGACACCAAAAGAGATCTGGGATAAACTATATTCTTTATTATAATCAAACAAATTATTTAATTAATATTTAAAATTAGCTTTCAACTCAAACTCAACTTTTTTCCTGGTGGTATTCAAGAAAACAATCAATTCTGTAGAGGGGCATGTCATGCAATTACAAATTACAGGAAATTCAATGTCTGAGCTGTGCCAGTAAGCATGTGTTTCTGGCAAATAAAATACACCCATAGAAACCAATACTCCTACGTAGGCCAGCATTTCTTCCTTAGTAGTTTCATACCACTCTTGACGCACTTTACCTACTTTTTATTGCCTAAAAATGGAATATTTATTTGTATTTTCGGCAAAGTGCTGAAAAATGTTATTACCTAACACTAGTTTAGTATAACATAGTTCATTGGAACCTACAGGACCAGTATTGCCCACATATTCATTTGAAACATCAAATTGTAGCCTGTCAGTAAATGTCAACAAACGTGGTTGAAAATACCTTACAGCAGCATCACAATCACTACCTCCATTTAAATTGTTTTCCAGATCCCCATCACTTATGTCAAATAATTCAGGATCTTCATTATCATTATTACACTCAATATCAATATTGTTATCATCAAAACTATCAGAGTAACTGCCAGATATGTCTTTATTGAGCTCCAAAACAATCACATCATCTTGTAAGGAGGCCATTCTAAAGCAAAACTAACAACTATACTAACAACACTAAGAAAATAATAAATTTAATATGATATAGAACTCTATATTCATAAATAACAACTAAATAGAAAATAGTTAGCAAATAGCCCAACAGATGGCTTAGAGAGTGCCAAAATAATGGTGAGCGGTTTTGAGCGTTTAGGCCGGAAACGACAAATTAACAGTGAGCGCTTTTAAGCGTTTAGGCTGGAAATGACAAATTAACGGAAAGCACTTTCAAGCGCTTGGGCCAGGAAAGGGCTAATCGCGTGGATAATTCGTGAGGACAAAAGATTGACATCAATGGGAGAGGAGTCATTAGTTGAGTTGTAGGTAGAAGCCCTGCAGCTAAAACTGGATAAACATGAACAATTGTCATCTAATTACTAGAAAGGTAATGATTCCATGAACAAGCAGAAGAAAAATTTCAAGAGTATCGAAGAGTTGAAAAGAAAACATCCTTGTAAGTACTGCAACGCGATTGGTCACTAGTATTGTGAATGTGAAAAGTGAATAGCAGATGAAGAAAAGAAAGGAAACAAAAGGATTGATTAGCTCGCATCGACATATGTGTGTGATATATCAGCTTTCTTCTCAGAAATGACAGATGAGGACAAATCTGTGTTGTTGGCAGACTTATGTGCAAGCCTGCACATGACTTTCCACCGTGATTTTTTCAGTGAACTCAGGCCTGCTGGTAGTTAGTTCATATTGCAAGTGACATGGTGTTACCTGTAGCAGGTGTTGGCAAAATATATATTTTTGCAGAAGTGCATGGAAAGCAGGTCAACCAGAAATTGACCAATATACTTTTAGTTCCAGATCTGAAACAAAATTTATTTTCAGTGGGAGTGATCAATGACCACAAATTCTCATTCCATAGTTACCATTGTCACTGTAAGGTCCGAGAAAGCAGTGGTGCGACAGATGTGTGTCATGGATCGATGTTTCAAATGCTTTTTGAGGTACAAGTTTGTCCAAAATGTAATGTTGCAGAAGTTAAATCCCTGAAGCTGTGGCATGAGAGGTTGGGTCACATTAATGTCAGTTAAATTAATGTGACAGAAAAATTTAATACAGCTAATGGTTTAGTAATCAAAGAGAAATCCAATTTTTGCTGTGAAGTGTGTGCTATGGGGAAAAGCATGCTCATAAACCACACCCATCAAGCAAGAGATCGAAAGCTGATAATCCCGGTGAAAATATTCATTTGGATGTCTGCAGTCCAGTTTATGTACAGTCACGGGCGGTTCAAAGTATTCTTTATTGTGTAAGGATGAATACTTGGAATACAGCTTTGTATTTCTCATGTGTCACAAATATGAAGAGTTTGCAAATTTTGAAGATTTTTTAAGCTTTTGTGACAAAGCAGACTGGCAACAACATAAAAATGGTATGTACACTAGCCCCATGACTTCTTTGGTGCTGACTGACAGATCACAGCTGACAGCTGACGTCTTTGAAAAGTTACCAGGCCAAATTATATATCCCTACGCCAAACCATATGATCTGTAAAAACATGTGTTTAGAAGCTGTCAGTTTTGACAGTCATAATTTAGGTATATAGCTAAATGTTAACTGTTAGAAGTCAGCGGTGAGCTGTCAGTCAGCACCAAAGAAGTCATGGGGCTACTGTACAGACAATGACAGAGAGTACTTGTCAAATGAATTCAATGCTTTTCTGAAAAACAAAGGAATTGTTCGTGGAGGAGGGTAGTAAATAGAGATAGAAAAAAATGTTTATGAAGGTAATAGGGCTGATGTAAAACAAACATAGCTTAGTATAAAAATGCCTCAAGTATACCAAAAATGTGTAAAATTACTTCTTTAGCTTTCTTCTTGGATAAAAGGGAAGTGTGTTTGTCTCTCTCTGGGATGTCAAAGTTAATACTAAGTAGACGGCTTTACTCCAGAGGGAGGAATGCTTATAGATATATCTTCACACCCAAGCTTAATTAATATATATTGTTTTAATAATGTACTAAAGGAATGACAAATTGAATCGCGATTAATTTTTTTGTTTTTAACTATCACAAGTTTATTTAAAAATTAATATTATTTATTAGTCTAGCTAGGCCAAGGACATGGATGTAAATTAGTCTAGCTATTAAATTTTTGGTATAAGTCATTTTAACATTGAAAATGCATTTGAAGGGTCCACGGGAAAAAGGGGGGATGTCATATTTTTTAGTTTTCCAGAAAATGAGTTTTTAACATTCAATCTAATGCTACTACTTTAATTAATTGTATATCATCATGAACTTTGCTTATCTTTTGTATTATTGTATTGTGCGACTTGTAAATCTGTTTAACCTAAATTTAAAGATATATTCCATTAAAAATAAATATAAATATTAAATAAATACAATTTGTTTTAGGAAAAAAGGGGGGATGTCAACAAAAAGGGGGGAATGTCAGAAAAGAGGCCTTTATCATCAATCACTAGTTTTGTTTATTAAAAACTAAGTATTATCTTAAAGATTACACTGAAATAATATTTCCTTAGTAAAAACTAGTTTATAAATAAAATAAAACCTACTTGAACCCAAAAACAGTCATAAACAAAAAAATTAATAAAAAAGATAAATAATCTTATTTGAGAACTTTTAAGTCGTCCTTAATACCATCACCGTTTTCATATTTTTCTTCTTTATAAGCTTTTCTGCTTCACGGTTTTTTGTATTTTAACCATATTTGGAAATACCATCTCATTTTTTTTGCAATATTTATTCTTAGATTTTTCTCCTGGAGCCATCTTTGGAAGCTGAGAATAGAATTTTCTGGCTTCCTCCCCACAGAACTTCTTTAGTTGTTGAAGGTCTTTGAATTTTTCATACGAAATTGGCAGGGCATCTGTTAAAAAAAGGTGTGTACTTTATGGTTAGCATGAATTTTTCTCTGAATATTTTCTTTAAGTTAGGTTAGGTTAGTATAGTTTATGTAGGCTGGAACTTACTGGGGCGTGAAAAACTACCATAAGATAAAATATTTCATTTTCTTAATACCATATGTTTTAATTAATCCAATGTTAATATTACTAACCTTTGTATGCAACCTCAGGAAGGATAAATTCTCCCTGTCGTAGTTTGGGATCGTCTGATGTTGGAAGTGAACCTGGCTCGTTGATCACGTGACCATCCCAGTGCCCATGGTATGTTGACCTGTATTGCAACATGCGTGGGTGTTTATTCAAAGCAATCAATTCTCTTACTGGCCTGGACTTAAATGGGTTTTTCTTGAAGTAGCGTTGGTCGAGATATTCAGTCCATTTACGAACCAACTGTCTGTCAACCTCAATTACACGAAAAGGCGATGGCTTTGCTCGAGCCACCTCAAATTCTTCAATCCACTCTGTAGGCAATTCCACCCACCTGTTTTGGTTAACGCAAGCCATATTCCTGTCACACTCTAGGTATGAGTGCCCTCGGATTGGAAAGTTCATTTTAACCTTTCCCAATCGTTTAGTATGGTGAACAATGTAGTGAATAAGCCGGAAAAGTGTCCAATTCTTGTTCTGTCCACCACACGAATCACAAAAAATGTCCAGTTCTTTTACTGCAGGGTCAAGTTGAACCATAACAAAATAAAAAAGAAAGGAAGACACTTCATCAGCTCCCTTGCGAGCAACAGTCTCATCGTAGGCATAAAAGAATGACTCACCTGTGGAGAGGACATGGATGTTGAACATACACACTGTCAATTGACGTTTATAATACACGTCATTTGTGGTGATATTAGGTACAGGTAGATTCTTTTGGAAGTCCATTGTAATAGACTCGTGAAATGGAGATTTTTGGCTATTCAACCGCGATAAACGCTTTCGAACGTAAAACATATTGGCTTTCATCAAGTGCAGTTTATTTTCTACAGACTGCTTATGTAATTTTCTCTCAGCTTCTCGTTTCTCATTGCTATCATCAGGATAATTTTTTAGTCCATGTTCAATTGCACGAACTTCAGCGGAATAAAGGTCGCACGAGCTACAGGTGTCCTGTCTAGGATAACCAAAACTAACGTTAAAATTTTCGTTGAAAACTTTTCGGTATTTTTCATAAGAAACTTTATTTTCCGGGTACTTCTCCTTGTAGAGATTATACATTTTCGTAATATTCAATTCCTGAGGCAAATAGGTTCTTTTTGAGTCTTTAAGACTGTAATGACTCATTTCACCTTTAAAGGATCCAATGTGGGTGCAAATAGCATCAAAAGTCTCCTTAGACAAGCGATTTTTCCGGTTTGTATGCTGACCACGACCATCTTTGGGCTGGCCACCTCTTTTAATGTAACGTTGGATAATCTCAACTTTCTTTCTAGAAATTCCATGAAGAGAATAAAACGCTTTGTAGCACACAGGAACCTCCACAATACCTTCTTGTCTTTTCACACGCACACGGTATGAAAATGAACATTCATGAAGTAATGCATTTTCCTCAGATTGCCTAGGCCTACGTTGGAAAATTGTATTCACTGTTATAAGACCGCTTAAATAACTGTTCTGTTCATTTACAGTCATTTTATTGAAATTTACTATTATAGACTTTCGGTCACTTTCCCCCACATTTTGAAAACATTTCAAGCGCATACATTTACAGTCCAAGCCTGTTTGATGAGTTGATGCAAGAAGCTTCTTTTTAACATCACTCATTCTGCCAGCTATTTTACGTTTATTTGTGTTTTTTAAAATATTACTGTCCTGTTCACTGCTCACCTTTGCCTCTTCCATTTTTTACTCACTCTATAAAGAAACCACTGAATATTCACAACGCGAACATAAAACCGCACCAGCCAACTCAAAAGACAAACGATAAGTGAAAGTTAAACACAGCAGTGTTGCGAAACGTACATTCCCCTTTCTTTCGTTGTTTCGCATTGACATTCCTCCTTTTTCCCGTGTTGCCTGTATTTTAAAACCTTCATAAAACCTTGACCATACACTTTATTGAAATTTACCCTAGCTTGTAAGAAAGAGCTTATTTAAAAGTACACGACAGCGTGCCAACCTCAAAAATTAAAAAAATTGACATTCCCCCTTTTTCCCGCGGACCCTTCATTTAATATTCTTTTCCATTATTAAAATATTAATTATATTATTACCATACTCCAAAGATTTTTTAAAAATCTTAAATAACTAAAATCTTGTTTTAATCTTTAAAACAGTATTTTTAAATTGTAATAAATTGTTACCCAGTTTAGTTTTAATACATTTACTGAAATAAAAATCAGTTCAACTTGATGGGTTTCTGAAAAGCTCGCTCCAGCTCGACAGTCGACAGTCAATGACAACTTTAAAGTGTCTGAAACATTTCTAAAGCATTTGCCAAATACTTTTAACTCAGTAATATTTATAATTACATGAAGTTGATAGATGAGGGAAAGAATGGACTGGATATAATTTCTTTATACTTTTCCCAAACAATGCGCTTTAAAATTATCATATTATCCTTTTGTGGTAAATAAAATTATAGAATAGTAGGAAAATAATATAGCAAAAATAGAAGTAAAAACACTAACACATATTTACACACTTATAGCATCTTCCTTGTACTAATACTACTACTACTTCCTGAAAAATATGCTATAATAGCATCGAAATATTGAAGTGTATTTAAATGTGTTGGTGTTTTTATTTTTATTTGTGCTCTATTATTTTCCCGGTATTCTATCATTTTATTTATTAAAAATTGTTTTGGCTCAATGCACTTTATTTCATACATATCCTCTTTTTCTTAAATTTAATCAGTCTATATCCTCAGGTATGTTCCCAACCTCTTGGGAATGTGCTAAAGTAGTTCCAGTTTTCAAATCTTTTTAGAGAACTTTTGATTCTCTTAACCACAGAATACTCATAAAGAAACTAACAATATGGGTAATCAATAATACATTGATAGTTTGGTTCATAAATCATCAACCACCACCACCACCACCACCACCACCACCACCATCACCATCACCATATTCTAGGCTATAAACAGGTCAGTTTAGTAAAATGCCTCCATCTTCTTCTCTACTCTGGACATTTTTCCTCCTTCAATCACTTCCATTCCTCTCCTCTCACTTGGACACTTTCTGTTATCTGCTCCTCCCATCTCTTTCTTGTTCTACCTGGTATTTTTCCTATATACTTCATCTCCGTCATTCTCTTTGGTATTCCCTCCTTTCCCATCCTTATTACATGACCATAACACCTCAGTCTTGCTTCCTCTACTAACTCATATTCTCGATATACCCCCACTCTTTCCTGGATAGCTTCAATCCTAATATTGTTTCTCCTGGTTTTAAATCAAGGCGTTTATTTACAACAATGGGTGTCCCACAAGGACTTTTACTTTTTTTAATATATGTTAATGATGTTATTTATCACATTAATAACAATTAAATATTGTTGTTTGCGGCTGATATGAAAGTTTTCAGGAAAACCAATTTAATTGAGGATTAACTTCTTCTTCAAAAAAATTAGGATAATTCGACCATGTGGAGTAAGAATAATGATTTGGACCTAAATCCAATAAAGTGCTTTATGTTAGTTTCTCAAAGCAAAGGAATAACTTGCGACTTTTTTTTATAGGTAAGAACTTAATAGTATTCCTACACAATTGCAACATATTAATGAGCTAGTTATAACGTTTGATGGTAAAATGGTGTTTCAAGCTTGCTTGCTTACTTACTCTATGGCATTAGGAACTCGAAAGTTCATTACTCACAAAAGTATGCCCCCTATCTTTATTTTGAGCTAATTCTATCAGTCTATCTCATTACACCCTATCTCTTTCAGGTCTACCCAAATGTTACCCTCCCATCTGTGTCTGGGTCTTCCCAGTGGTCTTTTCCCATTAGTTTTGCCATTCAATACCTTGAACACGGTTCTAGCTACTTCTATTCACACTAAATGACCTGCCTACCGTAACCTGCGAGATTTTTTACCCTAAAAATGTCTGGTGATGAGTACAGGTATGCAACTCATCATATGTAGCTTCCTCCACTCCCCACTATCTTCATCCCTATTTGAGCCGAATATCTTTCTAAACACCCTGTTTTCAAACACCCTAAAGCTCTTTTCATCATTTAGGGTAAGAGGCCACGTTTTGCACCCATAAAAACCAACTGGTAAAATTACGGCTTTGTATATTCTGAGTTTTACATTTCTTGACAGCAGGTGAGACACCAACAACTTACTGAGTAAGTAGTAACAAGCATTTCCCAACTGTATTCTTTTTCCTAATTTCCAATTTAATATTGTTATCGCTAGTTAAAATTGTTCCTAAATATTTGAATTCATTAGCCCTATCAAATGATATAGTGTTTGCTGTAATATCTAAATTATCGTCCTCAATCTGTGTTCTCTGTGCTATAATCTTTTCAGCGTTCACTTCTAAACATATTTCCATACTAGCCTCTGATAAAATTTCTGCATTTCTTGCAACAGCTTCATTACTATAACATAACAAAGCTAAATCATCTGCATACCCTATTAGCTCCATTGTACCGTTTAATTTCAAGACTTGCATTACTCTATTAGCATATTCTAAAGCTAGATGAAAGAGTAATGGGGAAAGTACATCTCCTTGTTTCGATACATGATGTATTTTGAAAGCACCTGATAAGTGAGATCCAACCTGTATCTATACATAAGTTCACATTAAAGATATGATAGCTAAGGCTCTTAAAATGTTGGGTTTTGTAATGAGAAGATGCTCAGATTTTCAAAATATACCTACATGTATTCTTCTTTATAATAACTTAGTTTGTAAGAAGGCTTTTAGAATATGGGTGTGTAGTATGGAATCATCATAATGTTATGGCTAACAGAAGAGAATCTGTTAAAAAAAATATTTTTGAAATTCCTGGCTTATAAAAGTGTTTAGTGGTGTGCTTTTGCATGGTTATGAGAACAAATTAAGACATTTCAAAATTACTACTTTATTCAAGAAAAGGATATTAAAAGAAGTCTTGATCTAATATAAAATTCACAATAATATAACATATTGTAAAGAATTTTTAGGGAGGCTAAATTACCTTATCCTCATACAAACAACATCCGCAACAGACAATGTGTTTGAAAGTGTCAGTAACGCTACAAGTATCCGACACCTTAGTTCAATCAGTAACATGTCTGTCTACTGAGCTAAGGATCCTGGGTTCATTTACCAGCATGGCCGAAAATATTATCATTGGGGAAATGTGGGCCTACCCTTTATCAGTGATGAATTAATGGCCGGGGAGTGGATGTTGTGTCTGTTCTAGTCCTAAGTTAAATTATAAGGCATATAAAACTATGACAGGCCTATAAAGCCAGTAGTGGACAATATATGACTTGAATAAAAAAAAGTGACCCAGGCTAAATGCTGGAAACAGTAATATACGTAAAAAAAACTCTACAAACTACTCATTAACTTTCTAACTACACAGGTTTACAAGAACTTTAATAAAATAAAACTCTTATATTCAAATCCACTTATCAGTAATCTCTTTAGCTCAATTTAAAAAGGCTATAACAGTATTTAAAAGTTCCTTGAGATAATTTTATTGCACCTCCAATAACTTTCTATGTTTTTTACTTACTTTTGTTAGTATTATTTTATTTTTATATAATGTTGTCTCTATTATTGGTATATTATGCTTGATTGCCTCTACAGTCCGGTGTTCTTATTGTGTGTTGTATAAAACAGTATCTCTTTTACCAAACTATCTCCTAGCTATATTGGTATCACATGGTAAACACTGTCTTTTCACTCACTTTAAAATGAATGTACTTTACATTAATGTTTTAGTATTTTATTCGCCACAATATCTCGCTGCTCCATTGTATCTTTGAAAATCGGTTAAATCTTCCTGCTAGAGTGCCATCTTATATAAATTGATGTGGTGACCTACACAGTGGTTATGGTTATACAGCTTTTGGTCTTCCATAAATACCATATTTACTAGTGATGGGTCACTCATTAGTGAGTCATTCAAATCAAACGACTCTTGAACGAGAGCTGTGACCGAACGACTCTCGCTTCACAAGCGAGTTGTTCACGCCGTCATTACACACTACATCATGCATCTGATGCATTGAGCAATAAGCCAACAGTATTTACTACACATTTATATTATTACTTGTACAAAATAAAGTATGTATGTAAAGTTGTACATTTAAATTAAGAACTTAGATCAATGCAATTAAATAGGCCTATTACCCTAAATATTAGGCCCTACCGCAAGGGTGCATTACGCACCACTCCCCTTTTCCCCTTAATCATTACTTTGTGTCCATGTGACACTTTATGGGAGACATCGTAGCATTGCTTCTGCATTATTTGCACCCGCCCTTCTTCGCTGAGCTTAGGAAGTTGTCGTCATTCATGACTCTTTTTTCGCTCTCATTCATTCGTTGTGGAAAGAGTCAGGAGTTTTTGTCACTCACGACTCTTTTTTCACTCTTGTTCATTCGTTCTGGAAAGAGTCAGGAGTGTTTGTCATTCACGACTCTTCTGTCATTCTTAATTCGTTACTATGAAAAAAATCAACTATAGACATTTACTATCGTTACTAGATTACAGCACTGCCTACAATATTAAACTAACTATTTTTCTTAACATCAATAGACACAATTCTGTGATTTATACAGAGGTCAATTATTATAAATTATATGTGTAAGTAATAAAATTAAAGAATCAAACACAATAAGCTTCAAATAAATTACACATAAATCCTAATTCGTTCATAAGTGAAAGGGAAGGGACAGATTTGAACGTTCAAAGTGGGAATTGTGAGAGCTAGTTAGCGCTTGCTCGCTCACCAAGCTATGGAGAAGAAGGGGTGAAAGAATTGGGAGCGAACCAGCTATGCAATGAACAATATGACTCATATGAACGACTCTTCATGAACAACTCTTTTGAGTGAGCAAGCTTATGTGAGCTAGCTTGCGTCAACGAGCTGGTTTGACCCATCACTAGTATTTACTTGAATGTAATGTGCTATCGAATCTAATGTGCACCTCAATTTTCAAAACCTTGAAACAAAAAAAAAGTATTTGCTGGAGAATGTAATATGCATCGGCAAAAAATGCACTCTTTACAACAATGAGTTTATATTACAAATTCAATTTTATGAGAAAAAAAAACACTGTTCCTATGTAACTGTTAGTAAAAATACTGTATTATGATTAACTCAGTAGTTGTAGTATTATCTTCTCATCTGTAAGTCAAAATTACAATTTATCATCTTCTCTGATCACTTAAAACCTTTTCGTTTCTATTTTTAATGGGTACTCGTTAGCCTATGCAAGCTTCAGAGGGGATCAATTCAGTAGATAGATGCATGGCTATGACATCGCTGTCTGGTCGACTCATTAGCCTATACAAGCTTCAGAGGGGGTCAGTTCATTAAATCGGTATGTGGCTATGACGTTGTAGTTCTGGTCGACTCATTATCCTATGCAAACTTCAGAGGGGGTCAGTTCATTAGATGGATGTGCAGCTATGAGGTTGCAGCCTGATCGCAGCTAGGCCTTTACTGACTACAGAGAAGTGCGAGAAAACGGTCTGAATCTGACTCTTGCTTGATTGTTCTATGTAAAAATGTTCTTTGTCACGGGACACTATCTTCATGCTTGTGAATTCGCTTCGTATTAGTAGCTTCCATGTTGGTTCTTTTTTATAGATTCATATATATCTGGCTTTCAAAACCAAGCAGCCAGCTTATACTAGCGAGGATGCACTACAGTGTGATCAGCAATGTTTTTCAAGTTTGCAATCGAATTTAATGCACCATAAAATCTAATGCACATTGCACACCCTTATTTTCATGATGTGATTTGACCATAAAAGGTGTGCATTTACATTTGAGTAAATATGGTAAATGATCATTGAAGGGACTAGTAAAAAGAATACTCTATATATCCAATCACTCACTTTTTATTTTGTCTTGACACCTTGGAAAGAAAGTATTGTGATCGTCAAAAAATTCAAACTCGAGACCTTGATAAATGTTGATGTTTCATGACCCCCTGAAACCAAAAAAGTGGTTTCCACAATGCTGTCTGTCTGTACCTTGGACTAGAGCAGAATTTTTTTTTTACAGATTGGGCTTTAACTTGTAAACTGGGATTTTCGTAAGGTCTCCTTGGGGTTTTTTGGAATTAGATGTGTAGCACTAAATTTAAGGGTAGTTAATTGAAGGGGGAAAAGAGAAAGATTAATTAACTTTAAATCAGTTTTAATGATTTTGATTAAATTTTATATCTAGACACTGTTTATTATTATAAAAAAGATAATAATTCTCATTTTCACATGAAAATGACTTTGAGGGTACTTTATACTAATGACATTTTCCAATTTTCATCATTTCTCCGCAAATATTTAAGATACAAAATATCTTATCATTATAAAGTTGTAGTTCTATTAAAGATATACATCTTTTATTTCAAATATATTTTTATAAAACAAACAATTTCTGAGCTATAAGTATGTGTGTGTATATATATATATATATACTTATAGCTAAGAAATATATATATATATAAATATATATATACATATACATACACTTTTTTAATTCGGGTCTTTGAAAATGAATTTGATTCATATGCTCTTTGGTGGACAAAAATGTTTCTTTTTTCTCAATTTTTCTGTAACACTGTTCCTAGTTTCTAGTGCCATACAGTAAGTTAGTAACAGTGTATATTGTTTAAAAATGAGGTGGCACAATGGCTAGATAATTTTATAATAAAGGAAAGTGATAAAACTAAAGAAAAAGGAAAAATAAACTATTAAGAGTAAATTTGATGAAGAAAGCCCACCTAGGGAAAGAGGAAAAATGTGGGAAGAGTCCAATGCACAAAGGTGACATCTTCTTCCTTTCCTTTCTTCTGTCTTCTATAATAGAAGTAGTCACACACACATTTTAACACAAATATTATAATATTTCGGCATTGTTGCCTTTATCAAACACAAAGAAGAAGAAAGTACATAGTAAAATGGAGTAATCCATTGTTTGTGTACTATGTACTTTCTTCTTCTTTGTGTTTGATAAAGGCAACAATGCCGAAATATTATGATATTTGTGTTAAAATGTGTGTGTGACTACTTCTACTATAGAAGACAGAAGAAAGGAAAGGAAGAAGATGTCACCTTTGTGCATTGGACTCTTCCCACATTTTTCCTCTTTCCCTAAGTGGGCTTTCTTCATCAAATTTACTCTTAATAGTTTATTTTTCCTTTTTCTTTAGTTTTATCACTTTCCTTTATTATAAAATTAACAGTGTATATTATTATTATTATTATTACTATTTCATTTATTATCTTTGGTGTAGTGTTTCTACAACAATGTGTATACCTATTATTTTGCTACACAAGTCTAATGAGTTTTTAGTAAACATCTATTTTAAAATAAAGGTGGTAGAAAGTCTGTGTAGTGTGCCATACCATTTATTTTTATTCATTTTCTCTACAGTAACATCTTTTAAATAGCTTTTCCATCTCAAACTCTATATACTCCACTTCTTAATGAAATAAGTGGCAGGTGTACAAATTAACCCAACCAGCCTATTGATAATTTTAATGGCTGTGTGAAATAAAGCTTACTGTGTTAGTGTTGCCCATAATAGACTCGAGCGTGTGTAACTTCTCGAGCATTTGGTGGTGTTCCTGCCTCAAGTTGAATACCTCTTGTTTTTCCAGTTCCATCTTTTTGCCCAGTGATTCTCTCTCTTCCCGCTCCCGCTTCAAAGAGTCTTCCAGAATGCGCACTTGCTCTCTGTAACATAACGTCAAGTGCAGAGGAACTAACTCATGATAGGTGAAGTTCCTTCCTCAGGCTGGTCCAACACTATGGTTCAATCTCTCTGCGAGTGTCTGAAAACGCATTGAATATATAGAATTTTTTTAATTGTGTGAAAAACATTCAAGGTATCTTCTTCAAACACTTGTTCAGGTTTTATAGAATAATATTATAGTTCAGGTCTATATAAAAAGCTTTTTAAAACAAAAATATGTAATCTAAATAGGAAAATATTTAAAGTTGTTCTGCAAACTAAAGTTTAAAAGAGAAATAAATAATGGGGGTAAGGGAAAGATAAAACATGTATTCAACATCAGTGTGTTTTGTTCTTCAGTTAACTTTTTCTTGCTTATGAAGGAATACTATTTAAAGCTTGCAATTTAATGTACCAAATTCATAAATATCTCAGTTCTTTTTTTTGTAAGACTCTTTGTGTGTCATTTGCAGGTGACCAACCAAGCTTACTCATACCGAGTGAGACACTGCAGGCGATTCAATAACCCAACCCAGGACTGGAGCTTAAGAGAAACTTGTGTTAAATATAGTGGTTTTAAAAAAAACTATAACTAGATTAAGATACAGACATTCTTCAAATTGTTATGTAGTAGCTCTTGTATTTTCATCTAATGTTAAGTGTTTAGTTTAGTTATACTTACCTGTTCTTTTTTATGTTTTATTTATAAACTTTCAAGGATAGTGAAAGGTGATCCTTGGATACATGGATTTTTTGACAGATGTACTACTATTATTATGAAGATGATGAGGAATACTACTGGTATTATGTTTTGAAAACATTAAACATGCCTTGATCACGCTGAGCTAGCACAGTTTGCAGGCTGCCTCAGTTTCCCACTATCTAAGGTAGCGCCCTTGGCCAGTGGCCTTAGCTTCCAAACCATCATGTAGAGCCCCTGGATGACTGACTTATGAAAATTTCCGAGAGACACAAACACCCCATATAAATATAACAAGATGGCACCTAGCGTGGGGCATCTTAAAGATAACAGATTCTCTCTCTATTTTTCCTGTGGGGCATCTTAAAGATAACAGATTCCCTGTTTTTCCCGTTTTTTTCCCGTGTATAAAACATTCTCTTGTGTTTTACTGGCTCTTCAGACACTTTAATCAGTTGCATACATAACATATATATATTTAGCACCGCGTCTTACTACCCGTTCGGGTTATATGCTTTAAGTACTAATTACTCTAATGGATTAGGAATTGGGAAGAGTTGAATTAGAGGAAGTGAACCCAAATTTGCGTGGAGGGAGAGTGGAAAACCATTTAGGAAGAACTACCCCCAGTTCACCCAGCCAAGACTCGAACCTCGATCTCCCTGTCCTCAGCAGTAGAGCTCAACACGACAAGTGCGTTAGCCAACTACGCCACCGAGGGGGGTCATACATAACATACCATACCTGATCAACTTTTCCTGTGCTGAATTCTCAGTGGGCCTCTCTTCTTGCTGGTGGTTTTGTAGCTGCTCTAGTAACTGCATAAGTTTTGTCTTCTCAGACAATTCTTGCTCAAGCTTTGACTGCAAATGAGTAGCCTGAACATTTTGATGCAGTGTTTTAAAGAGGTAATATCATATGTAATGTTTTATTGAAACTTTGTTAATTTAAAATATATTTTATGATTAAAAAGTTACAACAAAAAACAAATTTAGTGTAGTTATGGATGAACGTAAACAGGGTGTCCAGCCAAGCTATATTTTAAAATTCCCTAACTTTTCCAAAGCCATTATGATTTTTCCCAGACACTATTAAAGCCTATATATAAATTCAAGTATATTACAAACATTATTTTACTAAGATCGCAACTTAATGTAATTATATTTTATGACATATTCACGTTCTGAAATTGTGTCATTCTATGAAGGGGTTAAAGTAATATTGCAACCAGGATAAGTAAACCAGTTTAACCTACAAAACTACCCACTAATCAACAGTTGTCTATACTACACACTGAAATCGCAAAATTAAAAGCATTTACACATCACAGTATTTAGAAAAAACACTAATCCCCAGACATACTGTACCAGAAATGCTGCCGTCGTTTCTATTTTAGAAAACTGCAATCAGTCGGGGGTTGATAATTTGAACTCTCACTCTTCCTCTACTTATCCTATCCCAACCCTGAGACACCTCTTTCTTTGCCAACTCATTTTTGTGTTGTGTACTCAGAACTACTATTAGAATGGTTTCAAATAGAAAAATGTAGATGTTTCCTAGTCTCTAATCCACAGCTCTCCCCACTTTCACTAATACATGGTATTAATTAGTTAATATTTTGTCTAAGTCTACCTAGTTTTATTGTCCGACTCATGGACACAATCACAATTTTTTGTAAATGTTCTTAAACATTAGAATTGTTTTGCTTGAACCGTAACTAAGCCAGTATAATTTTTTATTAACTTTAAGGGGGCGGACGAAGGGCTTGAACCCCCAAACTTACCCCCAGATTATAGCCTTGTCTCTGGACACCGTTGTAAAGAAATAGTTATAGGAACAAGTAAAATACCATAAATGACTCGCACAGTGAAATTAAGAACACCATTCCCACTTTAAACTGCTGCTAATGGACAAATAGTTTTTTTTTATCACTGCATCTTACAATCTGTTCAGGTTTTATGCATATGTACTAGTTACGCTAGTGATTTAGAGATGAAGAAGGTGGAATTTAGAAGTGTACCCAAATTTGTTTAGAGAAAGTGGAAAACTATTTAGGAAAAACCTCTGTTAGTACACCAGACTGAGATTCGAAATCTGATCTACCTGTCATCAGTAAACAAGTCTATTGCGAGAGTGACGGCTTGGACCATAGGACCACTGGGGCAAAGACAAGGAAGTAATGATTAATATCTTCATGAAAACAGCATCCTATTAACCCACTTCAATAGCCATGTGGTCTAACGTGCTACTCTCATGTTATACTGCCGAAGATGGGAATAATGGAGTTTGATCCCGGTCAGTGCACTGAGGGTGGTTGTCTCTAATGGTTTTCTACTCTCCTTCCATGTAAATGTGAGTGCACTTCAACTCAATTAAAACTTCTCAATCCCTAAACCATTAGTGAAATTAGTACATAGGCGTACAACCCGAACGGGTCATAAGATGTGATGCTGAAAACAACAACTATTGCCAAATTTGTCAAATTAATCCTTGAAAGTAAGCGAGAAAAGTAGTATTTTGAATATGAATATTTTTGAATACAATGACAAAACTTTAGAAGTGAATAAAAATATTAACAAATTCTAGTAATCAATATAACCTAGTGAGTTAACAAAATAGTCAGTATGTGAATATAGCAATCAAATTTCTACTAGAACTGGAATGCCTATCAAATAGTTTCTCACTTGGAAACATTTTCATGTTGATTATACTATAATGTTTTTATAAAGATGTAGAGTTGTATTTTTATTTACTTTCATATTTTATCACAATGAAATCATTTTAATAAAGATCTCACAGTTTTTTGGTATAGCATTATTAAAATATCCTTCATACTTATTTTAATCAAGACATTGAAATAGTCAAAGTAATTAATATATTGATTGCCATGACTGCTTATGGCACTTAAAAGATAAATACATTACTAAGTACATACAACCAAGAATTTATAATATTTTTAAGTTAATTAAATTAAACTCATCATATAAATATTTCACATAGTATTTTTAGCACCACGTTTTATTACCCTTTCAGGTTACACACTTATGTACTGGTTATGTCAGTGTTAAAGGGGTGAGGAAAGCTATATTTAAAGGAAGTGTATCTATATTTGCATAGAAGGAGAATGGAAAAGCATTTTGGAAACACAATACAGCTGACTGAGATTCGAACCTTCATCTTCCCAACATTGGCAGTCTTGTCTACTGCAAGAGTGGCACCTTGGAGCATGTGGTCAATGAAGCAGGTTGTAACTATTAAAATGATGAATAAGGTTACCTGAGAAAATAGTGAAGGCTCTTTGGCAGGTGAAGATTGCTGTCGTGGGGAAGAACGCATGTCTTGGTCAGCAATAACAGCTCTCGAGTCAGACAGCTGTCCAAAAATAGTTCTTTCAAATACCGTAAATTACTCAAAATTAAAATATATAAGGATTGCCGGGTATATTTTAAAATATGAAAGTTGAGAAAATCAAAGTAAGATAAAATGTTGGGAAGAAATAATTCAAGAAAGCCTATCCGGAAAAGAGGAGACAAGAGGGCAGAATGCTGACATCTTCCTTTCACCTTTTTATTTAGTATAAAAAGATGATTTCACAGCTCAAATTTAAACAATGTTTAAGCCTTATTACATATTTAGCAAACACACACAAATAAAAAAAGGAAAACAAATATCAGGAATTGCAGATCTTCATTACATGATATTTCCATCCAGTCATTAGTCCATATTTCCTTATTAGACTATTATTGTTGCCAATTTCACTGTTTTAGCCACTTGACCTTATTATAAACAAACTCAATTATATATGTTCTTGAATATTATTTTTATCTAAGTGACTAAATTCACTAATCAATAGTTATTTAGATTTTTTTTATCACTGCGTATTACTAGTTGTTAAGTTATATGCACATATGATAATTACTCTAATGGGGTAGAGATAATGAAGAAAGCATTTTAGAGGTAATATACCCACATTAGAGTGGAAGGAGAGTGAGACACCAGTTAGGAAAAATCCACCCTCAGTATACCCAACCAGAATTTAAACCCTGATCTCCCCATCATTGCAGGCCAGTCTAACACGAGAGTGATGCCTTAGACCATTTGGCCACTGAAGCAGTTATTTACTTACTCTATGGCATTAGGAACTCGAAAGTTCATTGCCGCACTTACAAAAGTATGCCACCTATCCCTATCTTGAGCAAGTTCTATCCAGTCAACCTCATTACACCCACTTCCCATTGGATTTGCCAGTCAGTACCTTGAACACAGTTCTGGATTCTCTCATTCGCGCTGCATGTCCTCTTGACCACCGTAATCTACGAGACTTGATTATCCTAATAATGTCTTGTGATGAGTACTGGGTGTGTAACCTCCTCCACTCCCCAGTATAACCATTGTATACCTGCTTCTCCTGCAGCTCTTATCATTTCTACAGTCAGTTCATCTACACCCGGTGCTTTTCCTTGTTTCATCTTCTTTAATGTGTTCTCCACCCCTTTTCTTGTGGAATCTATTTCCTCCTCTTATGATATTTTTTCCTGATCCTCTGTTCAAATATCATCCCTTTCCTCTTCCTGGATTAACATCTTCTCAAAATATCTCATCCATAGCTCCTTTTCTTCCTCTTCTGTCTTCAAGGTTCTTCCTTCTTCGCCCATCATTCTAACTTCTTGTCTTTTCTCCCCTCCTGTTTCTTACCTGGCCATATAGGACTTTACTTCCTTTATAGTGATACTGTTTTTATGACGAGGATGATGATCCGCACATGCCCCACAGTTGGGCAGCAATTATGATGATAACATTTTTATGTTCATACATGATTCATCCCAAGGTTTGGATACCAGTTGCCTTACCGCGCACTTGCTATCACACAACTATGTGATGATCTGATTATATGCCTAGCTCACTGTAGGATTACTTATAATTATTTCTATTGAAATTAGTAAAATTCAATGTTTATACGCGATTTATTCAATACTATGCATTTAACATTAAATTGATATTGTTTTTATTTGTTTAAAAAATTGATGCGGGAGCCAGAGCTAGAGTTTGCTACATATTGAGATATATATTTCTATTTTTCTATAGAATGATATAATGATTGTTAATTGCTATACACACAAGCTGCTCCAGCCCCTTATATATGACCTACCCCTTGCTTCTTGGACCTCTTGTCTTAAGTGTTAAAACCAACTAATAGGAGAACTCCTGGCAACCTGATGTGTAGAAGGCTAGCTTCCTATTGGATAAAAGGCAGCCAACTCATCATCAGATTTTCAAATAGAACAAAGGAAGTTTTTAAACAAAGAAAAATTTAAAACGTATTATATTAAATTTACTTCAGAAAATGCCTGGTCATCCATGGATGAAGTATTAAAGGTAAAATCTACATACAGTTCTATAAGGAAAAATATATTTCTTTCATGAGGTTTCGAATAAATGAGAGGGGCCCAAAACCGTATCATTACACCTTCCACAGTAGATTCCAGCATTTCTGTCCATTTTTGCAACCAATCCTTTCTTTTTTCCCTTACCACTGGCTTCAATTTATTCTTGTTCTCCTATATTCTTCCTCCATTTCCTAATAACTATTCCTAAAACTCCTTCTGAATGCTTTATTCTCCTCCTACAATGCTTCCGTCATCCTGTCGTTCCCCCAGGGTGTCTCCTTCCATTTCCTTTTATTACTTATCCTCCCAAATACCTCTTCTTTCCTCCTGGGAGCCATCAAACTGTTCTTGAACCTTTTCCAATCAATCTCTAGACTTTGTATACCCTCCTTGGGCATTACGCTTCTAGCCTTTCTTAAGTACAGCTCTTTTCCTCTTCATTTTTTAGCCTCCACATACCTTATTCTTCTTTCTTGTCTTGCTACCTTTCTTCTACATTCCCATCCCTTTGTGTCTGCTACCAACAACCTGTGATCACTGCTATTTAAGGATACACTTGGTATTACGTTGATGTTTGTGGTCTGCCTTTTCATTTCTTCATCCATAAGAAATTAGTCTATCACTGACCTTTGCTCCCAATCTTAGCTGTAACTAGTGATCTTATGCCTATCTCTTTCCTTCTTATACAAATTGTTTGCCATTTATAATGTATATTTAAAAAAAAAAGCAGCTATGTAAAAATAAGAGCAAAAAATACAATATAATATTGAGAATTTGGTAGAGGAAACCAACTTTTTACATAGCTAATAAATATTTTGTAAATTATTCTAACCTAACAACATTCATTAAACCACTTATTAAGTATATTTTAAGGTTATCTGTAAAATTTGACAATTAAAAATAGTTTTTCCTAATATCTACTAATGCGAAGAAATATATCATATTATAATTACTTAATGTGCAGTATTTTTTTATTTATCTGAGGTATTTACATGCACTTTCTGAACCGACTGATTATATCAGCACACAAGAATCTCTATGAGCGAGAGTGAAAGGGCCTACCAATTTCACCAGGCAAGATATTTCCACATATCTTACAAGGTTCTTTTACATTCCACAAATGACATGGGACTGAAGGCTTTACTAACAGATTTTTTTTTTTTGCTCAAAGAAAATCCATCAACCCTGGCTAGGTTTGAGCCCACGCTCATTGTCTCTTGAGGCGAGCACTTTATTTACCCTTAGACCACTAAGGTTAACTAAAGTGCAGTAGATATTGTAATTAATTATAATAAATTCACCTTTCTCTGAAGTCCATTCAAAGAGTCAAGAAGTATGTTTTTTTCTGTGGTCACCGTATCTAGTTTCAACTGCATCTCAGAAAGTCTTTCCTGCAAGTCTTCATACTTTTGGTTTTGGAGTTGCTCTTGGGAGTTTTCGGCATGTGAAAGAGACAACAGCCTGCTATTATATTCTTTGAGAATTTCCTTTTCTTGCTGAAACAGGAGCATATTATATAAGTTCCAATGAGAGTATTTTTTATAAATTCACATAAAAGGTATCAATTAAACTGGTTATAAGATGAATAATTGCTTAATGTGTTGGAAATGTATAAAAACAGTGTGGAATCAATATTTGAAATCTGTGCACAGTACTCGAAAACATAAATATAGCTCTTCCAGTACAGTAACCTAGAGTCTGTTTATGATAGGTTTTTACCTGGATGACAGTTCAAAATATCATATGTTTAAGTTTTGGGCTGCCAACACTTGTAAAAGATCACTGTTTTGTTATTAATGTTAAGTTTTTTAATTTCATGTTATATTTTACATTTAAAAAAATGTAAACTTAAGTTTTCTCAAACTATTTAATAAATTTTAATTATTTCTTCTTATCCAATCCAAAACCATATTTTAAATATAGTTAAAAGTACTTCTTCGTTTTGGAATGTTATTGATAATGTGTAATATAGTGCATACATCAAGATTCAGCGGGAGTTGATTTCAAAACAGCATTTTAGTTATTAAGTCTGTCACAGTACTTCAAAGCGTTAGAAGTTATTTTTTACATTGGGATTTGCTCTCATTGTAGGGGAAATAAGGGGAAGATTCTTGTTCAAAGGAACAAACAATAAATTATTAGTAAAAGAAAATAGCCAACACGGCTTGCAAAGGATTATTTCATGGAATTGCAAAACAAAACCAAAGAGTAACAAACTTTAGATATGTGTGTGTGTGGTTGCAGTCTGCATGGTCTAGCGCTACTCCTGTGTTAGACTTGACTGTCAAGTACGGAGAGATTGGCGTTTAATCTCGGTTGGGTGCACTTCCTCAAATTACACCTATCTATGAACCACTAGCAAAAAGACCCCGGGACATAAAACAATAGAATATTATGAACCACTGATAACCAGGCCCCGGGACATCAAATAATGAAATATTTTTAACCACTGGTAACCAGGCCCCGGGATATTAAAACAATAGAATATTATGAACCACTAGTAACCAGGCCCCTGGACATAAAACATTAGACTATTATAAAACACTGGTAATCAAACCCTGGGACATAAAATCATAGCAAATTATGTACCACTGGTAACGGGCCCCGAGACATAAAACAATAGAATAATATAAACCACTTGTAATCAGGCCCCGGCACATAAAATACTAACAGATTATGTACCACTGGTAGCCAGACCCCGAGAAATCAAATAATAGCAGATTACTAACCAGTGGTAGCCAGGCCCCAGGAAATAAAACAATAGCAGATTATTAACCAGTGGTAACAAGGGCCCGGGACATCAAACATTATCAGATTATGAACCAGTGGTAACAAGGATCTGGGACATCAAACATTAACTCATTATGAACCAGTGGTGACACAAACCTGGGACATAAAATAGAATATTATGAACCACTGGTAGTCAGGCCCCAGGACATAAAACAATAAGATATTATGAACCACTGATAACCAGGCCCCGGGACATCAAACAATAGCAGATTATGAACCAGTGTTAACAAGGCTCCAGGACATAAAATATAATATTATGAACCAGTGGTAAGAAGGCCCTGGGACATAAAACAATATAATATTATGAACCACTGGGAACAAGGCCCCAGGATATCAAATAATGGGGTATTATAAACCACTGGCCCTGGAACAACAAACAACAGTGGGTTCCGAGTGGAAGCTGTAATTCAAACTAAGATTCCTAGTGGAGAAGTTTAATGTATGATTTTGACTCCGATTTTAATAGGAAGACCATTATTTGACAACTAGAAAGGTTACCAGAAATGGGTTCACTAATTCATGTCAAAACATGTGATCTACAGCTATACCTCTGATAAAGGCCTATACTATAATATTTACACGAGTTATATATAGTCTGCACTGACTATACTGACTACACTTTTATATCGTCAGTGCGCGAGGATATGAGATCATGCGCGAGGATATGAGATCATGAGCGAGGGACGAATCCTGGATAGCTCAGTGTAAGAACATTGATGCGCTAAGATCCCGGTTTCACTTTTATTCTAGTGTCCAAGTGTCATTTTTCAACAAATTTAAATTAATTAAATTGTATTCTCCTCCATAAGGACATTCCTGTATTTAAAATTATTTGCAGCATGTGTGTTGATATTCATAAGTAATTATTTAAGGAAGTCGTAATTCAAACCAAAACTCTTTGTGGTGAGTTTAAATGTATGATGTAGTTCCTTACCAACTCCCAACAAGTAAGGAGCTACTATGTCTTTAGTAAATGATATATACGCCACATATATATATTGCCTACTCTTGTTATGAGTTTATTACATACCTGAAAACATTGTAGAACAAATCTTCATTGTTTTAAGTTTATATCAATTCTTGTTCGATTTCGTCTTTTTGTTTCATTTTCTTGGTCTTAATGCATGTTTGCTTTTTAGAGTTGAACTTAGCCATGTTCAGTAAACGCGCAAAATTATGATTTTTTTTTAGAAAATGCCTAAAGAAATGCAGTATTTATGTGACATTAGATATATTTTTAGAACTTTTAAGATTTTATATACTTTTTAATGTTCAATTTACAACCATTAATAAAAGTGAAACTCATATATTTTTATACATTCATGAAGTTAATTGTAATATTCAGATAAACAATCGGTTTAAAATCAAGATGCCTATTGATGTACCAAGAGATGGGTTTCTTTGACACTTTGAGTCGAAGAATAAAACTAACACAGTAAAATACTAGCCAAGTGCCAAATTACTAGAGGAAGGAAAAACAGACAAAATAAATGTCACAACTCGTCACTCAGATAGTAAGACGCAGTGCTAAAAAAAAACCTTAAGGATGAGTCATTAGTCAGAGAGCAGGGTATCCCGATCCTTCCTTGGTCGGCCTGTTTGTGTTATTGGTAAGTACAGTCAAAGCAAGAAGTTTCAGGAAATGGACATAACAAATTTATATTTGTATTGATCCATAGTAAAATAAAAGAGTATAGTTAGGCTAATAAACTAAACAAATTTGAAATAATGACATTATGTATTACAAAATTATATAAAATCAAAGTATCGGGGTATAACAAAAAGTACTTGTATAAGATCAAAAATTATGTAATTTTACAACTATTAAATAGCTAATAAATTAAAAACCAATTTTATTTAAAATATTGTAAATACAACATTGCATACACTTCATATGCATGTTTAGCTAGAATAAATTTAATCCCCATACATTAACTACTTTACCTTAAAATGAGTATATAAAATGGATAAAATAGCAAGTTTGACTACTTATAACTCGAGAAGTATAATATGTATTATTTATTTATTAAAATAATGCAATAAATTTTGATCGTCAAATGACTTTAAGCTAGAATGACATATGAAGCTACGACAGGACTAGGCCGGTAGTGAAAAATATATGGCTTGAATAAAAAACTAACCCAGGCCACAGGCTGTAAACAGTAATGTTATTATTATTAGCACCGCGTCTTACTACCCGTTCGGGTTATACACACTTACGCTAATGTGTAATGGTAGGGTGATTGTGAGATGAAATAAAGGACCTACAGTTTAACGTGGAATCCGAACCACGGTGGAGACCTGGCATTCCTCACATTCACAAGATGTCTTGTCAGTAAACAGTAATGGATTGTAAAAAATATCTTTACTATTGTATTTTAAATCAATTATACCCTCACCAGCAGTACGTTGAATGCTCTAAGACGATAATATGGACGGCCGCCGGTAAATGGGAAATTTGGTTTCTAATCTTTGTTGGATATGGTGAGGGTGATTTTTAAATGGTTTTCCCACTCTCCTTTCACACAAATTCAGGTACATTTTATATTAATTATTAACTTCTTCATCACTAATAGTTTAGTATAACTATGTGAATAATACAAACAATATGAAGATGGCCTTGCATCAAAGTGAATTTTAAAAAACAACAAGAAATGTACAAAGTTTGGTTAAAAATTCATATTTTTTGACTCAGTGAAACAAAGTTCTGTTTTAACTTGACTGTTTGGCATTTCATCTTGCTTGTCCAGATCTTTGCTATGTGATGCAAATGGGTGGACTAATTTTAACGAAATTTGGCAAGGAAAATTATATGAACTTAGACCAAAGAAAGCATATACAGAGTTATTTGCTATCCATTTCAAGATGGTGACTCCTAAAAAATCTATTTGTCTGTTTGTTTGTTTGTTTGTTTATGGCGCGATAACTGTCAAATGTGTGTACCAATTTTAAATAAATTTGGAAGGAATATTATTTGAACCTAGGCCAAACCATGTATGTACATGTGTTTTTTTATCTGATAATCTGTTTCAATATGTTGATTACTCAAATGGTTTTTCATTAATAGCACATTTCAAGTGATATGAATTTATTTCTAAACAATCAATTACGTACTTAGGGTGTATTATTTTTTTAATTTCAACGTATATTTTGAGACTAATGTTTTAAATCATGTGAACCATGGCTATTTTTTACAAATATAATGTACTTTTGAATAAAGTATTAATGTTTCTGTTTAACTTTATCAACAAGGAGAAACTATATGAGATATTTCAACTTGAAATCAAAAGATAACTGTTAAGACTGTAGTACAGTGATAGAGACATGAAGGAAGAGAGGTATACTGTTCACAGAACTATAAGTTACAAAGTTATAAAAGGTGGGTGGTGCAAGGTAGGAATAGAATATGAGAGTTTACCAAGTTCTTAATTTTGACCATCAGCCAATCAGATGTCAACTGACTCAAGACAAACTCAAAATATAAGAAAAATCTTGGAAAGTGTTGCTTGAACAACAATGATAACTGTGATTAAATGCCAACTGTTGGGAAATGTGTAGTTTTCTTAAAACTTTCAAACCTACTTTATGTAATTATTTTATAGATTTTTCTTTCTTTGAATAAATATAACTTAAAATATCTTCTTCCCAGGCGTTTTCCCCTCAATTATAGTATCCTTAAAATAAAATAAGATGTGAATACCCCAAGAAGGCAGCAAAACCCTTGGTACACATACAAATGTAAGAAATAATGTTTGGTTGTGTGTGAGCAGGACCGATGAATTCTAATTATGATTAAAATTTAAAGCAAACTCCCAAATAGTTTCTAAAAGCATTCAATTTTTAAAAATGTGTTAGAAAAGGCCACATCAAATAGCTTCAAAAAGTATAATTTAAAAAAATAATCCTGACCGAGGATGATTTCAAATAGCTCCTAAAGGCATCCAGTTTTCAAAAATTTGCCAGGGTAGGCCTCACAAACCCGCCTTCATATTGGGAGGCCATCCTCTTAAAACCTAGTTTCTGTGCTATTTGCCCCACCTCTTTCCCCTTACATCTAGACAGATGGAAGATGAAATATAAAAAGCCAAAGAATATCTTGTGAGGGATTGGCGAGCTTTCATTCATATATTTCCCACTGCAGCCTATTGCTCATTTGAATCATCCATATTTCTTAAGGCCTGTTAAAATGGGCTAGGAATGAGGAAGGTATAGCTTAGAGGAAATATGTCCATATTTGTGTAATAAGAGGGTGGAAACAATTTAGGAATAATCACCCTTAGAGCACTTGGCTAGGATTCAGCCATTGACATGCCTGTCACAAGTAAACCTCACTGACTAAATAAATATAACATTTGGTCCACATGACCATCAATGTGGGTGGTAACCTTTTAATGACTCAATTCTGTCACCTGCGATTCTTTCAGCTCATCCTCCAGATCTCGACTTCGCTGCTGTTGCTCGTGAGAATCTTGGAGCTCAACACCAAGAGATGTCAATTGGTTCTTTGTATCAATTAATTGAACACGGATTAGCTCTGCTCAAAACAAAAAAGATAAATAAATCCGATAGGAATGATGTTTTTTCTTTATTATCACATATAAGTCTGTGAGAGATGATGAAAAATGAATACAAAGGAAGAAAATGTATGAATAACTTTTCCTTCCTATTTTTAAAATGGTAATAAACTTAATACAAAATTTTTTTTAGAACCCCAATAAAGATAATATGGTTTTAAAGAAAATGTTTTGAAACCAATAATCGTTCAAGTATTATAATATTAATATTTATTTGTAACTAAACCAAATGGTTGCCATATTTTTAAGTTTAGAAGCATATTAA
The DNA here is from genome assembly GCA_902141385.1 of Timema californicum. Taxonomy (NCBI): domain Eukaryota; kingdom Metazoa; phylum Arthropoda; class Insecta; order Phasmatodea; family Timematidae; genus Timema; species Timema californicum. Next base: position 259,890 of record CABFOW010000388.1, read on the forward strand.
AAAATGAGTGAAACAAACGTGTATAAAAATTTAAAAATATATATGTATGTATTAATCATATGAAACAATAGTAAGCCATTGTTTATTATCAAATTAACATTAAATACATATCATAAAACGAAATTACAGAGTGACAGAAAAATCACCCCACAGTGGATAATTGGCAAATATTTTACATGCTATGAATCATTGCTATAAATTAAACAATAATACTGGATATGGTTGAATGAGAATGAGATGAATACTGTATTATTTCAATAAAATACAGCTGTAGTAGACAAATGTGTTTTATGGTATGGTTGGAATACATCTTCAGAGAATCCATAATTCCAAGAGGCCTTCACTATCACCCGACCTCCCCTTGATATCTTCATACTAGGGTCAGCTAAGTGCAAGGTCCACATTAATAATCTAAAAAGTATTGCTAGATTAAAAATAGCCCATTAAAGTAGAGTTGGGTCAAATACACTATTTTACAAATCCAAATCTCCAATATACCATTGAATTCTGAATCTCTAATTCGAATCTTAGAAAAAATTATGAACATGAGAGGGAATATAAATATAAAAGAATGAAAGAAAATACAAAAAGTAATTAAATGTTAACAATCTTCTTATAATTCATTCATTATAACTTTCATAGATTCAGTATATTTAACAATGAGGCGGCCCAATGGCTAAATTATGTATTTATTTTAGTTCAAACATTCAGTTGAATGTTAAATTACTGGTCTAGGGTCTGGTTAAGTTTATATTGTAATTATAATTGGTTCTGAGCTGCTAATAAGCAGTATTAGAGCTACAAAACCAATTTCACTTGATTTTTTTTTAATTCAAAATTTTCTTTAAGTCTTCTTGAATTTCTAATATCCTTAAGGATTCAAGGGCTCATCCCTATATTAAATAAAACAATGGAAAACAATCATGATAATTAACTGGTGACCTGGTGGTCTAGGGGTAAGGTATCAGACTTCTGTGCTGGGGGTCCGAGGTTCAATCCTCGGTCTCGGTACACATTTATCTGATTGCCAAACCCTTCCTTCCCCTCTGACGTGTATTAAACACAACTTGTGAATGTATGGTATGCCAGGCCTCCACCATGGTTCGGATCCCACGTTAAACTGTAGGTCCTCAATTTCATCTCACAATCACCCTACCATTACAAATGAGTTTAAGTGTTTATAACCTGAACTGGTAGTAGGACGTGGTGATGATGATGAGGATGATAGTAATAATTAGTTAACCACAGTAATTTAGGCCTATATTATTTATATATTTATTTTAGGTCTGGCATAAATCTTATTTATCATTTTATTCCACTTAAAAAAATAATATATTATTCACATCCCTTTCAGAAAAGGTCTGACTAACATAGCTTCAAAATTGTAACCGACGAATTTAAACCAAGGAATGAACGTGATAGAAAAAAGTTATTTACAATGATGCACCCACGAATTATTTTATTCAGTTAAATATTTAGAAATACAACAAAATAATCATAAAATAATTTATTATATATAAACAATGACAAAATTATTTTCTCTTTTCCAAGTTAATATGATGGCTGTATTAAAAGGCATTCATGTAGGCACCATATTACACATCATAGGTAACATTCCAAAACAGAGAATAAATACTTTTAATTATGTTTAAAATATTGTTTAGGATTGGGTAAAATGAAATTATTAAAATTGATGAAATAATGTGAGAAAACTTAAGTTTACATTATTTTAAATGTAAAATATAAAATGTAATTAGAAAACTTAACATCTATAGCAAAACAGTGATCTTTTATAAGTGTTGGCAACCCAAAACCTAAACATATGATTTTTGAACTGTTATCAAAGTAAAAACCTATCAGGAACAGACTATAAAATATTTGCCAATACAATTAATATGAATAAGTATAGTATCACTATGGAGCCACTTTTCAACTTACTTACTCTAGAGAAGTGGAACTCGAAAGTTTAGTGCCGCACTTACCAAAGTACGTTCCTATCCCTATCTTGAGCTAGTTCTATCCAGTCCACCTCATTACAAAAAATCTCTTTCAGATCCATTCTAATGTTATCCTCCCATCTGTGTCTTGGTCTTCTCAATGGTCAACTAGACAACCACCCTTTACAAATAAGTTCCTAATGACTAGGAAGTAGGTATTATATAATTAATGATAAATAAAGAAGTTTTGTTATTAATGCTTTCCAAACGATCCTAGTTATGTCCTACTACCATTTACCAATTTATTTTTTCTCCAGTTTGAGTTTTTATTTCCTCATTTAGGAAATTATGTTGCACATTTCACTCCCCTTGCTGATGGGTTCTAATTGAATGAAAACTAAATCAAGGGATTTCGCCATTAAAATGATTTTTTTTCCAAGAGGTTTCTCTTTGTCCTGTGGCAGCAATGTAAGGTGTGAAAGTGTTTCTCTTTTCAATGCAAATGCTATATTGTGTTTGTTTCCTTTTAATTTGTTCCTATCCCTCTTTAATATAAATTCTTTCATAATCAAAATTTATCTCAAAAAATGAAAAAAGGTTTTACTTAAATATCTTAATAATTATGAGTGTAAGAAGCTTTAAAAACTTCAAATTTGTTTAAAAAATACATCCGATTAAACTTCGCTTCGAGAAAAAAAAAACTTCTGCTTCAACACTTTACAAAGCTTCATAATTTAAAAAAATGACAGTTAAAATGGTCATTAATATTTAATTATTGCTATTCTGAGTTGTAAAGTAGATAACAAATTAATATTCATATGAAAAAATCAAGAGTAGTAGAATTGCATCCTGATATAAAAACTAGACTAATCAGCTTAGAATGAAATACTACTTTGTACAACAAAATGTTTCCTAGATTATTTTAGAGTATAATGTTGTATAAATATGATCAATATGGTTTTTTAAAGCACCAAGCACTTAGTCGAAAAATATTAAAGCTTCAGTTTGGCTTTGAGATTATTTTATATATTAGCTTCGAAATGAAAAAGTTGACTTTGCCAACCCTATCAACACTTACAATAAACTAGTACCAGTACATACACATGGCTATGTTATCTCAGTGTAGTACCATTTTCAGTGACTGCTTGTCTCAAAGCTTCTTGCAACTGTTCCCTGTCCCTCTCGAGAGTTTGTTTCTCTGCCTCCAGGGCTGCCACTTGGACAGCCTGCAGGGCCAGGGATCTATTGAGGCGGATAAGCTCCACATTCTCTCTAACTTTCTTCCGCTGATCCTCGACCAGCTCCTCTTCAAGCTGGGCTATTCTAGTGTTGCCCTGTTCCCGCTGTGCTTCCAAATCCTAGAAACATTCACATGACTAACAACATGAAATTAAATATACCCACTATTTTTATTAATTGACAAATCAAACCTGCATATGAGAATCAATCCTGAGAACTTTGGCTTAATACAGCATTGCTCTTACTAATTCGTGCTTTCCAGTTTCATTTTATGTTCAGGGGTATTTTTAATATTTTCTTCAACACATGAGTCTCTGTTTGACCAAGTAGGAGTAATGGTTAGTTTTATTTTATAGCTAATTAATATCATTTTTGAACCATTTTGTTTTTGTTTTCTATTCCATTTAAAACTGTGTTGTTTGATACTTTATTAGAAAATGGGAAAGGTTCAATTGAAGAATTCCAGACAGATAAAAGTTCAGCAGTGGTGCACCCAGAAATATATTTTTTTGGAAAGAAGATCAATATAATGTATTAACTTAATATAAGAAATGTCAACTTCATAATTCCCTGTGCATAAGTTAAAATAAGATGCTGATAATCAGAACATGTATCAATATGTATAATAATTTTAAAATACCTGATTTATTCATGATAAAAATGGTTTAAATGTTTCTTCCCCAATATTGTGTGTGCAGGAAGAAAGAGTGATGATACTTTGAGTTGCTGACGCATCCATACATTGTAGCTTTTGTACTTGTATCCTTAGTATATAACAGGGGTGGCCAGCTATGTGGCCTTTGGGAGCCACAAGAGTTGAGCTAAGATTATGAAGAGCCGCATCCCTGTTCAAGGTCGTGCCTGCTCCTCCACCGACTACAGCTACATGGCCTTTGGGAGCCACAAGAGTTGAGTTAAGATTATGAAGAGCCGCATCCCTGTTCAAGGTCGTGCCTGCTCCTCCACCGACTACAGCTAAATGGCCTTTGGGAGCCACAAGAGTCGAGTTAAGATTATGAAGAGCCGCATCCCTGTTCAAGGTCGTGCCTGCTCCTCCACAGACTACAGCTACATGCAAAAGCTGTTCGCTGTTCCTCCTTATATTTAAGGACATAGCCAGCTTCCAGCCAATCAGCCGGTTTTTGCATATGAGTACAGTTGACCTTTTGTTGGTGAACATTTGATTTTTATAAGTTGAGCAATGTCGTATAAAAAAATGTAAACATGAAAACTAGACTAGAGACTTTAAGACAGAGTAGGAGAAAGAATGTTTTGTGGAAAGACATGGTAACCAATGTGTCCCTTATGTCAAATAATACTTGTGCAGTTCAATACCAGTAGTCATAAGCACCATTATGACTTACATCACAGTACTTAGAGCAAATTATTTCCTGTTGGTTCCGTTTTAAGGCAAACTAAAGTTTTATCTTTGAAAGAAAAACTTCATGGTCAGAGTAAATTGGTGTCCATGTATACTAAGGATACAGAAGTAACAATCAAGGCTGGATCTATTTTAGCATTTAATAGTGCAAGGGGAAAGTGTCAATACACCAAAGGAAAATTATCCAAGAGAAATTTTGGCACATATTGTTTCAGTTTTAGATTCAAATAGTAAAAAAACTCCAAAAATGATTGAAAAAATTCCTGTTTCTATGCATACAATTTAAAAGTGAATTGCCACTATTAGTGCTGATAACATAAATAGCTTATAAGATAATTTGATGAACTGCACTGCATTGAGTCTGGCTTTGGAAGAAACTACAGCTGAACCACAGCTAGTTATATTTGTCTGCTTTGTACCACACAACTTGGTCATGAAAGAAGAGTTATTAGACTTGAGAGCATTAAAGGATAGAGCTTTTTGCTCTGACATAAATTAAGCTCTCAATGATAAACTTAAAAACAGTTTCTATCCAGAGTGAAAAGATTGTTTGTATTGCAACTCCAGCTATGAGATACTGGTGGAATATATCCTTATTTCCTCCCTGTCCATTTCATTATTCATTGGGAACATCTTGCAGCCAAGTATCTTAAACACGCTATGGAAGTATGGTAATATGGTAGGTTTTGGGTGTTTAAATTTACTAAGTTTGATGAAAAATATGTTTTGTACTATTTTTTATTAAATTTTTTGACACTGCATATTACTACTCATTAGAGGTGTACCGATTCAGTAAAACCGATTACTGATACTGATTACTGAGTGTTTAAAATAATCGTTCATGTTACGATTATTCACAATGATTAATCCCGATTATCAAATATTTATTAATAACTATTGGGAAATATGCTTAACATTATAATAAGAGTTGATGCAATTAATACAAAAAGAATGTATGCATACAAAAGGATAGTGTATGCATAAACAGGTGAAAGTTGGAACTTGATTGTTAGTTTTTATCAACTGTATGAACTTATATTTCTTTATCTGATTATGTAATATTTTCATAGCCCACAACCCAGATGAAGTGTGTATATAAGTGTTTCTTGCGATTTTGATCACTAAACTCCTACATAGAAAATTTTGATTTAAATTCTACTTTAAAAAACCCTGATCAATCAACATAATAATTGCCGATTACGATTAATTGCCAATGCACTAATAATCACCTGATAACTCTTCATTTGTATCTGCATTGGTACACGTCTACTACTTGTTCCGGTTTTACACTTTTTGTATATTTAATAATGATAAAGCTGTGTGTAAGAAAAGTTTTCAACATTTTTTTTTAACTACCGTATTTATTATTTTGGCAATATAAAACCGCTTGACAGGAGGTCGCAAGCACCAGCCACTCTTGATCTCTAAGTTATTGATGAATGCCATTTAAATGTTGGTACATTAGTATTGTTGGAAGATTTTAGAAGAGAAGATTCTTTTAACAAATTCAATTTTTTTAAGCAGTCAAGAATATTTTACTATTATTTGCATTATATTATACATATTAATGATATATATCAAAAATGACAGTTACTCATGTAATCTTGTTACAACATATAAACATTAAGAGGGTGTCTCACTCACCATTGTGGCCCCAGTTGACCTGTCTCAGCAACAAACTATAACTCCACAACACATCGCGGCACTGTCTAACATTGGACTGAAGCGAGGTCCGAGGTTCGTCTCCCAACACTAGAGCCGAGCCGTGCCCACAGAAAAAAGAGAAGAGTGATATGCACGAACTCACTGTGCTCTATCGGCCGTACTCGGCCAACTCTTAGAACTGTTCTTTTGCGTGCATCTGGTGACTTGGAGCATGTTATAGTATGTTCCAGACACATGGTTGCCCCCACTCCTCTCTCCCTCCCATTGTTCCCGCGCTTTGAGAGCACGTGGAATAGTTTTTGGGTATATAATGATGGTGTGTTTGTGTTGTAGGCATATATTACTTATTGGCTACAAGGTGAGCGATGTTGCCAGGGGCTGATTTAAATGTTAGGTTATTCAAAATTCCCTTTTGGCTTAAAATGCCCTATTCTATTAAAAATTATTGTTCTGGACTAGTAATACTTAAAATTTATTAATCATTGGCATTATATGGACTTAGTAAGTTTTGGGCTCTTAAAGCCATGATAATATTTAATATTATTGGGCAGTTATTTCAAACCGTTTGTTCACCTTTTATTACAATCCCTATGGGGGACCTTTGGATTCTGTGCCTTATTTTTGAAACTTTCTTATCCGCTTAGTGTTTTTTTTTACCCTTTGAGTACCGCCACTTGGGACAGTCATTTAAGATTGATGGCGTCGTTTGCCAGCTCTTCTTATTTTAATATTTTAAGGAATTATATTCTTCTTGTTATTTATCAAGAAACTATTTATCATTGTTGAAAATGTTTAAAGTTTACGAGTTGTTAGTCAAAAAAGGGGCCACGAGTCGGAGAGGTTATACCACAGTCTTAGCTTTATTTACTTAATTTCTTTGTTTTGCAAGTCATCAGGTGTATATTTCAATATTATGACCTTTGTGAGTAGATTCTAATATGTCTAATATTCTAATATTCATCCAGGAAGAAATTTATTATATGAGAATATATTGTTATTGTTTGTCCATTGGGAACTGTGAGACAGGGTAACTTGACTCTTAAGAGTATTTTCTGGATCACATTCCAGATATTTAATGTGTTTTGAGTCGCATTTATGGGCGAGAGAATTGTATCACACCAGAAATTACCTTTGTTCACTTGTCTCATGGTGTATAATGCTGTTTGGGTTTTGGCTAATGTCTAAGGTTATCAAACCAGTCTACGCCAATTAAATAATTGTTTGCCTCTTATATATATTTGCAGCGCCTAACATTTTATGTTGTCTCACTTTCCCATTGAGTTGTATGTAATTGGTTATCTGAATAAAATAACTCTCTTGTTACCACCATCACCAACTGTTATTTCTGAGTGGTGATAAAAGAGAGGGTTACACACATCACATTACTTAGTGTATGAATATGTGACCGTAGGGATGTGGTATTGAAATAAAGGTATTAATAGTGTGCTCATTAAAAATATCAGAAGAAAAATATCAATACTCTACTCATTATTGGAAGAAAAATATCGATACAGTACTAGTATCGAAAGAAATGTATCAAAACAGTAAGTATAGGTATCGAAATTTTAATCTGGGAAAATGCTTTTTTTTTAAATCTAACAATAATAATAACTTTGCATCATAATTGTATTTTCATATTTATTTAAACACTGAAAATTATAATGATTCGGCTATTCAAAAACTAATTTTGTTTAGTTTGTGATGACTGCTCAATGATAAAGTAAGGGGTAATAGACTCATCGCCACTCGCCCCTTCATGGTCATGCATCAAGCTGTATTAGTAAACAAAGATGAAAGAACAGCTAGGAATTATGATGACCTAAGAGATATTAAATGTTTGTCATACAGAAAATGAGTGAGAATTGAGAAATGGTGTCATATGTTCTTCCTCCACAGTCCACCCTAGTAAACATTTAATCCCAGGATAGGTGAAGATAACAAAAAAGTTGTTTCTTTTGACACCAATCCGATGCCGGAGTGTGAGTACCAATATTAATAAGAGTATCGAAAAAAAATGTATTGAGTAAAACATGCTAGTTTCGAAAGTAAAATATTGATATTAGTCAAGTAGCAATACTTTTTCACATCTCTACATGACAGTATAACTTGATTTAAAATACGGTTCTTCCTAAGAAAATTGGACTGTAGTTAGTCTAGTGCTGGCAACCAGCAGGTGAAGGTGAAAGAGAGATTAGATAAATACCCATGTTTAATGGTAGCTCAACACAAATATATAGAGCAGTCCTAATCAGATAGAGCATTGTTTGATTAAGTGGGAAATCTAAAGAAAATGTACACTGTCTGTTTAGCTTTATCAAATGAGCAGGGATAAAGGGTTGTGATTTGGTAGATTAATGACAGAAGAAGTAGCAGGGGGATGAATATTGTAGTGACAGACAAGCTAGCCAGGAGATCCTTGATGGAGTTGAATAAAGAAGGATTAATGGTAAAGTGTAAGTAAGTATAGTAGAATTCTGATATAAAAGATGTTAAATAGAACAAATATTTTTTTAGGCCAACAATATCATTTTCTTATATTATTAGAGTTATATTATAGGTATTGTTACATGTTGGAAATGGTTTTAGTAACTACACGCTGCAGCCTTGTCAGTTATTTACATAGGTCTTTAAAACAAAATACTATCGTATTTAACACTGTGCAGTTTAAGTAAAATAACCACTAGCCAGTGTGTGTTCAGCATCCACACTTTCGAGCAAGTGAAGTGTCCTAAAGTATTTTGTACAAACAATCTTTAACCAGTTAACAAAGCATAGTTTATATTTCAAAGCACACCAAATATACGCGTAGCCTCATTAATAGTATGTATTAATCTTGTGTGAATCCAAAATTTTTAATTTCAAATCTAATCCGAATCTTGTCCAACAAAAATTAAACTTGTATCAATTCTCAAGCCTAAACATTTTTTTGAGTCGAGTTTATATCCAATCTCATCCCTAAAAACATTTGAGTTATATCCAAAGTGAGTTCCATGCTAAATTATTTTTCTCGAATAGAGTTCTAATCTAATCCAACGTTTAGAAAAATTTAATAAAATATTTTATTTTTAAAATAGTTTCAGATCTCAGTCAAATAATTTATTTTAGGCTTATGATGAGAATGTTTTAAATCAAATTTGTGTTGAATATTTTACTATGATAAGTTTCCGAATCCAATCGCATAGTAAAATATTTCAAATATGTTGATAAACATTTTAGACACATTTTAGGTTTGTTAAAAAAATGTTATAAATAGCATTAATCTCAAAAGGTGAAAAATAAAAAACTAAGATCACATTACTTTTTTAATCATAGTGTAGGGGTTGATTACAATTTACTATAAGGTGGGCCTAGCCACCTTATAAAAATACAAGACATCCATTGTTACACAAACTGTCACTTGCATAATTTCTTTACAACCTGGAAATCAAGTTAATTTTTCTATTCACTCTACAATGCAACTGGTTTCCGGTCTGGTTATATTAATCTGTTAAGTAAGTATGAATTATAGATTCAGATTTTGAGCTAAGCCCAATGAATCAGAGTCTAAGATTTATTAGATTCAAAATTTTCAATTGAATTTGAATCTTCCAATATTAAGATTCAAAATTTTGCACAGGTTTATTATTTATTAAAAGAGACAGCAATAAATCACGTTAATTGATATATAAATGTATAAAATTAGTTTTAGTAAATGTTGTTACATATAATGGAAAGAGTTACATAAAACAAAATAAAATGTTCCTCAAAAGATAAGAGGTTTTACTAAAAAAAGAAATATTATTTAAATAATTTTATAGATGTCAAATATTGTTCTTTCTACAAAGCTTTTAATATAACCATTTTAGTAAAGCAAAGTCATAATTTATAAGAGAAATTATAAAAAAATTAGGAGTACCTGCTCAAGAATGGCTACTTGCGCCTGAAGCCTCATAAGATCAGTATTTTCTTGACCAATGTTTGATTCACTAGGGTTGACAGATCTATTTGAGCTGCAATGATTGAAGAAACAGCCCTCATAATGATAAACTAATGATGGAAAGATTAATTTCAAAAGTTTTATAGCTCTTATCTTCATCATGTGTAGTATGGCTATAGTTTGTGACATAGCTGATTTAAAAATATTGTTAAAAACAGATAAATATTTACTATGCAAACTTAATATTTAGTTAACATGTATATATAATTGGGTAAAAGTTTTAACATAAAACATTTATAAGTACCTCTGTTTACAGTGTAAGCTTACAGTATAAGTATGAAAGGCTGCACCATAGTGGAAACAAATAAGGTAAGCTTGTTATCTTTCATGGTAAGTTAAGTGTACATGGCTATAAAGCCATACTTCAAAATAATTTAAACATAATAATGTGTAAAGTTAAAAATGTTATAAACACAGAGCTACCATAATGTTATACTTACTTACTCCATAGCATTAGGAACTCAAAAGAACATAACCGCAGTTAAAAAAAAGTATGCCACCTATCCCTATCTTGAGATAGTTCCATTCAGTCCACATCATTACACCTTATCCTTCTCTTGAGCTAGTTATATCCAGTCCACAATCATTACACCCTATCCTTATCTTGAGCTAGTTCTATCCAGTCCACATCATTACACCCTATCCTTCTCTTGAGCTGGTTCTATCCAGTCCACATCATTACACCCTATCCTTCTCTTGAGCTAGTTCTATCCAGTCCACATCATTACACCCTATCCTTCTCTTGAGCTAGTTCTATCCAGTCCACATCATTACACCCTATCCTTCTCTTGAGCTAGTTCTATCCAGTCCACATCATTACACCTTTCCCTTCTCTTGAGCTAGTTCTATCCAGTCTACATCATTACACCCTTTCTCTCTTAGGTCCATTCTAATGATATACTCTCATCTTTGTCTACGTCTTCCCAATGAGTTATTTAACTGCTATTCTAAAAAGTACGAGTAGACCTATTTGTTAATTTTTTCTGGTATTTGCGCTAGTTTCTGAAGATAAAAGCTTATAAAAAAATGTGTTCTTACCAACAAAAATGTTATCACACCATGCAAAATTCTCTTTTATCTGCCCTACTTAACATATTTTAATTTTACTTTCTAAATACCATAGATTACAAAAAAAAGAATGTTGTACTTGATTCAAACTAGATGTCAAATTTTAAAATTAATATGTGAGATCCACAGTGATGTTGAACACAAATTTTCTCAACTAAACTACAGTTAATTTATCAGCTATTGGAGCCATTTTTACACATGTAAAATTTACTAGAGTTATTTTCATGCTGTACTACAGCTGTAAAATAAAAATAACTACTGTAAAAGGTTTTTGCTTTGGCACAAAGCATTTGGTATACTACCACACAAAAGTAGATATAGCTGTTTTGACAATCGTCATGAATATGGTCCAATAGATGATAAAGTTATGTCTCACAAGGCAAAGGCCTTTTATTTCTTATCCTACGCTATAATTATTTTTAAACAGCCAACTAGTACATACTCTGGACCCCTTCGAATTCGTCGTGATGGAGATCTAAAACCAGCAGGAATCAAGGCCCTCACATTGCTGAATTCAGTTAACTGACGCTTGAGCACATTCACCCGATCTTCGAGAATATTGTTGTTAGTTTCCAGCTCAACAATGCGGTTCCTTTGCTCACAGAAAGCATTCTCTAGCTCCAAAGTTCGGCGTGACTCCACATCCTTCAATCCTTGTTTCTGTTCAGCCACCAATCTTAACAGTTTGGTGGCAAGTCTATGATAAATAGTGAACCAAATCAAAACAACATTATATTAAAAAACTACTAAAGTATGTCTACATCCATTAAAGCCATCATAGCTATACCTAACTAAAACTTTCATTCATAGATTTAAGTAATACTAAATAATGTTTTAACATGGGTATTGAGGGGAAATAAATAAATGCATGTGTTGTCTTTTTTTGTTTAGATTGAAAATTTAGTTCCACTTTTGCCTTACCATCTGATCCATAAAAACCACATATTTAAATAAAGCTGTGTTCCTAAGGGTAGTGAGCCATGTGCATTAACCACTCCACTGTGATCGTCTTCGTCACTCCATCCTTAATGGGGAAGTGCAGACTGTTCACACAGGTGGAAGGGGTCCGTTGAGATGTGGCCATGGATGAGTTAGTGGCTGAAGAATGTGTAGTTGTAAATTAAATCTTCGGTGTGCTCCTTGCCCAAAAAAATTGTTCATCTACTTCAAACTTTGAAAAGAGAACGTAAGAAAAAGTGATAGTGGGTTGGAGAGAGATATTGCAGCGCTGAGTTTCGGGATCTTCCACATTTATTTAAAAATAGCTTAGAATCAATTTTAATGTGATTTCAAAAATCAACTGCAAATGACAGTATACAGTTTGCATACTTGTTGGAGCGTGTTAAGCCTCTTATAACAAGGCATGACACAAATACGAGGAAAGTACTTGGTAGTCAAATAAAGTATGTTGCGGTGACATTCTTGCTTCATGCCCGCTACAACATGAGTTGAAATCAAACATATTTGATCGCAGCCAGACAGGGTCATAGACATCACAAGCCATGTCCACGACTCTATTTTCACACAGGTAGTGTTGTATGAAATCCTGGCTCTCACCATATGGGAATGTGAATTAATGTAAAACACATTATGAATTTTAACTAGTAAATATATCCAAGCTGGAATCAGTGTCACATCTTTGTTAGACGACAAGAAACATTTTACTATTTTCATGAATCTGAAAATACATATATAAAAAAACAAGTATCTTAAAATCCAAAAAAGTATATAACTCATTTAAATGTTGCTTTTGTCTGATAAAGAATGCAGAAAACTTTCCTTTGATGCACTGTATGGTTACAGATTATTTGTGTTTCAACTGGCCATGACATGCATTTAAGGGCAATGGAGAATTACTATGCATAAGAAGTGTAGCAGAGAATTTTATTTTGAACTGTTATTCAAAGTTTATTAAGATTTTGAGAAATACTACAGTCCAGGGATGTGCAAGTTCACTTTGCTAAGCTTTTAATTAGAATTTTAATAAAACATTCTCTGCTACACTTTTTATGCATAGCCCTTTATTGTATAGAATATATTTCAATATGATTTGATATATCATAATCATCATCAACATCAGACGTCCTCTAACCACTTAAAGTGCTATGAAAAATGAGTTGAAGCAGAAAGGAGGTTTAACACTGGCAAGGCAATTGATGACGAAAATCAAAGTCTAAATGCTCAGGAAAAAGTGCGACAGAAAAAGTTTTTACAAGAGATTTTGCCATCTTGCCACCTTGCTCAATACAACATGGCTTTTCGAGGAACTCATGAAACCCTCTAAAGCAAAAACAATGGACATTTTCTCGGGCTTGAAGAGTTGATTTCAAAATAATTCAATCCTGTTATGAAGGAACATATTTCCCGAATTCTGAAGAAAGACATTCTCAGATGTGTAACATATTTGGGAAAGAACATTCAAAATGGTATACATAAGGTCTAGTTTTTAAATACCCATATACATAGTATTTCCACAGTTTTTTAGATGGTGGAAAGGGGAGGGGCGGGGGGGGGCGCAAAATGTGAGTTTTGCACGCACAAAACTTTTGCCTTAAGCCGGCCCTGGGTATAACTTTTAAACCATCTCTAATTATTTCATTCCTTATCCTGTCTCTTCTTGTTACACGCTCAATGCCTCTCAAGAAGCTCATCGCTGTTGTCTGCAGTCTATGCCTACTTAAATCTCTCTTCGTCCATGTCCAGGTTTCAGGGCCATATGTCAGACAATATTGGATGATAATATGCTTTGTATAACAAAGTTCCGGCCTGTTTTTCTATATTCCATTGTCAGATTATATCCTTAACCACATGGTAGAATTGTCCACTCTTCCATATCCTCCTATTTCCTCCTGGACCTTCGTTTCCAGTAATCTTACTTCGTAAATAGCAGAAATCTTCTATCTTTTTGCTTCCTTTCCATTGATTGTTACTTTCTTCGCTGGTTTTGTGTTTTTAGCCAACTTCATTATCTTGATCTTTTCCACATTCATATTCAATCCATATTGTTCCATCGCTCCTACACATTTATCTAGTTCTCTCTCCAAGTCCTCTTCCGACTCCTCCCAGGTCCTGACTTTGTTCGCGTATGCCATCACCTTCAGTTTCTTTGGGTTTCTGTGACCCTGGACTGGGGTAATAATTTCATCAATTAGAATATTAAATAGGACTGGTCATAAAACGCTTCCTTGTATCACGTTCCTTTCTCTTTGGAACCAATCAGCGTGTTTATCTCCTATTCTTACATAATGTTCACACTTATCATATTATGTTCCTTATTCCATGATCCATTCAACAACTCCCCTTTTCTATATTTTAATTGACAAAACTTCATAAATGTCAAAGCTGAAATTTATTTTGAAGCAAAGTTGAGCTGATGCTTTTAAGATGTCACATTGAAGTTAAAGATTTCTAAGCTTTGTACACCCATACCAAATTGTATTAAGCTTGCTAAATCTTTCCTTTGAGATCCTCATAGGTGATAGCAGTTAAGAATAACAGTCTAACGCTCATGATATTGGCAAAACCCTGTATCACAATTCATGACGAGAATCATTTCTGAAATACTTTGATTCAAAAGTTGTTGGGGTCAAGGTTTGGGCTTCGTGTAATGCAAATTTGTGCCAAGTTTAAGCGATACAAAGTAATACAAGTCAGCTGCTTTGTGTGTTGAGTTAAGGTAAAAACTCAATAGTTCAGTGTCAAAATAATAATAGGAAATTATGAATGAAATACACTCAATAGGTATCCATTATCTAATGTTTTATGATTTATTCACACACACTTTCAAATAGAGAACAATGAAAACAAGTGAAGATTTGACACCAATAACAATGCATATTGATTAATAATTAAATCCCCTTCCTTCACCTCTGACAAGACATCTTGTAAATGTGGGGAAAGCCAGGCCTCCACCGTGGTTTGGATTCCACGTTAAACTGTAGGTCCTCCATTTCATCTCACAATCACCCTATCTCACAATCACCCTACCATTACACATTAGCGTAAGTGCGTATAGCCCGAACGGGTAGTAAGATGTGGTGCTAATAATAATATTAATTAAATCATTTTTTTGGTTGGTGAGGTGATCAGTACATAGGATTATAATCCTGGAAACAATAGTTATCAGTCACAGTGGCATCCAAAACCCTCCATTTTACATAAATCTAATAGGTGCAGTAAGCAAGAATGTATAGTGAATGCTGAGTGGACAGATAGTGTAGTTCTGAGCACACTATTGCTCCACCTTTTAATCTATCATGACAGAAGCAAACCCACGCTAATTTCAATAAAGTATCCACTTAGTCAAGTTCTTGCATACGGCCCTATGTGTTCTTTAGATATAGCTTCCAACATCTTGTATTCCATATAGCTGAATAGCCTTTCTTTTTCTTATATTGATGCCATGTGTTCTTCATACATCGTTCCAACCTGTAGTACTTTATATTGCTGATTAGCCTTTCATTGTCTCGTATATATGTCATGTGTTTTTTAAATATAGTTCAAGCTTGTTGTATTTCATATAACCGACTAGCCTTTCTTTCTCCCAGATATATACCATGTGCTCTTTATACATAGTTCCAACCTGTTATATTTCATATAACTGATTAGACTTTTTTTTCTGATAAATATATGTATTTATTTATACATATGTTACCGTCCAAACCCAATTTCCAGGACAAACTAGATCGGACTAGGCTAAAGTGATACATCCTACAGCTTGCACAAGTGTCATCATTCACAGTTTGTGTGCAAATGTTGTCAGCTAACCTAACCTAACCTGGTTTGGCCTATTAAAATTTTAGGCTATACTAATTTAACCTATGAGCTAGGCCAAAATTTCAGGATTAACAAATTTGGACTAGGGTAAGCTAGTACATCCTGAGGCTCTTAGGATGTATTTATTCGGCCTAGTCCGATCTAGTTTGTCCTGGAATCGGTTTTGGATGATAATATAAATATAAATATATATATATAATTAATGTGTTCTTTAGATATAGTTCCAGCTTTTTGTATTTCATATAACCAATTAACCTTTCTTTCTCACTATAGTATGCACAAACTATATTAATGTAGGCCTATTCATTTTCATACAGTATTCATTTATATTTTAATTAATAACTAACTAGTATATTGTTTTACTCTTATTTTGCTGTCAATCAATTGATTTTAAATATTTTTTATACTTTCTAATTTTATATTTCGAAATTAAAATTATTATTGGCGTATTAATAATGTGAATTATAAAAAATGTTCCTTACTTTATAAGATTTTGCAAAAGTCTACATATCTCGTATAATATAAAATAACTAAAAAAATAGCACATATAAGAAACATTTTAAATTTCATAGTCCCTGCATAAGCTTATGTATGTTCTTATTATTATGTATGTATAAGTTTCAAAATAAAAATAATATTTTCAATTTTTTTTCCATGTTCTTCACTCCTGTAAATTTAGTTAGTAGCAGTGAGTGAAACCCTCAAATGGGTTATTACCTTTTAATTTTATCTTCTTGAGTATTACACAATACTTTGAGTTGTTTATTTTCTTGGCAGTATCGGAGATATTGATCTTCTAGTTCATATTTAGAACGTTTTCTTAACAGTGCAACATCTGAACACAGAGAACGAGAAAATTAATCAAATACATATAATAATAAAAAGTTTATTTCATTAGAGCAGAAACTCTACTGGTAACCTTGGAAATAGGGAACTTTGAGGTTCCTTTTCTCTCATTATGTTTCTGAAAAAGTGTATAATATTTCATATATGATATTTGGTGGTTTTCTCCATTAGGTTTTTGCAACAATGTGTATTATTTTGTTTCACACATCTTTCACATTTTAAGTAAGTGTTTCCAGTTTTAGGTCAAGGAGCATGAAAATCTGTGCAATATAATGTACCATTTATTTTAATAAATTAACTTAATATAGATATGTGTTTTAGTTTTGTTCTATTACAAATCTGAGTAATTTAGATACCTGTATATAGCCTTGCACCACGACTCTTCGCCGAGCCCCTACTCCCCTTCCTTCTACTCCAGACACACACCGCTCACCACGACTCTTCGCCGAGCTCTTATTCGCTGTTCCATCTACTCCAGCTCCACATTGCTCACCCCAACTCTTCGCCGAGCCCCTATTCCCCCTTCCCCCTACTACAGTTCTGCACCGCTCACCACGACTTTTCGCCGAGCCCCTCCCCTTTTCCCCCTTACCCCTAGTCCAGATCAAAACCACTCACAGCGACACTTCACCGAGATCCTACCCTTTACCCTCACTTCATTCCCCTCTTCACAGAGCTCTACCCTGCTCCACCTATTCTTCCAGCACCCGATGGGTACACCTTACGTTCCAGGCAGAAGAAGAAGGGCCATTCCGGCATACCTCCACAACCCGAAACCCCTACTAGCCAACACCCCGGGTATTTCACTACCACCCCAAAATTACATTATTTTGTATTTTGTTGTGTTTTAATTGTGAACTTTGAGTTGAACTTCAACTTGAAGGTAAATAGAAATAAATAGCAAAGGTTTATTTGCTAGTATAGATTAAAAACCACTCAACAAGCAATAAAACTGCCAAAACCGCTTCTTTAGAAGAGAAAAAAAGTATTTTTCTCTCTATTTCCCTATTTAGACTAATCATACATTGTATCAAATTTAATTTTGTCTTGTTGTTACCAATTCTTTAAGATTCCCCCCACTCTTCCCTACCCCAGGGCTACTACTATTAAGCTCGAGAGTTGATAAATACTGTTGTCAATGGGTTGTGACAGGGATGAGGAGGATTGGGCAGTTGTATAGTTTTAGAGGAACAAAGGTAATGAGAGGTTGGTAGTAATTTTATTGAGAAGCTTATTATGAAGACTATTCATGCATGTATCTTTTTTTCCCTCCTGAGCTAAAAATATTTATCTATTTTAATTACAAACTCATGAGAAATTACACTAATTCAATAAAATAAGTAAATAAAATATATGAGTCATATGTTCAAATAATTTTTTTTTTTTACTTACATAGCGTTACCTGATAATGCAAGTGCTTTATCTCCAAAAGTGTTAAATTTGAGATATTTGGTGTTTACGTCAATTTAGCATGCACATGGTTCACCTGCGGTGAAATTGGGATTACTTTATAATGACTTAAGAGGATACAAACTCGAGTTGTCATCTAGTAGCATTGGCTTTACACACATGGTCAAACTCAAATGCTCTTTTATACAAAAATAGAAAATTAGACATAAAACACTTGCATTCTCAGGTGACGATAGGTCTACAGTAATAACTATTTTAAGTGTATAACCCAAACGGGTAGTAAGACGCGGTGCTAAATAATAATAATAACTATTTTACATCCAAAAAAACAACAATGTATTAAAAGTAAATTAAACAATAAAGCTAGTATTTTTTTAAATGCTAGTATTTCTAGAAATAATCTGAAATTATGGGAGGTTTTACCATTTGGGCATTAGAACATTGCCTTTCTAAACATTGTTACTAGTTACGTTTAGTTTTGACTCTGAAGACATTGTTATGAGTAATGCACACAATTATAAATTTTGATAATTATTTAGTTTATTCATATTCAAAGTACTGTAACCACACGGCCTCAAATGGAAGGCATGTTTGTGTAAACATTGTATATAGTAAGTGACGAATGACATAACGAATGTTATGAAGTTGTTATGACGATTTGATAAACAAATAAACTAGAGGATCTGAACCAAAAGGGGGTGTCAGCATTCCTAAGCCAGAAACCCAGGTTAAAATTGGAGGTTTTGGAGCCCCTCCCGGCTAAATTCAGAACCCTGTAATCTATGTCATGCTACCTGACACGGGGCCAAACAGGCTAGGTCATCGGGTTCATCAAGTACCATCGAGGCTGCCGCTCGAGCCCAAGGAACCAGGTTCGACGACCATGCAGGGAGAGCCGAGCAGTCAGACAAGCGATCGGGTAAACCTCATAACACTTCGTTTTGTCACTCGCTTCTTTGTATTCTCTAAGTTCTTCATTCTAACTACACTTTTAATATTACATTTGTAAGAGATATAGTAGTATTAATAAACCTTCTAAAAGCCAAGTCTAATGTCAATCACGAACCCACACAAGTGGTCATATCACATATCACCTCTCCCTTATCCTCGGCCAGGTATATCCTGACAGATCAACCAGGCCCACACATTTAAGATACAGAAACAGGGGGAGGCATGTTTACATTTTCATCATAAAATCCGTCAAGTCGTGTGAACAAAAAACCAGCGACAAATATAATATTTGCTAAACTAACTAATATATAAAGATATTTACAGTAATACGGTTGGATCTGTATCCCCTAGTGAAAACCCCATGTAATTACTAGGAATGTTCAGAAAGTGTGGTGTTGCCTTCCACACAGAATTTCTATGAGTAAGCACAAAAAGGCCTACTAATTTTACGTGCCACAATATACATAAGACCAATGGCCTTATTTCCATTCCAAAGAAGGTTGTGCTACAGCTTTTTATTGCTCAAAAAATATCAGTCAACCCCGGATCAGCTCCTGAGGCGAACACTTTACCCCAAGGCCACTAAGATTGATGGATCATCATAGTATATTATACTAAAAAAAGCTTATCTGTAGAAATGAAATACCCACTCTTGATATCTCCCAAACTGCAGGTGGATGTGGGCGGGTTGTTACAGTCTGCTCCTTCTTTCACTGGTAGCAGATCACGATTTGGATCATCGGCCATGGCTTTTTATTCTAGAAAAAACCAAAACCATATTATCAAGGATCATTTATAGAATGTGTATAATGTATATAAAAATTGTCTTAGTCATAAAAGGTTAGTTTTAGAACCACATGTTTCTCTATTTGTTTGAGTAAAATGCTTACGTACCAATTTCATTTATGTGTTAGGAATGAGAAAGTTTGAATTGAAAGGAATTGTACCTGCACATAGGGAGAGTGTAAAATAATTTAGAAAAAATCACCCTCAGTACATTTGACTGGGATTCGAGTCCTGATCTCCTCGTCATCAGCAGTTTGGTCTATTGCAAGAATGAATGAAATAGTATACCACAAAGCCACTAAAGTAGGTGTAAAAGTTATTACATTATTAGAAAATAATTTGTGAACAAAACTATTAGAACAAAATTTACTTAGTAGGCCTAGATGAATTTCCCACTATATTGCAGTTCACTTTTCCTTGTAGTTTCTACCTTAATTCAAGTTATTTATGCTTTCAATGGCCACCACCTCAACTTTAAAAGAACACATTCTGCATGCACACACATACAATGAAGGAATGTAAGTGAAGAGAAATAAAAAATTCCATCGATTATTTCAATAATTCAAAGCAATTAAATTTTATCATGATAAACAGTGATTGGTCAAGATGGTAAACTCTTGCTTTAAATTAATCCATTTCCTAATAAGTGATTAACTAAATGAAAATATGGCAACTCAATGAAGCCTGTAATTTCTTGAAGTAACAATATACTACCTGACAGCATAGTATTTCTTGTACTTTAATCCAAATATAACAAAATACCCCAAAAAGTGAGAAGAGGTTTTCCTTAAAGAGATATATTATATATTCAAATGCAATGTCCATTCCCTGTGTTTGTCCTATGTTATTTATTCCTTTTATATGTTCCTATCTAAATGTCCATTCTTTACCAATTTCCTTTGTCTTCCTTTTGTGTTTATTTGTTTCCTTTTGTACTGCAGGTCTCACATTTCCTCTTGATGAGCTTTGGCAAAATGAAACCTTAGTCAGAGGATTGGGAAGTAACAATAGATTTTTTTTTTTCAAGAGGCAACTATTACTTCTTTGTCCAATGGCAGCAACGTAAATTATGAACTGTGTTCTTCTTTTCATTGTCCGAGCCTTATTTTGTTTGTGTCCTTTTATGACTTTTCTTCACCTTCTTCCAAACATAATATACATAGTATAGTAAACTTTACTAAATTATTGGTGTCTGCTCCACAAATATTATAGCTATGGTGTAGATAATTTTTTGGAGAAATGGCCTTCATAACTTTTATAAGAATTGCAGAATATAGTCCAGTCCGCATGTATATATATTTAAAAAAAATTCTGATAAAATGCTGAAAAAAAGAATAACAAATAAAATGAAAGGAAGGTAAAGAGAAGAATAGCATGGATTTAGGGAAGAGAAGAATAGCATGGATTTAGGGAAGAGAAGAATAGCATGGATTTAGGGAAGAGAAGCTTACAATAGATTTGATCTTTGCCATACAACAGCTGATGGAAAGAAGGTATGAATTTGGGAGAGACTAGGTAATGGTATGGAGGTGGAGAAGATAGCATGGATAGAAATAAAGTTTGGAAATGATGGATGAAGTTGAAGTGGAAAGAGGAGTTGTGATGAGACTGAAAAGCATGCATGAGGATAACAGGAGTTGTGGAGTTTTTTTAAGCACTCACTGCGTCTTACAACCCATTCAGGTTACACGCCTATGTACTAATTACACCAATGGCTTAGGGATGAGGAAGGTTTAATTGATATGAAGTGCACCTGCATTTGCATGGAAGGAGAGTGGAAACCCATTTAGAAAAAACCTTAGCGCACCTGACCGGGATCGAACCTTGATCTCCCCATCTTTGGCAGGTTAGTCCAACACAAGAGTAGCGTGTTAGACCATCTGGCCACTGAAACAGGTAGGAGTTGTGTTAAGATAGAGAGTGGGAAGACAAAGTGGTTCCAAATAAAAAATTGAGTGAATCAAAGGAGTGCCTTCTCACCACTACTATTTGTAATGGTAATAGAAATGGTCATGAATAAAGTGGCAGGAAAACTCATGGGAGGACAGAATGGAATCCATGATGTTTGATGATGACTTGATGACATGGGGTGATAAGGAAGAGGAAGTACAGGAACAACTTAAAGAATGGAAAGAGGACATGAACGTGTGTGGAATGAAATTTAGCACAGTCAAGTGTGAAGTGATGGTAATGGCAAGGAAGAGGATAAGGCCTAGTAGAGCTATGAAGTTGGAAATAGTATAGCTAAGAAAAGAACAGAACACAAAATAGCTTGGAAGCATGAGTGAGGCGGAAGGTGGAAGTAGAGAGGAGCTACTGAGAAGAGGACAGCATGGAGAGTTGTTCTATAGGAGATGTATACGAGACCTGCTATGGAGAAGAGAAGTGCCCTTGAAGTTTAAGGAAGTGTTGTACATGGAATACTTTGTACCCATCGTCAGATATGCAGCAGAAACATGGACAATGAATGTTAGAGAGACTAGGAAAGTGGAGGTTATTAGAATGAAGTTTGTGAGGATCATGTTAGCTGTCATAAAGAGAAATAAGATTAGGAATAAAGTTATCAGGAAAAGAGTGGGGGTACAGGGAGTAAATGAGATAGTAGAGGAAGCAAGATTGAGATGGTATAGCCATGTAATGAGGATAGAGAAAGAGAGGATGCCAAAGAAAATTAGGGAAATAAAGTTGTATGTAGGAAAAAGCCTGCAAGGAAGGCTAAGAAAGAAGATGTAAGGAACAAATAGCAAACATGTACAAGCAAGAAGCGAAGAATGGGAGTAATTAAAGAAGGAAAAATTGTGGAAGGATAGAGGAAGATAGAGGCATTTTACCCAAACTGACCCAGCCAAAGGCTGGAAACAGTTGTTGTTGTTGTTGTTGTTGATGATGATGATGATGATGAATCAGTATATTATAATTGTGTGTACTTTATAATATCCATTTAATGCAAATATGATATTCAATGAAAATGATAATTACTTCAGTCATCATGGAACTTATGATTTAAGCGGTTAAACTCTGGGAAGTGGTAGTGGATCAAAAAACTAACTTAAAATGTCTTATGGAGATTTGCTCGTTTTCACTTCCTTTTCTCGCAAAGATCAAAAAACTAAATAAGTACTAAATGAAAGTTTTTTAAAATTTATTTTGTTCAAAATTACGGACTCCAGCCTGGAGACAAGCATTGCACCAATCAATGACAGAAATAGTGGCTAACCGACAATGTGAGATTATTGTTTCTTCACATGCTTGTGTTCCTTTGTCGTAATGATTGAAGATAATTAACAGGTACTTCATTCACTTTTTGGTTAAGAGCCCCCCATGCAAAAAAAAAAAATCTTTAGGTGAACGCAGAGACCAAGCCACAGGTCTAGCACAACCAATCCACCTGCCAGGAAAATTACCATTGCTGAAGACCTCTAGAGAAAAACATGTTTTTATTTAGTTTTTTGCTGTTTGCGTGAAGAGGAAGCTAAAACAATCAAATCTCTAAATGACATTTTGAGTTAGTTTTTTGATCCCCTACCACTTGCCAAAGTTTTTACGTTTAAACCGGGAACACCTGTATATCAAATGAGCCATAACCTTAAACCCTTTTAGTGCCACGCCTATTCCAGAATTTGTATGCGAAGGGTGCCAAAGGCCTGTTAAGTTTTTGTGTGAGAATAATGCCACAGCAATTTCCTCATTTTTTTAAGGATTTGCAAGAAAATTCACCAAACCTTTATTTATGAAGCGATTATTTTGGTTTTTATATCATTTTAGTCTGAATGTACTGTTCCTTAATAATAATAAGTTATACAATTTAATTAATATTCTTTAATTTCTAAATTTTAATTAACATAATAATAAAAATTATACATACATTTCACTATTATTTTGCTCTAGTGTATTTAGTTTGATACAAGAAAATAAAGCTGTGAATATATATAAATAGGAATTACAGGGATTTTTATTTGATATCCTATATTAGATTAGATTTTTTTAGGCCATTATAGCTTAACTTACAGCACAATTTATTATATTGCTTACCTCATGAATAAATATTTAGGCATATACATAATGAATGCATTTAAAAAAAAACATTTATAATAAGTAAATTCTTTTTTTTTACATAATATCTAACTTTATAAAGGTATTGCGCCTATTTACTTACATTGGTAAAGAAATATTTTCATTCACATGACATAACATGAAAATCTAAATAGTATACTTTTCTAAACTCAGAAAAATGTAACCCATACATTTGAAAACTATTTACATCAGTATGAATTTTTTCCCATACAGCTCGTATGTAAACCCTTAGCACAATGAGTATGTGGCCGCACACCATTGTAAATGTACTAAACTCCCAGTTCCAATAACAACTATTTACAGTTGACTTTTTTGCCATTCTTGTATAAAATAATAGAGTGAAATGTTCTCTTTCCAGTGATATATAACAATACTACACTATCCATCAGATTAAGCGAGAACTAGCACGAATCTAGAGAGCCAATCTTATTGGCTTTGACACTTTTAACGATAGTAGGCTTAGCCAATCAGATCAGATTGTGGTACTTTTAGCGATAGTAGGCGGTGCTGATCAGATCAGATCGTGGCACTTTTAACGGTGTGGTACAGCATTCCATAAAATTAAGGAGACAAAAGCTTCAGGATGGAAGCAATAAAATAAGATATAGCTCATATAAAAAACTTTAATGTGATCCCACAAGCAAGTTATATCGAACAATTGACCCCCGCCATTAGCAATGAGAGTACCCATCATTGCAGATAAAAGGTGTCATGTGGTCAGCAGAACGAGCCCTTTGGCCATTAATCTCAGTTTTCTAAACCAGAGCTGCTACATATTTATTCAATTAGCTCCTCATTTGTCCAAATGAGGCTGAGTTTGGCCTCATTTCAGTCCCACTGCTTCACCAATAGATTTCAGAAGCACCGGTGATTGAACCAAGGGCCTCTGGATCTGTAGCCAGGAACTATGATCACTAGACCACAGAGGCGATCTAATTCACATTATTGTTAAATGTAAAGTGATTAAATTTTCAATAAAAACAAAATAAGATAATGTAGGCTTAGACTTGTTGGGCTTTGGCTATTAAATTTAAGGTGGTTGAATAATTAGGAAGAAATCTAAGAAGGAGTAATCATTTAGTCAAGTAAGACAATGTTTCAGCAAGATGATGGGAGACATATAAGTAGTAGATAAGGAAGATATTGTTCAAATTCTTCCAATACCCACAATAAATATCATGTGTGAGGTACAGTTCCATTAGCCCCATTAACATTTTGGAAAACTAAACTTATATTGTCAAGCTATGTATTTAAAAACAAGCCAACTAATAATTTATTTGTTTAACATATTATAATACCTGATGTGTACCGATATTGAGATAATTTTGTACTTCTTTTAACAAAACTAAGTTATCCTGTAGATAAAACTTTGCACTGAATGCTAGATAAATCTTTCTTGTTATAATTTGTGCTAGACAATTTTTATTATTTTTCTTTCACAAGATTTACATTATGACAAACTCATAAAATAGTTACCACAACAATATTTGCAAATATTGCCTTTAAACAAGTTTAACACAACTACAATAAAATTGTCCTTCCATAACAATATATGTAGGCCTATTTGAAATTTTAATACTGAATAAAAAACTTGGTCAGATATAACATATATTTATTTTTACAAATTACATACTCTTATACTGTTGTATGCGGGTTCAATAACTCTTGGAAAAAGGCCAAAGGCGCAATTAAATTTGATTTGTCTCCAAAGAACCAAGCTATGCTAAATTAAAAGACTATACTTTGGTTGAAAGCTCCAATTTTGAAACATACCCAAGGGCCATAACTATAAGTCTCTTGTAAATTAAGCACTAATTTTGGAACTATCCGCCTCGAAGGTGTAGTTGGCTAACGCACTAGTTTCGTGTTGAGCCAGACTGCAGAGGACGGGGAGATAGAGGTTTGAATCTCAGTTGGGTGAACAGTGTTTTTTTTTTCCTAAATGGTTTTCCCCTCTTCCTCCATGCAAATGCGGGTCTACTTACTCTAAATTCAACCTTCCCAACTCCTAATCCATTAGAGTAATTAGTACTTAAGCATATAAGCCGGACGGCTAGTAAGGCACTGTGCTAAAAAAATGGAACTGTGCGGCTCAGTTGGTTGTGTTCACAACTACTGACCCAAGGGTCCTGGTTCGATTCCCAGTGATGCTGAACAATTTATTGTCAGTGCAGTAGATTTTCTTTACACAGGGATACATTTATGGCTGGGCGTTGTGTTTGTTCATTAGATTTTAAACCATGCGCTAATATGTTCTGTATGCACAGAAAGTGGTCATTAAAAAATTTCAATAATAATGTATTTTTACATTTGGACAATCTCTTATGTCTAGACAGCAATTAACACCACAAACTAATGTGAACTTATTAACTAATTACAAGTGTGACAAAATTGTCCTTTCGTAACGTTACATGTGTTTGTTTAGATTTTGAATAAAATTAAAATAACCATGAAAAAAAAAATGTTGATATCTTTTACAAACTACATACACCAACAACTATTCACAAAAAAATACCAACCTTCTGCAATGTAAAGTGGAGGAGAATTATTATATTAAGTTTTCACAAGATTTTATCATGTCTTTATTTTGTCCTTCCGTAACACAAGATTTTTTTTTTTAATACTAAGAAAAATGTTTGCCATCAAGCTGAGAAAATTGTCACTTATCTACTTCATGCTGAGCCTGTTTTTTAATTTCTGAGTTAGATAGTTTTGCTTTAATAAAACAAAGAAACAGCTAAAAAGTGTTCTTCCGTCAAGTGGCTTTACCCTTAACTGATTTTAGAAATCACACACACAATACAAATCTTCACTCCCCTCAATGAAAACAAGAACACATCAAGTCACTCTAGAGTTTTAAAAACGGTTTCCTATTTTTATTTTTTTCATGTTTAGGGTTAAAAGTTTGATAACAACAAACTAGCCGATATTAATATTACATGTAGACTAAACATATATACATGGTTAGTCTTTTTTTGCTTTTCAAAAGTATTGTATTATAGTGACAGACTTCAAATTATATTTCCTTGATAAATTTTGGGTTTCATTTTCGTCATTTGTTTTTTGTCTTGCCGCTTTATATCCATTTTTTCTCACGGCCAAAGAACAACGTTAAACTAAGCTAATAAGCTACAAGAATAACTATTATGGATTTTTCAACTCGTTGACCTGTGTTTACAAACTGACACACCGCGCAAGAGACTTGTTGCTGAGGCCACTATTTGACAATGCTGCATTCCGTTCTCTTCACAGCACAAGGAATGTCAGACACAAAATTACGTTATTACAGCAATGAACTGTAATCCTCTGTGACAAGTCAAAATGCCTGACTTGGACCTTGTTCACTGGCTTCTCTTCATTGGATACATTCCTTTATGAAAGTATAGGTTTCATAAAATTTAGTGACCCGTTATTTAAAAGTATTGTCCTGAATAAAAACATAAACATAATACCATAAAAAAAAACAAGCAAAATATGTAATTTTATGTAATATCATCTAAAATATGTAGAATTCTGTAAAATACCTAAAAATTTGTAAAATTAAAACTGAAAAAATAACCAGTCCAAAACAATCTAATTTGTCCACATTTCGCTTTTAACATTTCTAGTCGGCAGGATTTAAATATGTAGGCCTAGTAACATAAAAATCCGGGCTCTATTAATGACCAATCCTTGTGTTGTGTATACCCCTCTCCCTTCCAACCCCCAGTCAAGGCACTCAATTAATATGGGCTTCTTTGATTGATTCATGGTATTCAATAGGAACTAGTACCGTAATATGCACTGTATTATAAAAATTAATTTGACTACAGTATTCACCCTCCACCCTATAATACTCCCTGGATCCCCTCCTGGATAAACCTTTATGAATTTTGAGCAAATTTATAAATTTCAATCAGACTTTGAGCTTCACTGACATCAACAAGTTAACTGCTGTCACAGCACATGCGCGTAGAAGTCAGATTTTGTTTAGTGTTTTTACTGACTTACATTTCGTTTGCGATGTAAGTTAGCAAGCTAACGGGTCAATCCACGTCAGTTCAATCAGGCCATTGTAGGATGATACCTTTCCCTCACAAAGTATTCAATTTTTAGTAAACCATGTTTTCAGCAAAAAATAAATAAAAAAAGGCAAAAGTGGTTTTATTAATTTTTTATGTGACTAAAATGGGCATTGAGTGTGTTCATATATTTTTTTCTAAAACCCTCATGCTTTCATTGATGAGGCTGCACAATTTCAAAGAGATTGAATCATTTGTAAATGAGATTGCATTTTTTTGACAAGCAAGTGCAGCTTGCATTGAAGGCTTAAGAGAACTCATTGAAAGTTTATCTGAAACCTTGGGTACCAAAACCATTTTTTCTTGGTTGAATTGAGGTGAAATGAATCAATCTTAACTTGAAAGGTTCCACTATAGCGTAGCTTACTATTTTTTCACTTTAACATGAAAAGAATGTTACAACATTGCTTTGACACTATACGGTGTTTTACGGCATATTTATGTTCATAAAAGATTTGCATGGTATACTAGCCCCCTACTCTAAGCTCCAAACTTAGTTTGAATAACCTTTAAGAGAATATTATTATTAAAATGAGGGGCCTATAAGAACTCTAGACTAACCAAGATTGATAAAAGAGTTTATGATGTTTAGTTTTAAACTTCGAAAATGACACCAAATGTAAAAAATAGGGGTTGCAGAACACAAAATGTATCGTTTAATACATTAACATAGCTATTTTAGCTCTTCGAAAATGTTCTTCAAGTTGCAGATTAACTAAGGCTATCACCTTTATTCCTATACTATGTCAAGATGAATAAGTTATTTCTGTTAATAAAGGTCAGCTGACTTGAACTCTAGTAAGCTGCCGAAGAGTGAAACATTGACATTGACAACTCATTTGAAAAATATAAACTTCAAAGAGTTAAAAAGTTGTATTACTAAAATGTTTCAAATAAAAACTTCTGTTAAATCCAAAAGAGGCCTATTAACTTTATAATCCTTAAAAAAATATAAACGGTAGCTAGCTATATATTGTTTACTTCAAAACAAAAGAATACTTGTTTTAGGGGAAACATATTTATTCAACAACACACGTTAAGGTATAGGTTCTTAATATAGTAAAGGGCATTAAACGAAATTAGAAAAATGTGTAGGTGACCAGGGATAATACAAGAGCAACGTTGAGAATACAAGGAAGTATAGGGAGTACGGTAATGAATACCATCCAATCAGGGGGAATTTCCAGCTTTCAAGCTTTTCCCAAAGATTGGAGAGTGGATAGACCCCTTCTCCCTAAAACCCTCAGCGCGACGCCCCTGAATCTAAATAGTCTGAAATATAAAGTAAAATAAAACAATATTTTTAGGTTTTATTTGAGGCTTTGGATAATTTACCTGAAGTATATACTAATGATAACCTAAAAATATAGTTATAATTTCACTTTTTAAGAGATATATTTATAATTTTAGGGTATTTTTATACTTAAAAAAATACTACTGATTAATTTTAAAACACACATTCATATTTTAATTATATACTAGACAAGACAACATTGGGTAGTCATAGTAACCAAAGTCACAGATCAATCTACGTACCTGGCTCCCAGAAGTCCGCCACATCCAAAATAAACTAACCGTTATTAACCAACATTAGAAAAATAAATGGAACCAAGCAAAAATGTAGTTTCAATATTTCTAATAGATGGCAATAGAGTAGATAATTAGTTAGAAAAAATAGCATAGAGAGCACTAGAGTCAAATATTAGTTTTAAAAAAACCGTTCAGACCTATAGAACGCAAGTTTAAGGTGCCATAGTTTCTATATTTGAATCTGCGGAGCTAGCACTAGTGATGGGTCAAACCAGATCGTTGACGCGAGCTAGCTCACATAAGCTCGCTCACTCAAAAGAGTCGTTCATATGAGTCATAACGTTCACCGCATTGCTGGCTCGCTTCCAATACCTTCACCCCTTCCCAATCCTAAACTTGATGAGCGAGCGCTAACTAGTTCTCACAATTCCCGTTCCGAGCGTGCAAATCTGTCTCTTTCCTTTCAACTTATGAACGTGTATGAGCGATCTCTCTCTTTAATATAGTTAAGACTAACAAAAAAAGTACTTGGATTTCGTAGGACCAGTTTTAGGTATACTAAAACAGAGACGGGAGTTGAATGTTGATTTAGAAAAAAGGTGCATTATGTAGAGCCTACCTTTGAGGAGTGTCGTTTACTGGAGATCCGAGAATACCTAGGAGCGATGGTCTTGATCTTCTTGATCCAAAGATGGTCTTCTTAAGAATATTATTTTGCGGGAGGAGCTCCCCTAAACACTCGCGTTTAATGAATACATATTATATTAAATAAAAACACACACAAAGAACATTATTAAACTTATTATCTATGAATAGTCGCGCACTAAAATCACTATCCACAGGGTTTTTTACGAGTTCATATTCAAACAAAACGAGCCAGAGAGTTTCACAGAGTTGTGATAGAGATAGGAATCCAA